>VRYO01000100.1:13361516-13389301 GCA_009812075.1 Sialia sialis | reverse complement strand
GGCGGGCTGAGCCCTCCCCGGGGCCAGTTACGAAATCCCGGGGAGCTCGGCCCCGGCCCGGCCCGTCCCGCCCAGGTCGGGGGCAGGCCGGTGCGATTGTGGCGCCGGCCGCGGGCCTCTGCGAGAGCCGCGCTTGGAGCCGCGTCCTGCCCTGCTCTGCTCTGCCCTGCTCTGCCCCGTCTCGTCCCCGCCGCCCCGCGCCTGCCGCCTTGGCGACCACTGAGGCTGGCGGGGCAGCAGAAGTCAAAGCGGTTCGGCCGCGGGGAGTTGATTTCCATATTCCCTGCTGCCGCTCCAAACCCAGCACCCCGCGCTTCCTGCGCGAGTTCCACACCAGCACGAGGGCTCCGTACGAGAGCGGAGTAGCTCGTGGCCATGTGCGCCTGAGCACTTCTCATCTTCCCCTAGCTCAAGAAACGAACCTGAACACCAGTGAAGAAGTAAGCAGTTTAAATAAATGAACGACGTTAATTTAAATTCACACAGGGCCTGGTTCATTTTGTTTAAGCCAATATCTCTTAAATTACCTAAAAACAATCAACAAGTTTATTCTAAAAGCAACATAATGTTTTCTTGCTTTTACAGTACTTTGCTACTTACAGAGAAGTAAGTGGTCACGAGAGATTCACACAGGTTTAATAAAATTAATCTAAATTGCATTGTCTTCAAAGGTGGCTTTAAAAATCAGTACAATCTAAAGCTTAATAGAAACGTGTTTAGATGTTTAATTAACGCATTTATTACACTGAAAGCAGATTGATATCCCTGGAGAAAGTTGGGGTTTTTTTCAGCGATCTCAACCTCTCTGCTCAGGAGCTCTCAGCGGGGCCATGCTGACCGCTCCTAGGCGGAGAGCACGGGCGCGGTGCCGCAGCCAGCCCAGCCGGCCCAGCGAGCTGGGGGTGCGGGATGCAGCGTCCAGAGGGACACACTGCTGCCCACATCAGTCCAGGGGCTCTGCAGCTGCACAACTCTGATCTAATTTATTTTAACAGAACCCATTTATAAACTCAGAAAACACAGATTACAACAAACAATCACATAACTGAGGTTAAAAAGGGGATTTATTTTTAGTGAGGAAATAATACAATATTTTAAGTTTGCTATATGAACTATAGGCCTTTCACTACATATTTTTTACGATGATCACATCACACAGTTCAACGTGAACAGTTTTGAAATACCCTTGGGACGAACATTACTGGTGAAAGCCATTGGGGCAAAGCAATCTTTCACTAGCAAGTTCTCTGAAGGATGTTAGCTAGGTAGTCAAAACAGAGCTAATTTTCAGAAAGGATAAAACACGAGTATCACCACTTTTAGCCTGATTTCCTAGAGAAATCATTTGCACACTGTGTTCATGGGGATGAGTTTTCTTAATAAATCTCAAATTTACTTGCTAACTTCAACCAAGGAGAATTAGATCACACTCATGCATGCCATGGAAGCAAGGATTAAAGGAGAGGAAAACAGGAGACTCTTAGTGCATCTACTGAAGAAAGGACTAGTCAAATGACCAAAGAACCCAGGGATGCAAAGCCAGGGGGAAGGTAACTTTAGGTACAAAAATTCTGTTATTCTGCTGCCACTGGAAGTGGAATCATCCATCTGCTTTACACTGAACTTTTTGAACATTTCCTCATCTCCAAAGTTTCACAGGAGCCAGGAAATAATTACTTTAATGTAATCAAAAGCCATATAACCCATAATGTTTTACATTCTCAAATTGCTTGAAAGAATTTAACTGAAGTCTGACTACAGCCATTCATCAGCCAGTCCCAGATGGGTCCCTCATGCACGAGATTCCTACCAACACTAATTCCCAGCTTGGCACTGACAGGAAGAGTTTCTGTCCTTCACACAGCTAATGGACCATCAGATGATGCACTTTGGGGAACTAATGGATAACAGAGAGGACCAAATTTACAGAGGAAAATCACAACTTTGAAGAATAGTAGGAACTCTAGACCAAGCACATACAGAGCTACATTTGGAACTACACTGAAAGAAGCTTCATTTCTTAAATTAGTAGAGTGATAATATGGAGTTTTTTAGGCTTTAAAACTCAGAGTGTAAGTCCTATTTTGAATATTGTTGCAGCCACATCTTAGGTGGACTTTTATATGCAGACAATGGTTAATACTAAAGTATTTCCCTCCTCATATATTACCAATGTTATTGTTTCCAACAATATCTGCAGAAAACATTTGGAAATGCAGTTGTAGGCAGTCTCCTTGTAATATATAGTTATAATTTCCTTAAAATTAACATTAAAAGTTCTGTTAGAAATGAGACAGTATTGCAAGTGGTCTGCCCAGAGAACTATTGATTGACTACATTTAATGTTCTTTTACATTAATAACTCAAGATTAAGCTTCATAAAATATATCTTGTTCACCATAATTTGCCCTTATATGGCTCTTAACGTAGGAAAATCTGGGGGAGTTATCTCACTTACTGAATATACTTGATTATCTTGGTTATACTTTCTCAGAGAAAAAAACAAACCCAGACAACCAAAATCAGTGTCAGAAATAATAATGTGATAGGATTACTGTACAAAGCATACTGCTTTTTTGACCATAAAATATCTCCATGACAGACATGCAAATATACAAAGCCAGATGACTTCAAGAACAGTACCCATTCTTTTGATGAACTAGTTTGCATTATCTCATCTGAACCCCTCTTTTATCACAGGCAGATGACCTGCCTTATGCATTCACATGATTTTGACATTGTCACATTCAGATAATTACTGCAACTGCCTAGTTTCTAGATGCTACAAAACAATACAGCATCCCATTCAAGATTCCACCCATCAGAAATTTTATGAGTCTGTTCTTAAACTAGAAGCTAACATGGAAAATCTGAAAGTTATACCATGTAGAGGGTCGTTCTATACAGGTCTCAAGTCTAGAGCTAAAGGACACTTAAAGAATGTGACTTTTTGAGATTTAAGTTTTAACTTTCTTTTTTGAAGAGCAGTTTACTTTCTAAACAGTATATTTGTGCTTTCAGTTCTTCTGTGCTCATACAGTAGTAGTTACAACATCCAGAGCCACTATTCTATCATAGCTGCAGGTCCTGGGGAGCTGGCTTATGGCAAAGAGGCTTCTGAGTGAAATACCACATTAAATCAAGTTTCAACAGCTTATCAGTAGAGGGAACATAAGAAAACAATGCTGCTCAGACCAAAGGTCCAACTACCCCAGTAGCCTATTTCCAAAATAACAGCCCAGTATAGTGTTTATTCTTTCCAGTTTAGTCTCTCATATGTTCTCAATGTAGTGACTATTCAGTGGGATTCTGGATAGTAGAAATGGCTTTGGCCCTGTGCCTGCTCCTGGTACTGCATCATTTCCAAACTAACGAGAAAGATCAATCATTTGCCAGTACAGGACACTCAGGAAAGTACGTAAGAATCAGGCATGAGCAGAGTAATCCTGTACCTGACATATTCCCCTTACTGCCAATAAGAAAATTAGTCATTTCTCAAGCAAGAAGCTGCACCTGATTGCTGGTTTTAGTGACTATAGAGAGCTCATCCTTCATTAACTTCTTTGGTTCATATTGAATTATTTTAACTACGCAGCAGCCATATTTGTAGAAATCATGACAAAGAGGTCATCAAGTAGTGAAACTTTTTGCTACTGTCAATGGGGTAAATATGCTCCATGAGGGTGACTCCTTGAAAGTCATTAAAGGAGATCCAAGTCTTGATGGAGAGGACTTGTGATTGTTCTCCATCAAATACAGGGTAAATACATTGCCACTGAAAGCTGCAAGGGCCATGTTAAAATACAAGCTTTTAGTCAGTCATTTTACATTCCCTATATCACATAACCTTTAGTTGTAAAGTTGATGTTTTACAACATGGAACATTCTGTGATTAGCCCAGGGTACCAGGGTTAGTTTGCTACTACATGCAAGCTGTTGCCTCTTGGTGTTGGGCAGAACAAGGTGAATGGTTAAAGGTCAGTGTCTCCCTGCATTTGCCTTAGGAGGGCACAGGGTCTTCTACCCAAATTCTTAGGTTCATGAAACCTGTACCTTGGACACAAATACCCTCTGTTAAATTGAATTCAAACTGAAAAATACATTTAAAAGTTATTGGAAAGACAAACAGATAAACTGGTACTGCAACTGCAGAAACTTATCTTCTATAAACAAAAACCAGAATAAAGCAGTTATAAAAGGTACTTGCCATAATACTGTTCTGATTGAAGTCAATGGATATGAAGCAACTGGCTTCAAAGGAGGACCAAAGTACAGCCCATCCAGAGTCTCTTCAGAACTATTTCCAGCAGAAATGTCACAGCCTGTCAAAATAATTCACATTACATGTGGAAATTCTTCGTTATGTTCTCTTAAGAAAAATGGCTATATCAAAGTCACGAGATTTTTCTTCTAACATTGTTTTGTATTAATTCCCTCTTTTTCAAACTGCACAAAAAATTTAAATTGATCACATAGCTCAAGGCAATTCCAAAGCTTACATTCATTGCTGATGGTGATTGAAGTGATGGTTATTAGAGACCTAAGCGGCTGCATTGCCATCAGAGTCCTGGCTCAGAACTGAAAATTGAGGGTTGCTGAGCCCAAGCTCAAGTTCAGAATATACTTTTATCACTGTGAGCAAGAATTACTGAACAGTTTGCAATTTTTTTTTCAATGTCAGACTCAGTTTAAGGTTTCTGAAAGGCTCCTGTTGTATAAATGATTTTGAATAATGCCTTCCACTTTACAGTTTTAAATATTGCAATCTTTGTTCTTATTTTTCATGTTAAAGGAAACATTTTAGCAGCATAAATAGAAGACTTGCAGCAGAATCTTGCCCTCCTGAACTATCTCAAAGTTTCAGGTTTCTCTTCAGGGAAGCTATGATTTTCTTTCTGGGCTTTCAACTCAGCCAATAATCAAGTAACTTCATATAGGCCAGTTTAATTTTCTTTATCTCAGTTGCCTCATATGCAACATAAGAGCAGACAATAACCTCCCTTAAAGGCTTGCCAAGAAGAACTGAACTATAAGATCTTCAAATGAAACACATAATAAAATAGATTTTAAGTAATTTGACATTTAAAACTAGAACTGGATAACATTCAACATATCTATGTAAGACTTCATTTTAATTTTGGATTATAGGGTAGATGTACATCCAGCAAAATCTTAGATAATTTATATATTTTAGCACTAGGGATATACCACCTCCATTTAGAAAATCTAATAATGTTAATCTAAAACCCCCTCATTATTGCTATTTGATACACAAATACTTAAAGAGATTCTGTCCTACACTTTATTTAAATATATTTTCCAACATTATGAGAAATAGATTTTTAAATTACTAACTTTAGATGTATCATTAGAATTTATATTTATGACCTGCAGTTCCTAACACCTGTACAATACCTAAAGAATACCTTCAGTTTCTATTACCTGTGAACACAATGATTTTCTAAATTCTTTTAAAGCAGAATTTAATTTTAAAACCTTTTTTCTGTGTGAACTTCCACTCACCCAATTTCACTCATCACATTTTAAAATATGTATTCATTTCAATAGGAAACAGTTTCTATGTTTCTACCTTCTACCTGATTTGATAAAGCCTCTGTAAAACATGTCACAACTCTGTATCAATATAGCCTTTAAACTGTCCTTAAATCAAATACCAACAGAGAAACTGCTAGAGTATCATTTAAGGGAGACCTGCTTGCTGAGAAGAGTGGTGTTTGTTAGGTATTTTTAGTTTTATTCTGCAGCTATGAAAATTTTTATTGCATTTATGGTGGTTAAACTGAAATTATAAAATAGCATGAGGTATATATATCTAAAAATAAAAATGTTTTACTCCTTAGTCTGTGAGACAAGGCCATTCCTTGAGCAACTCCAAACAATCAGGAATTTTTTTCATAGTACATTTTACAGCTATTTGGACAATTGTAGCTTATAAATAAAATAAAACCTAGCTCTTTACTATGACTTATTACTTATCTGCATTTCACATTTTCAGAGCATATTTTTCACCTCTCGAATACAGAATACATAATACCTAAACAGCTTTTATTTGCTAAAAAGTTACCCCAATTTCTTTTTCCATGGGAGAAGCTTAATTTTGATCAATAAGAAAACTGTTTTAAGACGCCTAAAGAGATTTCTTGAGACAAGAACTGTTTCCAATGGCATTGCTTTTCAGACTACCAGTGAATGATAACCAGTGGTACTTTGGTATATAAAGAATTACAACCACAATGAAACAAGGATATAACACAACTGTTATATTTCTCTCACGGTACTCACGATGCTGGTCTTGTGACCAGCCCAGCCCAGTGCCACCTTTTTGATCTGATTTGGCTCTGCTGTATCTGGATAGCTGGTTATCCCCATATACCACTTGGTTCACTGTCCTTCTGAGGTCCCTTCCAATGTGAATTACCCTGTGATATCGTGATCCCATGATTCTTCATACTAATTGGTTTAATATTTCTGTTAAGACCTCAGACCAGCAGAGAAACTGCACATGAAAAACTTCTACAGGTATACAGAACTTCATCACAGAGGATGGGCTGATGTCTCTGACCTCCAGTCAGCCTTTAGAACGGTTGGCAATGAAAAGCAGATAATTTGTTTTGAGGTTTTTTCGACATTTGAGAGACTGTTTAGCATGATGTAAAGCCAAATTAAAAGTAGGACACAAAGCTTTTGGGGGAACAGACACATGCTAAATGAAAGTGGCTGTTGCCACTGTCACCCTGCAGGGCCTTACAAGATATCATGGAATGTGTCAATGTGATTTATTTTTATGAATTATTCCTACAGGCATGATGTATGTATTCTGTGAAGATTAAAACGAGTTGTTGCTTTAGATATACTACATTAAGAATCACTATAATGTTATAGTTTAATTCTGCAGAACAGAAGATCCCACTCACTGAACTTTTATCAGTATAACAGAATAAATATTGTACACAAACTTCATCACGGAACAATTCACAAGGCTGAATACATTTTGCAAAGTCAATGAAGTTTGACATGAAACAGATGAGGCACTGAGCAAAAATATTTTCCAATTTTGAAGCAATGCATTCAGAGACATATTTCCTGTATTGTAGGATTTAATCTTCTTAATGGTATCTGTTAGTTCTTCAAGAACTGACAAACTAGCTCCCACTGTTGCCCAGTTTGTTTAAGGTTACCCATCTATCAATTGCTTCTAGAGGCACCAGTTTCAGAAGAATTTGTGATTTCAACCCACATTGAGCAAGACTATGATTATCTCAAAAATGTTATTTCCAGGGGGTTTTTGCATCTTTCTAATAATCTGCACAGAAGGGCACACTATACTTGATACAGGACTGCTACCTACATAAGTTTCTATGATAACCACGACAGATTATTTTTCTGTACAGTGAGAAGCTTCATGAAGCACAAGATGAAGCTGTCTCAGCATCAGAAAACATTTCATGAATGGTCTCTAGAGCTGCACTGACTGCCTTCTTGGCTCTGACTGCAGTTACCAAGTTTGCACTGCAGCACATTTAGTATTAGTACACAGTCAGTATTTCTAACAGGTGAGCACGCTGATGTAGATAGGATTCTCTGCTTTCAGCCACTGCTGGACACAACAGCTATCACTGTGTGCAGGAAGTCTGTCAGAATTCACAACTTCAATATGTTTAAAGCTTTAGGTACTATAGAAGGAGGTTTTGTGTGTGTGCATGAGAGGGTGAAAAAATAATCCATATTTTGTGTACATAGAGATAACTATTATCATAGTCTCAGAGCAAAGAATTTCATATGTTAACTACAATACAAGGTATTTGAAAAGACATATTATAAAATAATTGTTTAAAATATTATTAATTAAATCAACACTTGCTTTCAATAGATGTCTCAAGTATTTATTTGAGTACAGTCTCTTTACTATAGATTTAGATACAGCTGTAGTTTAATGAGCTTCCTAAAGACATCCACAGACACAAAAGCAGAAGAAATCAAAGAAATTGATTCTGTCACATTCTGGAGGCAGCTATAAGACAATCTATCACTTATGAAGGGTCTTAAAAAGCTTATGAGCATTTGGGGCACCATGTATCAGAAAGTTCATAAATGACTCACTAAATGTTACAAAAGGAGGAGAATGAGCCAGGCTATCTTAAAGAACAGTGAAATATATCCAAAAGCTGTTCTGGAGCCACAGTGAAACTGGGGAATGGAAATTGCATGTAAACAGTCTCCTGCCTTCTCTACACAGATCTTCTCTTTATATCATATAATGGTAAAATAAAGCTACAGCTTAAAAATCACATCTCACTGAGTATATGTAACTAGTCCAAAGAGCCAGATTTTCTGTGTTTCTGTGCTTCTCAGACAATAAGAGAAGGGCAGATGCAGGACTGACAGTGAGGACAGAATGAGGGAAACAGGATGCTACAGCTCACCAACTACAGCTGCCAGTCTTAATGGGGGAAGTAACTACAGCAGCCTTGGGAACAGTGGTGAGGGTAATCCCAGTCCTACTGCTAAGTAGGAAGGACTAGAGCATTTCCCAGGCTGCTGACATCTCCTATAGCCAAAACATAACTACAACAGCAGATAATTTGTAGTAATCTTCCAATTCTTCTTGCCTTCCCACCGAGCAGCAATTTGCTAGAGCAAAGAATGACACACCTATTGAACAAGATTTCTTGCAGTTCTTGCACTAAGGAGTGCCTCTATGCTGCCATGAGAAGGTTCCTCTCCGGGCTCATGCTGTCTTTCATGCTGCTCTTTATGAGCTGTTGATATACCACAGACTCTGCTAAACAGTGCTCAGGATGGTGAGCATGAAGACGTTTCCTGTAATCATGACCAAAGGCCTACCACATCATTTCATACCTATGCTTATGTCATTTTGGAGGTAGATTGGATTTCCAGGTGCTACTAAACAATGTTTTAAAAGCATTAGGAATATATTTTTCTTTTTTTTTTTTTCTGAGCAGAGCATGACCAGACTCTCCTCTGTGGGGCTCTTGACAGGACAAGAGGCCGTAAGAATAAACTGAAACATGTTAAATTCAATACAAACATCAGAAAACACCGTGAGGGTGACTGAACACTGGAATAGGTTGTTGAGAG
Source organism: Sialia sialis (assembly GCA_009812075.1). Taxonomy (NCBI): domain Eukaryota; kingdom Metazoa; phylum Chordata; class Aves; order Passeriformes; family Turdidae; genus Sialia; species Sialia sialis. Next base: position 13,380,181 of record VRYO01000100.1, on the reverse strand, counting down.
TGGTTGTGGAGTCTCCAGTCCTGAATAACCTGCTCTAGCTGCTGCCCATGAGCAGGGGTATTTGACTCTAGAATTTAAGAGTAGCTCACTACATTATTTAGGTATAACTTCAACTATTCTGTGATTCTGTAATTAGACTACCTTCTTCAATGCAGTCATCATGACTTACGCCTTTTACTTTGAAACTGGAATACTGTATTGTATGAGGCAAGGGCTCATGACCACTGAGAGAAGGAAGCTGTGAGAGCTGTTAAAACCTAACCGTAGTGCAAATGAGAAACCAAAAATCAAACTGAAAATCAATGTTTCATGTTTATCCTGACTTGGTTGTGTTTGAGGAGGAGTCAAAAGATTTGGGCTAACTACATATTACCATCCTGGATTCACCCTAAATGAGCAGAGGTGACAGAGGGAGCTGCTTTGCACTGGCAAGATTGTCTGCCAGCATCTCTCCTCACTGGCACATCCTCCTCTCTTGTCTTTAACTGCCAAGCAAGTCTAAAAAGCTGTAGGAATTTCACAGCAGAGAGATGTTGCTGAGTAGATTCTCTTCGGAAAGAGTGGGTTCACTCTTAGAAATGTTCTGAGATGCTGCACAGAACTTGCAGGCATTACTGGTTTATGAAAGGGGAATTTTACAGACTGAGAAAGATCATGAGCATTTTGGTTGAAAACATTCTTTGTTTTTCTATGTTCCAAATAAACAGTTTAAAATTCAGCTTCTTCAGATTCTGTTTTCTCCCCCTAATTGTTAGACATTAAGTGCCATTCACTTGTGTTGGAATATTTCCCCCCTTTTCAAAAGCTACCCATAGAGAAGTATTTGGCTTCCCTTCAAAGGGAACAGTTCAAAAAGAAAGAACTGCTGAGCACAGGGGTTAGCAACAGTTGCACTTGAAATGATTGATACTTTAAAATGGCTGGGGGACTAGGTTTATGATCGTGAAAATGGAACAACAGGTACAGCTGAAAGGCTGGACTCATGAAATGTGATTGGATTATTACCAATAAAACTTGCACACATGGAGTGAAACATATTTGTAGAGAGACCTCAGCTGTACTGGCTTGGAGGAGCACACTGGTTTAACAAAGAATTTGATATCAAAATGGCTCACTTAAAAAGGTTGATGAATAAAACTAGACATTTTGATGTTATACTTCCCAAGGTGAGTAGGTTTTTTGTTGTTTTGGTTGTTTTGGTTTTTTAAATTTTAGTTATGCTTTTCAACCTCCTTTCAGATAACAGTAATTTAAAGAAACAAACAAACAAACAAAAAACCTGCACAAAACCTTGAAGACTCAAAAAAACCAAACAAATAATTAGTAATTTTACATATTGTTTCTATATCATTGCAGCTAATGTTAAGTATTGTCTATTTCAAATGTTAAAGCCTTAATAAAAACTGTGCACATATTTAGCCAGCCCTTTCAGTATAACATTACTGAGGCATTAATATACCAAGACCCTGCTCTCCTATACCACCAGAAAATGATCCCATTTGTTTATAGAAAGCTTTTTCATCCATTTATTTTACAAGCTGCTGTTGTCACTATTCTCCTTTAGGAGTCCTGACAGTTGACTCAAGCTGATGGCCACACTTCCACAAACTGCTATAGAACTGCCAAACCTGTTTCCTACTGTAAGTCTGGTGTTTTCTCTAACTCCTCATGAATTTGCTCTTAATATATATATCCTTTCATTATTTATATATTATTGTGGAAATGTTATGTCAAGTGTGGAGCAAAAAAAAAAAAAAAGCTGTTTTCTTTTTTGCTCTTTTGCTGAAGTAGACAAATATTGGAGTTAATGTACAATAGAATTCCATTGTATCATATGGCTAAAACAGGTGAAAAAGCCTGTGTTGTAGAAATAAACTTTACTAATGAAAAAAAAAAAAAGGAAAAAATTAATTGAGGATGCTAATAAAACAGAAAAAATCCTTAAGGAAGTATGATGGTGTTGAATGTGTGATACAGGCCAATTTTTGACTGAGGGAAGAATGGTAGTGTTAGTTAAAACACACAAGATCCGGGCCCAGAAGCAGAGATTATTGGCAATAGTTCTTGTGTTTTGCAGACAATAGGAAGTAGGGGTGTGACTGGCCATCTGGTCTGCACGCTCCAGCTCCAGCTGTGCTAGCAAGCTTAAAGGAGGAGCTGCAGCTGTGTAATGAATATTTACAGCAGAGGAGGGTGTGATTTATGGCAAAGATAAGAATTGATGAAAAAGTAGGACTGGACGTGCTTGAGGTTTAAGATGGCAAATCAAATCCTGTTGTCTCTGATTCAATACTGGACATTTCCTTAAAATCTTCAGAGAGATTTGATTCATAAACTTGCTTTAGTGTGTGTAAATACAATGCTGAGAATTAGTATACAGGTGCCCAGGTCCAATACTTATCAATATAGTTACACAAGTACAAGAGTTTTCCTGCTAAGTGGAATGATCAGAAGGTTTTAATAACTTAGTATCTAAGAATTAGAAATTTATTTTAGATAGCTCGGAGCTGTGAACACCTTGAGTACAATTAATTTTATATTATTCATGTCAATGAATCAGACTCAGAAATACTCTAGGTGGAATAACAAATTATCATCACAAGGCATCTTCACTGATAACTTGCTTGTCTTTAAAGCTTTGTTTAAAAAATAGGATTTTTATAAATGGGATTTCTTTATATAGCAGATATTAAACAGTTCTACTTACTGTCTCTTCTAAAGAGATGTTGGATAAATAATTACAATACAACTGTCTTAAGATATACCTTGTCCTGGTTATTTAGCTGCCACATGTGATGGCCCATATGCCAATGGAGAAGCACTGACCTGCCCAGCAGCTACAAGCAGGCAGGAGCTAACCTTCATTTGCCACAGTACATAGTAGCAGCAAGAAGTCAACTTGTAACTGCTTGGAAAAATAATTGCCAGCATGGTTTCCTCATTTTTGCCTTGCTAAAGAAATGTACTTTGGATCATAGGTACCGCCTTGAAAAAATATTCAGCCAGAAGCCTTCGGGTAGGAATTAGTCACATTCCTGGTTGCTTTTCCCGTGCCCCAGAGAGTTTGTGACAAGCACAGAGAAGTGTGAAAAGCTTTGATATTAAATCTAAAGATAACATTCATCTGAAGAGTTGATGTCCCTGGAGAATGGAGGGAAAGTGTTATTCTCTAATATTCCTTGAAACACTCAGAGCAAGTAGTTTTATTCTGTCCATGAAGACATTCTCAGAAATCTAATTCTATTAAGTGCTGCTGCCTTAAGAAGCATTAGTTCTGTAAAAAAAAAAAATGCCACAGGAAATCCTTAGATATAAGGGTGGGGGTAAGTTGCTGGCATTTGTTTCTAATTCATGTTTATTTTATTTCATTGCAAATTCTAGTTCATCTCTTCCAAATGAATATGGAACATTTCATTTGCTGATCTTCTGCATTAATGTGGTCAATATAATTGGAGCTGAAGTGAGCTGTTTGCCAGACTTTCTAACTGCTGCCAAGAAAAACTTGGGTGTCATTTTAGAAAAATCCATGGGTGGAGGAGGACGAGATCATGACCATCTGTCTATGCATCAAAGGCTAAATCATTATAGGGGGAAAATAGCTTCTCTGTTGTGTTTGCTAGCCTTGTTCCCCTTCAAAATAAGTTCAGTTAGTAAGTTTTGAAGACAAACATCTTCAAAATTGTCCTGTGGGCTCAAATGTTTCTTGGAACGAAGTTAGGGAAAAATTTGAAGGTCAAAACTGCACAATTTGGAAGTGAATGAGATAGCATGAGAATAACATTTGAGGAAAATTACACAGTCTCCTTCAAAACTTCCCAAATGCCTTCTCTTGCATCCTTTTCATATGTTCCAGAATCTACCAGGTAACACATAGGAAGCACATAATCTCTTTCTTGTCCTGAAGACAGTTTACACACATTCCATGCCCCACAGCATTTATAGACTTCTTGAATTAACATTTAACCAAGGGACAACAGATTAACAGCTTTCAAGAGATGTGACAGTAAATATGCACCTGGACCTACCTGAGCCTTAGAATTTCTCTTGTTGGTCAAGATAATAGTCCGAAAAATAAACATTCTTCCAAAATATTGCGTAGAGGAGAGAGGCCTTATCTGTACTACAGTCAATATTTTGCTCTTTTTATTTAGTTGGGTTTTTATTTAATGCAATGCAAAATTAAAGTCTTGGTATCACGCCAAAATCCATCATAAGGAGCTAAACTAGGAATGTCTGAAAAGCCATCAGTCTTCAAACCTGGAGTCACTATTGCAGGCGTGCTGCGGATGGATTTATCATTTATTATTCACTTTGACATAAATGTCTCTCTGATGGGAGTGAAATGGCAACAAATGGAAAATTCTGGTAATCATGGGAGCTCTGTTTAGACTGCCACTTCAGGATGCTACTGCTCTAGTTCAGTCTGATACTATACCCATTGCAGCTTCTGCAAGTTTCAACTTCCAGCATGCTCTCATCAGAATGTTTGCATTTTGCAGTGTGTGACATCTAAGTCCAGACATTATTACTTAAAGATATCACTCAGGTTTCTCTGAACAGGAATCCTTCATAGTGTCAGTCTTCAAAGGAAACAGTTACAGTTCTTATCAGGAGTATGGAGGTTTTCTTTCTATTGAGATTCTGAATTCTCTCCTTCTTTGAAGATAAGAAATCCCTGCTATCACAGCCTTTATCTCAATATGAATGGGTCCCTGGATTTGATAAACTGTTTAGGACTACCAGGTTCAAATCCTAAATATGTGTACACTGAGAGATCAAAAGGTGAATTAATTTCACCTTTGCACATTTGCTATTCTTGATTTCTATCTTTCATAATAATAAAAAGTAAAATTTCAAAACATACTTTGAAAACAATTATGGTTTTTTTGAGCTATACTTCCTGTTACAAGATTTAAAAATTTAAAAAGAAAATATTTTACAGGCAGATTGAGGTGTGAGTTTTGGAAAAATAGTCCATGCTTTGTTTTTAATAAATGCAAAACTAAGCACAAGTGAATTTTTAAAAAGAATTCAAATGAAATAGAATGTTTCACAAATTGAAATGTAACAAATACAGTGTTAATATGCAGAGCATTCTGAACAGAGAGTCACAGCATTCCACCACATCTGCAATCTCTGAAGACAGAAACATTGCAAGTTTCTTTCTAATAGTAACTACAAAGTATTACTTCAGCCTCACATAATAAGAGGCTGTCTTGAAGATAAATGTAAAAAAATCCAACCACTGAACAAAGATTTTTAAGAGTTATTGACAATTCAGAAAAATAATACTTTTACATTATTGAAGTTTAATGATACTCTGAAAAAGGTCACAAATTCTGCAAGTTTTCCTCAAAATCAAAATGTTTACTTCAATGATACGGTTGAATTTTCTAAAATATTTGTTTGCATCAGGCTTCTTGAATTAACATCTTTCTCAACCTTTAGTCTTGGATTTTAACATGACTTGTGTATTCAAGAAAAAAGTTGAAAAGAGTAAAATCTAGTAAGCAAGTACTTCTGTGCCAATTGCAGAAATCCTGTGGTAAAGAATGAATTTGAGTCATTATAGTGAAAAGTGTACATATACACACTGTTTCAGAGCACTCTTTTAGGGCTTTTATGAAAAGAGTAGAAGCCTTTCTGCCCTGCCACTCTCTCACTGTCTATGTGGTCAACAAATAGTTGACCTTGACTAGCAAAATTTACTGTCTGAGATGAGTAATAGGATATCCTGTAAAGCAGGAGTGCTAGAAACCTGCATGGAGGATTGAATTAGAAAACTGCCAGAAGTTCAAGGGCCACATCCATTTTGCATAAAATGAATCAGATGGTAGCTGACTTAATCTTTTATACCATGGTACAGTCCACAGAGATTATAAATCCCAGCATGAAACACTCCATTTCTTTCTTGCATTGAGCAGGTGATAAAGAAAGATATAACATCTTGCAGGTATTTTGAAATACCTACTTTCAAAAAAGGCTGTATGATGCATTCTTGTTTCTTATCTACGTTTTTCGAGCAAAGGTTCTAATTTTAGCACCTACACCTAATATCATACAGTTGATTAGCAACCGCAACTAATTGGCAGTTTCTTGGCCATGCTATTGGAGTTTTGCCTGTGCTGGCCCAGAGATTCCCTGTTTCTCAGAAGCCTTTTTCCTATGCTACACGAGCATTTATAAATCTTCCATCATTATACATGCAATTCACAAGCATAATCAAATCAACCAATAGAACAAATGCTCAGAGTCCATATTTGAAATTCCTACACAACTCAGGAGCTGGTGGTACCTGAACATATTGCTAAAGAGAGGATGTCTTTGGCTGTCCCTGAGGATCATCAATTAATAGGTACTTTACATGACATGAGGGACTAAGACCATTGGCATTTTTGGTTGAGAGTGTAAGAAATTTAAAGCCTTATTCAGAGAATCTTAATTCAAAATGTTTCTGTTCATACTAAGCAAAGCAAGTAAGCACTTAGAAAAATACTCTAAATCAAACTCTTAATGTGTATATCAAAATTTCAGGAAATCCACACCATCTACATATGCAGACTAAGGACGTTTATAGTAAAACCATGAGTTTTGAAGAGTACAAATCACTCACTGCAGACCTCTCTGTGCTGCACCATATCGACCTGGGGTATGAATTGTGATTTAATTTACAGGCTCTTAACTGGTTTTAGTTCTATTGCTAATGTTCAAATACAAAATACTCATCTTAAAACACTGGTATTCCAGACTGAGGAAGGCTGAAGTCTAAAGTCAAAGAATAGAATAATCTTGTTAATTGTCCACAGCTTGCTAATACAGTGTGAAATCCACTGAATATCTGGTAATAAAAATTGTGTTGTCCTTTGGAAATTTGCATTTTCTGTAATAAGATTTAAAATGTAAGTGCTAGAATATTGCAAATCTTTTAGAATATCCAAGTACTATATTTAGAGATATTTTACTTTCATTTAATTTTCAGACCCCTACAAAGGCATATATGAACTATGACAGATTTTAGTGTAACTACTTTGTAAGGAAATAGTTCAAATGTGATTACTGAAGACTGATCTTTTAATGGAAGGATGACTAGAAAGCATCCATAATATGAAATTGTGGGTGCTTCTCTATGATTTCCCTAAAAGAAAAACAGGCAATGTTTTGTCATCCAAAGCTACAACCAGTATCACTCAGTGGAGACCAGCCTCAGCCCATCTGCTTTACTCTGATCTGACTGCATAGAGCAAATACAAATCTGCGTGGGTTACAGGAAGCAGAAATCCCTGGCATTGCTGCATAAGTTTGAGGCCCTGCTGCCCTTCTCCCACACAGATGCTGCCAAATAGTGGATGTAGCTTTGTAGCCCTGTGCTGCCTGTCAGAGTCTCTGCCTAAACCTTTAAAAACTCTGAGAGCCGAGGGAAGCTCAAATACTTTCTTTGTTGGAACCTGCTGAGGCTGCAGCTCTCCCTGTTCATAGTTTCCAATTTTTCATTAGCAGTTTCAATCTCATGATGTGGTAACAGCTACAGAGCCAAAGACTTGTACCCATTGCTTCCACTGGAACAGCACTATAGCTGCTATTGTCAGGGTCTGACTCAGTACAAAACTTAAGGGGCATCACTGCAAACTAAGGTTTTCCCTTCCTCATGAGAACAGCCCCAAGCGTATGTAATATTTCAATTTTATAGATGTGAGGGATGAAATTATTTCTTTTGATATTACAGGTATGTCCAGGATATCCAGATATTTATGTTCTTGCCCTAATACTGCAACAAGAAAACAAAAAATCAAGGGGAGAAAACATTTATAAATTATTGTAACCACATCTTTTTTGCCCTTTGAGGATTTTGTTTTTAAGCAATGGCTTCCTCTAATAGCTTTTAATACTTAACTAGTCATTTTCATCAGCATGGAGTTGTTCTAATTTGTTACTTCCACCTTCCAATTATGAAATATAACAGAATTCTAAATATTTAATGGGAATGGGATTCTTAGCAATGTGCCCTTGCCGCACGTTGCATTGTTATCCTCTTTAGTATTGTAAAACATATGATGTACCTGTGGAAGAGAGACCTTAGTAGAGCATACAGATGGAACTGAATTCCTAAAGCAGTCATAGGTTTGCAACTGTTATTCTCCAGGTCTCAATACAGGTTCTTCAGATTATTATACATGAATAGTGGTGAAAAAAGGCTCTGCCCATCTTCCTTTAAGAAGTAAAGTCCACATTTTATTAAAAGATATGCTGGTACAAAATGATCAGTTTGATTACATACTTCTTGCAGATTATAATGACCCTCAGGTTATTTTGGCTCTTGCTCACATTTTAAATGAATTCTTCTAATACTCTTTGAGAAAGGTCAGATTCAGACAAAGACCCATAGAGAAATACAGTCATTTAAAATAGAATAGTAGAAAACATCATGGTTTTGCATCGAGATTCATGTTGTGAGACCTTTGGTTCATGTGTTAACTGACTGAATGAAGCTTATTATATCTGGTAGTCAGTAGCAAGAACTTGGGGGTGGAAAACCTCCTAGATTGCTCACTTGTATTGGTGCTTTTTGTAAGAGAAGTCTATGGTGTTAGAAAAACACAGATTCGGTTTTAACGTGATATAGGAAAAAGAAGGACAAGTGCTTTGGTAAGCTTTTCCCACCAAAAGAACTAATTCTAGGTTGGCTGTGTATCTGCAGTGGTTGAAATTCAAATCTTACTGGCCTATTAAAAAATGTAGCAAATTGGTGTCAGATTTTGATATAAGCAAGACATAAAAATAGAAGAGCAGCTCAAAACATTCACTGCTCGTAGGATGATATACAGAGACAAGCTTGCAAAGTACTTTGGGTTGTATTACAGGTCAAGCTCTGCCAATGTTAAATCAGATGTGGGAAGAGAAATATCATGACAAAGTCAGATTTCCTTCATAGAACACCTGGTGAGACCAACCAGAGTTACTCATACAACATAGAAATTGCAGCAACTATAGTCACAGACTGCATTAAGAATAACTAAAATTTATTATATAGTGGCCAAGAACACTAAATGACATTATTTCTGAATTGCTGTAGTGAAGTGAGATACATGGTTCATCTCATGTAATAAAAGCAAGAGTTCTGCCAAAATAGCAATAAACTACCCAGCTTCTTTCTGCTGCCAAATGTTCTCAGAGACAAAGACCAGGCCTGTGTCAGTCACAGATTCCTACTGCCTTCACTGCACTGTAAGTCACAGCAGTCCCACCTGGATCTGCTGATGCAAAAGCTGATTTTCATCTCTCATGGGTCTTTTCTCATTTCTGTGAGGCACTGTCACAGACCAGGCTATCTCCTGTGCCCAAGTATCTATTTATTTAGCCATCTCACCAGCTCTCAATCTACTGGATCTTGACTACTGCAAATATAAAGCAAATCAAAAGCTTTTCTTAAAGCTTTTTTCCTCATTAACTGAAACCCCTTCCCTCTCACTTCAGCCTTATGGTGAGGTTGTGTTCAGGTGACAGCCAGGAGAGCATCTAACCCTTCCATTAGTCAAAAAGAAGACTTACTTCAGATGATTCCTTAGAATTCTCATAATGTCCACTTTCTCACTATACCTTATAAAAAAGTCCAAAACAAGTAATCAGAAATCAAGCATAATATTTGCATTGGAGAGGTGATTTCCTTGAAAATGGTGAATGAATTAATGTGTTTTTCAAATGGTGAGCATGAAGTCTAATTAAGATCTGGCTTTTTAGCTCTGATTTCAACTATTGGGAATTAGGAAATGGAATTAAGTTGAAATATGCTGCATATAGATGTTAGACTTCTTAATGACTCATGAAAATAAAAAAAAGTAGTTAGGCACAAAGAGTATCAAATAAATTGGTGTGGGGGTTTTTTTTGCAATGAAAAAACTTTGAAGATGCTGTGTCCTATATCTTTATGGAACAGATCATAGGAAAAAAAACATAACTTAAATTATTGCTATTCTGCATCTGCCTAATTTCTAGTGGCTTAATTTAGTTGTTTAACTTCTCTTCAGACAGGATTTTAATTTATGTTATCTGTTATCCTTTTCTTGGTATTCTCTAAAATTCATAAGAAATTGAACCAAAACAATAAATATCTGAGTAAAGACACTGCAGAAACTTTTCTAACTTTAAAACATTTTAACAAGCTACAGTAGAAATCAGTAAAAATTTAAAAAATCTATGCAAAGCAGCACAATATTGTATTTCTAGATGGCGAGCAAGCTATGTTGTATTAATGGACAGAAGAATATCTGGGGGTTGATGTTTAAAATGATCAGTTTATCATGTGGATACATTTTATTCCTCTCAAAATAATACCAAATTGAAAGTACCTTAGAAGAATTAGATGACTATATGATTCCAAGAGAATAGTATCTCTTCCCCTATTATAGACCATTAGGTGGTTAACAACGTGAATGAAGGTGGCTGCTTCTGCAAATCGTTTTCAATAAGCTGCTGAAATAGAAAACTCATCTGAGAAACTGCTCTAAAATAATAACAGAAGTTTCCCAAGTGAGTACTTTGCTACTGAACAACAAGAGCACTCCTGTAGTTTAAGCCACTAGAGATAGTTTATAATTAATGCCCAATTTTTTTTATTTATTTTGCCAGAGTATTGGCATTTTGTCTGAAAGTTGCAGCTTTAGTCCATACAGCATATATCAATAGAAGCAAGGTGTGATGTTAAATCTGTAAGTGCATTCCACTTGGTTAACTTGCTAAAAGATTATCTTATTTTAAAATTAACTTTTTGTCAAAGCCAGTAAGTCCTCTCTATAATAATAGCTCTGGACACAAGGCTAAGTATCATTGCTTCATATAATACCACTTCTACTTGATACTCTTCTTACTTCTCTTTCCTGAAAAGTAAAATATTACCCTATCTCGAACCACTAAAGCGATGAGCTGGTTTTCACTAGCTTGCATATGGCCTTTTAAAACACTGATTCTGGGGACTGGCAGACCTGGTGGGCAATTCTGGCTTATAGTAAAGGATACAAACAGTGTTTACCATGGTTTAGAGAAGTGCCAAAATACAGTTTTAAAAAATTCTGTCAAATTCACATAGGTACCTTGTTTATTGTAGAAGTTTAATGTCTGTACTCTACCTGTCTAAACAGAAGCAGAGCAGTTGACTGATTCATTGTTAATGCTTCCCAAGGAAGCTGTATACTAGAAGTAGGACACTAGAGAAAACTACTAAAACTACTAAAAGTCTGACATCTTTTGTTTGTGACAACAAAATTAACTGCAAGCCACAAATTGTTCAGGGCTTCAGTGTGCTGATAGATATCTAAGGTTTAGAAAAAATATTTTTTACTGCACACAGATTTGTACTAAAATAGTAGCATAATTAAGGAAATTACCCTGCAAATGTCTAGTGCAGGCACAGAAAAAAACATTTGTTAGAAATCTGTGGCATGCAGAATGTGATGATCAAGGTCCCTTAAAGAATTCTGGGCAGCTTCTGTTCACCTGTATTATGGATTTTATTGCCATTGCATTGTTGTGATTTAATGCTGCTTGTTTACAAAACATAAAGTTAATCTTTGGCTGTTTTAACACCAGAATGGCATTTCTGCTGTCCTCAGCCACAACAGTTTTCAGCCAGCGCCTATGCAATACCATCAGTTGCAATGTCATATGAAATTCCTGTTTCTCTCTGTGAATCCTCACTCAGAGACCAAACAAGCTGTTTAAGATGTAGCTCTACAATCTTTTATTCCTAAGGCTCTGATGCTGTGTTGGCCTCTATTGCTACCAGCCCATTATGTGAGTCTACACCACAAAACTTTACTGTAGCTGGGCTGAAAAGTTACATTGGCTAGGCAGACACAGAATCTGAAGACAGAAATTGAAGGACATTTTTTTTACTAATTTTATGTATTTATGCAACTCTGGAAACAGGGATAATAATAATAGGATGTATTGAGCGGAAATGGAGCACTATGGAGTGTTGAGATAAAGAAAACAGAGCAAAGATACGGAACTTGAAGTGAGGTTAGCACAGAAATTCTCAGAAAAAGAAAAAAAGAAGAGCTGTAAGTTCTAGTTTGAAACTTGAGACTATTATTATTTTAAGAATACCTGTAGGACTCAGAAAAGTAATACAGAGATATTCAGCAAAATAGCTCTGTTTGAGAAAAACAGCTAAGAAACAGACGTGACAAAATGACACACAGAGTGTCATTTGGACTTCAGCTGTCATTTGGGAGCCAACTCAGACTCTGCTTGTTCATGTTCCATCCATGCCCTTGGAGGTCAGGAGTTACTGTGATATAACAGTGCTTTCCTTTTCTTACCTCAGGCCTCTGAGGATCACAATGAATGAAACTTGACTCTTGCTTACAAACTGATGGAAGCCACACTTGTAGCATTTCTCAGACTTCATCTGGAGAGAATGAGCATCTCTTCATTTTAAGTCTTATCCTGGGGATTTTCTTTAACAAAAATTTGAAGTTCTTAATTACTTTAAAGGAGTATCTACTCTCTTATCAAATTTGTCTCAAATCAGCCTATGTGCTCAAAACCTATTAACAGAGCATGTGTGCTATGGTTGCACAAATCTCCTTTCCTTAGTAATCTAGACCAAATATCTCTAAGAAGCCAAATGAAAGTTTAGTCTTTTAGAAATTATATTAAAAAATATTCTCATAGACAATCCTACCAAATTTAGTATCATGTTAATCCTACTATTCAAATGTACAGGAATAAATAAGAAATTATACTCTTTACATGAATTTTTGACTCTCCCTCTATGCTTCTACATGACAAGTAAGACTTTCAATCAAGCTTTTAGAACACCTGAGATATTTCCCAGCAAATGACTGACTTGAGTCAATATTGACCCCAATGAGTCATGTATCACCATGACATTCTGTCTGAGGTTGCAATGCAAGATGTAACCAGCACTATGTATTCTATCACCAGCTGTCAAAACCAGGTGGGGCAGTGCTCTTTATCTCTTCCATGACCCATCCCTCATAATTCCTGGAGGGGATATCCTCTGTTAATGGGCTAGCTGTTAAAGCCAGGTGGGTTTTCTCTTTTCCATGACCCATTCTTTGTCCAGGGAGATATCTTCTGTTAATGGGCCATTGAGTCCCACTGCATGACTGATAAAATTACATCATCCCATTGTGAGATGCTCCAGCCAGGGGAGGAGCCAAGCCTTTCATACTAAGATAAAATCTGAGATTTGGAACAAAAGAGCAGCCTTTTTCCACTGGATTCCCAGAGGAAAACCAGACCCTTCTACTGGATCATTGCTTCAACAGAACAACATTTGTCACTCAAGACTGCAGCCACCATTTAAAGGACTGCTACCAACACCCTGACTGACGGGGTGTCAGCTTGCATTCTGACTCAATGTTTTGGTTTTTCGTATTACTGTATTTTTATTTTAGTTTTCCTAATAAAGAACTGTTATTCCTATTCCCATATCTTTGCCTGAGAGCTCATTAATTTCAAAATTATAATAATGTGGAAGGAGGAAAGTTTACATTTTCCATTTCAAGAGGTTCCTGCCTTCCTGTCTTTCAAACCAAGACACATTCAGATGTATTTTGCATTTTAAATGAAGTACAAGCCACTCTAGAATGTCAGACACATGTAGCCCAGCTAGGATGCGTGCATTCTGTTCTGTATTTTAGCAAGGGAACTATAAACTGATTTAATTTTATTTGAGGATCAAATATTAAAGAATCTGGAGATGATAGAGAGCCTTGATAATATCAACTTTTGTTTTAGAGTTGCTGCTTACAACTTCATTTTGTAGGTTTTCTTGAAGAATATAACAACTTCTAAAAACACCGTATGCCCAAAGAAGGGAGCCTGAAATAAAAATAAACAAGTTGACTGCTGAACACTGAGGCAAAAAGGAAATAGTGTAGATATGAGGCCTATTGGACAGCTTTATAAATAGAAATCAGTGGAACATAAAAAACCCCATACAAACCAGCACAACCTTTTTTTTTTTTTAATAAGGTTTTTAAAAATACATAAATCTACTATTCTAAAGTTATCATTCATGTGCTACAGAGGAAGTCTCTAAAACTGAAAAATGTTAATCTTCTAAAGACTGTTCTCAGTAGAGCCTGGCAAAAAAAAACTATCCAAAGAAAGGTAAATGACACAGTAGTAAAATGAAAGCAGCAAAGTATTTAAGAGGGCAATACTTTCTTCTGCTGGTTCCTAAACTTCTAAAAGCAGCATTAATGCAGAACCCCAGGATACAATTGGCTAGATTCATAAGCAAGGCAACCGGAGGTGATGCCACCTTTCATCCAGAAGTCCAGTGCATTCATCTGGGAGAAGGCACTAGACAGAGAAGACCCATAAGGGATTTTGAAACAAACCTCTCTGTTATGTTTCATGTAAGTGTCCACTGAGTCAGAATGACTCAAGTCTGATACTTAAACCACAAACAGGGGAGATGGGACATCCTAGACTTTTAATCCCTGTTCAGATAGACATTTAACATTCTTAAAGTGAAACAGCTAAACCAGAGGAGCACCCCAAATACCCTGCAAAACTCTGTGGAAAGTGCTGAGCCTACGAAAAATAAGACATGTCCCCTTATTAACTCTAACTGATTGGCTACCAGATAAGACAGCAATTCCCATTGTTTTCTGGTTTTTTATCCTAGTATTTTCTTTCAGTTTGGCAGCCAGTCTGATAATTAAAAATCCATTATTGGTGCAGACTTTCACACAATTCATGTACAAATTTTACAGATGTGATGATAATGCCAAGAAACTAGCCTCAGTTCTAGTTTTAACAACAGAAACTACTAAGCAAACATGATTGCTTTTAAAGATCATAAAGAAATTTAACAATCTAAAGGTGTGTCACTTTCTTCTTAAAATGATTGATCCAGAGTTGCTGATACCTCAGCACAAATTTTGAATAATATTGTGCTAAAGGAATATTATGTAACATATTTTCTATTTTTTTATTGCTTACTATAAATTTGGGGGTTTTGGATGATGAGAAAATTCTGTTTAGAAGTTCAGTAATGTGTTTCTACATTTATTCTTCAGGTATTTTCAAATTTGTCCCAATGGCAACTCACTGTGAGACAATGTGAGTTATTATGATTGCGAAGTAGAAGCATCATTTATCACTTCCAGTACTATCTGCAACAGTTTAAAAGCTGCATCGGAACATTGTACTTCTACAAGTTTTAACTCACTTTTTTTCAGTTGTCCTTTCTCTTTTCCTTTTGCCTTTCCTTCTCCTTGTTCAGGAATTATCCTCTTTTTGTGTGCTTAAAAGAATGTGGTTTGCTTGTGAAAGCCTATATGAGCAATGGTTAATATTTTACATGAGTTAATTAATTTTACAAATCACAACAAAAGGAAGCATCATAGAAGACATTTTCACTTCCTGTTAACAAAGGCGCATGCTGTTGAATATCTGTTCACCATATTTTAATGAACTACAGTACCTTGGCAAAATAACCTACAACACCCTTTCTTTCTCTGACAAGGTTTGTGAGAGAGGGAAACCAATCCAATGGAAGGATTCTTGCAGTATAGCTGTTGTCAGTATGACAACTGCTGTCAATAAGATAACTGCTCCAATAAATATATATATTACTCACCTTTTTTTTCTTTTTAGCAGTAAATATGACTGTAAACTTCACCCAGTAGTGTTATTTTTCAACAAGATCACCAGGTCATGTTTTAATTGGTGTTATGCTATTTAAGACTTCTGTCAATATAACAGTCTGGCATCAACTCAGTAGAACAATTTTCTTTACTACTGAATTACTAATTGAGTAGAAGTAGATGCAGAGACTAAACCAAATAGCTGTCTGGATTTTCTTTATTATATGGATTACATACAGCACTAGATAGGAAGGATAAAAATCCAAGAGACAAAGCATGCCCTGTGTCTCTGCTCTGAGAACTGTGTGAACAGTTGCAATAAGTGGATGTACATAGCATCATTTTTCCAAGATCAATTTCTTAAATAAAAACTAAATTTTCTCAAGGCTCATTTCTTTGTTAATCTACTGAACTTCTTTTAATCTAAAGCTGCCTTAAAAAAATGCTGGGAAAAAAAAAAAGAAATATTTTTCTTTTGCTTCCAAATGAACAAACTGGATTTGTAATACGGATGGCTTTGTAGCCCTTTTCACTCTGATACAGCTCATCCAATTCAAATATTTCTTGCAATTTCAAGCAGTTTAGACTGTGTTTTCCTCTGGTGAGTTAGGGTAATGTTGACAGGAGAAAAACACACACTGATGAGACACTAGCTCTCCTAGATGCTAATTTTTTATTATTATTCTGCATAATGATATGCTGGAAGTGTTTAAACAGGCAAATTATGGTTTGAGTTGGGGTTTTTTTCTTCCTTTACAGAAGCATCCTTTTAAAGACTGGAAGCCAATGCTTTCTTTAGGGTTGCATACTTGAGACTTCTCATACTGTCTTGAAAAGGACAGTATAAACATGTTATATGTGCCTAACAAGCATTACAAAATAACGTTATAAACACATTAGATCACCCCTCAGTGTTTATAGTTGTGCCAAATTCCTGAAGGTATGATACTGTAAGAACAAACCACAGCAGACTAAATGCAATCAATTTTACAAGTGTACCTTATGGAATAAATGAGTAAACCATACATGTGTTGAATAATGTTTGTGTTGCAGATGTTCATTTAGTATCTGTTTGTGCATTCATAGTTACAGGCTTCCCATCTGAACATATCTATTCTAATGAAGCTTTGGCAGTAGCTCCAGTTGCAATTTCACACGGGTTGGTACTTGCTATCTGTGTCTAGTGCCTCAAAGAATAACAAACAATATTAAACAAACCCAAACTTCAGTGCTAATGAGCAAGTCCTCCCCACTCTGCTCCAGGTGTTTTACTGACACACAAAATCAGGACTAGACACCCTTTGATTCCCAGACCACATTCAAATAGTGACTAAACACAACATGGAGTTTACTTAGTAGAGTTTAAAATAAAAATAATTTTAAATCATCCTTAGGTGTATTTGTCACAGTATTTTAGTAGAGCTTCCCCCAGTTTTTTTAACCCATAACAAGCAATAGAGGCAGTTTGGACCATTGAGGGATATGGCAATCAATCAACTTCTCTAGCACAGATTGTGCTTTTCAAGGCAAATCCCAGAAACTGATGAGAGATTGCTGTCATTACCTCTCTACAGGCAAAGGAATGTCTCTTTAGCAACTGAGTCCCAGGCCAGAAGACTGTAATAACAGATTAAGTAATTCAGACTAGTTAACTTTCAAGCTTAGCTGTACTGCTACAGTCAACAGTGCATGAATGCTGCCCAACTGCATGAAATTCAACTGTTCTCTCCTATCAGCTTCTGCTAAGTTTTTCTTCAGAGTGTATCATACGTTTGCAGTTTTCCCAGTAATTCTTTTGTAATTATGGGGACTATTTCCTCTCCTTTATTAATTTGTGTTTTAGTTATGAATGCTTATTAATTCTCACTTGATAAAACTCTGGCTTGCTCCTATGCCTTTGTATCATGGTGTGAGACATTCACACCAATTTGTCCAAAGACTTAGGGCTTTGCAGAACAGACAGTATGCAATTGTGCACCATCGGAATGCACAAATTTAATTACAAAAATGTACAGAGTAGATTGTGAGTTTGTTATTTCATAATTTTTCAATGTTTTACCTTGTAATCTTTACTTTATCTTGCTTTAGAATGAACATAAACACTTGCAATGATTTCTCAGTAGCTAAACTAGTAGTTGAAAATATGCATTTCAAGTAAATGGGCTATTTCCCAGTCACTTCTGCTTAGAATAAGTTCCACTCTGGCTCCCATAATTTTGCTCCATTTTCTGCCTAATATTAAGAATATTTCTCTCTTTTTTCATCTTTCTTTGGCAGAAGGGCACAGCTTAGTAATTGTTTAACTACTAAACTATAATAACCAAATGATTTAATGATATAATCACTAAGCAGCAATTATTTAATTACTGACTTTTTTTCCTTCACTTCTCTAAGGTTCCAAACTACTCTGGAAGCTCAAGGCTTAAGATATTAGTTAAAATGAACAGAATATTTTCCAGGATAAACACAGTACTCAAAGCTGAAAACTCAAACCAAGTTCAAACTCGGGAGCATTCTTAGTTGTTGGCCAAGGTGAGACGACACTATAGACAAAAACAGCATGAGAAAACCGCATTACTTCGTCACCTTTCGATGCAGAGATTTTCATATGCAAATTCTGAGGCCAGTAAAACCGCAGCTCTTGGCAATGCTGTGCTCTAGGGCTGTTTTCTGCAGGAAATGTGACTCCATTGCCCAGGTAAGGCCACGTCCAGCATTTCTGTGATATAGCACTGAAAGTAATCGGAATGTTTTACTCAATAAAGCTTTAGAAGAGTTGATCGTGTATTTGACTGATATTTAACTCAGCGGGTAAATGAGAACACAGGTGCACAATGAACCTTCAGTTTGAACAGCATTAGTATCCGTGCTGCTCCACTGATTGCACCAGCACGCTGTGTACTATATTCTTCGCTGTCTGTATTCGGATGCCAGCTCTGTACCGCTGTCCCTGGCTTTGTTCGGCTGCAGGGCTGTGGGGAGCTCCGCGCGCTGGCGCTTGGCTGCCCCGCAGGAAAGGCCTGCCCGTCCCCATGGCTGCCC
>VRYO01000100.1:13327602-13361384 GCA_009812075.1 Sialia sialis | reverse complement strand
CCGTGGTGGCACCGCCAGCTCTCAGCGAGCCAGGCCTGCGCCCAGGCTCTATGGGGGATCGTGCTGAGGCCTGCGGCCCGCCCGCGACCGGACGCGTTTTTGAAGAGCCCGTTCAGCGCTGGCAGCTTCGGGGGCAGCTGCAGTTCGAGCTGCAGGCTCAGCTCTGGGCGGGCAGGAGAGCTCCGGCAAGAAGCCATGAACGGCCAATCCTTTACAAAGAACCCGCAGACCTGCGGTCCAGCCAGGTGAGGGATAAGCACAGACCAGGCAGGAGCCAACGACCCCAGACTTCCGTGGCCTTAAGACTGTAAGGGTATAAATACCCAGGGGTCCCTCCTGAGACGTACCCTGCTCGAGCTGCTATTTTATGATTTAGTTAATACACCACGATTAAATTATTTTAAGGATCGGGACATCTGAAACATTGCTATGTAAAATCTGTAAGCTGGTAAGGAAATCTGGTCAGTGTGAGTGAGAGGTGCAGCTGCAAAGAGGCTTCGGTCCTAGCTCAAGTGGTGCGAATGTGACAGCCAGAGTAGTTCCTAGGTAGTGGAATGATTTGGGTTGGAAGGAATCTTAAAGATCATCTAGTTCCAAACCTCCTGCTGTGAGCAGGGACACGTAAAATGAGACCAAGTTGTTCAGAGCCCCCATCCAACTTGGCTTTCAACACATCCAGAGAGGGGACAGCCAACAAATTTCCTGGTTCCAAAGCTTCACCACCCTCACAGTAAAGAGTTTTCCCCCTAATATCCAATCCAAACCTACAATCTAAACCAAACCTACTCTCTTTCAATTCGAACCCATTCCCCCTTGCCCTGTCAATAGTTTGCCTCACCTTTCCCTTAAGTTCCCTTCAGGTACTGAAAGGCTGTAATTAAACGTTACTCTGAAATCTTGCTTCCAGGCTGAACAATCCCAAATCTCTCAAGCCTTTCCTCACAGGAGAGGTCTCCATACCTCTGGTCCAATTTGGTGGCCTTCTCTGTACTTGCTCCAACAGGTCAATGTCCTTCCTGTGATGGGACCCCAGAAATAGATGCAGTACTCGAGGTGGAGCCTCACTATAGTGGAGGGGCAGAATCCCCTCCCTCCCGTGCTGCCCACGCTTTGGATGCAGCCCAGGCCATGTCTGGCCTTCTGGATTTTAAGTGCACATTGATGACTCATGTTAAGCCTTGAATTCACCAGCACTTCCAAGTCCTTCTTGGCAGGGCTGCTCTCGATTCCTTCAGTCCCCAGCCTCTGTTGATACCGTCTCGTTTCTTTAACAGCATGGCACTGGCCCTGTGTGCCCTCACCAAAGGGGTGAGTGGGCAGCACAAGGCTGGGCAGGGACTCGGGCATGAGGCCTGGTCCAGGGCAGCAGTGCAGTACCGGGTCACGAGGCCCAAACCCAGCAGCAACTCCCAGTAAAGGGGCTGTGAGGCCCAGCACATGGCGGGGTGCCGACCCGGGGTGTGAGGCCCAGCACATGGTACTAGCCCCGCCCCGCCCCGGCCCGGCTCCGCCCCGATCGCGGGCTCCGCGATGTGTCCGACCCGTGGTTCCCGTCAGGCAGCGCGCGGGGCCGCGGCCGCCCCCGCCTCCCGCCCGCGTTCCCCCGGCGGCGGCGGCGGCAGCGGCGCTGAGGTGGCGCCGCGCCCCGGCGAGGTGAGCGAGGCGCCTCAGCTGGCGCTGCCCCATCCCCCGCCGGCCTGGGTGGCAGGGAGCAGCGGCCCTGCCGCGGCCCTTACGGACGCGCAGCACGGTAAGGTCAGCCCGCTCCATGCCCCCGGCCTGCCCTGCCGCGCTCCCCAGGCGGCGGGAGCGGCGCTTGGCGGGCACGGGCGCGGGGGGATTGTCGCTGGCGAGACCGGCGCCATCTTAGGTCGGAGCGCGGCCTGGCGTCCCCGAGCGCGGCCCCCGCGCTGTGAGAACTCCTGCGAGCCGCCCGCGGGCCCCGCTGGCACCGGACGGTTCTGCCCTCGAGGGCGGCCCGGGCAGGGCTCGCTCCGCCCGCCGTTGGCCGGGTGGGGCCCTCCATGGGCCCCGGGCGTTAACAAGCAAGAGCGGTGCTGGCGGCTCGGCTCGGCCTCGCCTCCTCCCTGCTAGCCCCGGTTCTGCCGTGCGGGCCTCGCCCAAACCGGAGCCCGCAGCCTGAGCCGAGTGCGGGCGCTCACCCGGCGCGGGGGGCGGGACGCGGGGCGGTCAGGCTGGAGCGGCAGCTGTTCGGCTGCCCTCGGGACTCAGCTGCTCCCACGGCCTGGCACCACCGCGGCTCGGCGGCGTGAGCTGCTGGCGGGCTGGCACCGCCGATGTTGCCCTTCCCTAGGCGGAGCTTGTGCTTTCTCATGGCACAGAGGGCAGCGTTGTCTGCTGAGGTTTGTGTTTGAGGGAAGTTGGTTTACACTTTGGTTTTTTACGATTTTTAGGTGCACTTTCAGCTTGGTCATTATTTTTTTTGCAACTAAGCAAATGCAGCCCTCAATTAAAACCCAGTTGTTTCCAGTCCTGGTGGAGCTGTGGATCGCACACCCTTCATCAACTAAGGTGGTGGGAAGTTATGTGCTTGTATGGGACATTATCTGAGAAATGCAATACTGTAGTCCATCGTATGATCTGTGTTGTAAATAAGGTAACTTCTCTAGGCATTTTAGATGCTGCTATTAATGTGGGAGAAAAATTATTCGAGTAACAGGCGATAGCTGTACAAGGAGTGGCTGGTTACTTGTTCTGTTCAGCCTAAAGAGAAGGACAGTGAGGGGAGCCCTCATGGCAGTCCTCATGAGGGGAAGAGCAGGGGCAGACACTCTGGTGACCAGTGACAAGACCCAAGGGAATGGTTTCAAGCTTAGATATTGGAAAAAGATTCTTCACCCAAAGAGTGGTTGGGCACTGGAGTAGGCTTAGAAAGAAAATGGTTACAGCACCAAACCTTACAGTTCCAAAAGAGGTTTGTCAATTTTTGGGGATGTCATATGCAGGACTAAGAGCTGGACACTGTGATCTTTGTGGGACCCTTCCAACTCAGAATATTCTGTAATTCTGTTATGAAAAGGTGACAAGATTAGTCTGAAACATTTCATGTTAATGTAAATGTCCTCACTCTTTAAGCTCACTACCAATTTCATTTTAGTGCCTTGATTTTAAGCCAATCCAAGGAAGTTTTGAGTATTGGAAGGCTTACTTGGGCTTAACAGTAGAAAAGAAATTCCTATTTGAAGTGGTAACTGGATTCTCAATAACTGTTAAGTCTTATTGTGGCAGCATCTACCGTGATTTTCTGTAGTGCCAATTTCTGTCTGTCCTTATGGTGCTCTTCTAGAGATCATTCTGCTCTTTTCACTACAGCTGTTACACCCTTGATACATTTATTAACGTTATATCATTTTTTGTTGTTTCTATATGAGTGCTTTTAATATCAACTTAAAAAAAGAGGCTATAAATACGACTGGTGTTTAATAAAGTTAGGTATTTTTAAACCTAGCTGCCATGATAAAGATGGCTAAAATAGTGCTTATAAAACTGGAAGCATCTCAAGGCTAAAGAAGTTACTTCATCAGAAACTTATTGCTGTTTTGGGCAATGAACTCTCATTTTTTAATCTGTCCTGGTATCAGGTTTTTAGTTCATCACTTTTCTAGTAACTATAGTAGTGTTTCAGGGGGTTGTGTTTTTGCAGGTTGTTGGTTATTTGTGCCTGCCTAATGAACTTCCATGGCTATGCTTAGTTTTAGATGGGCAGTTGGTTTTTAAAGCAGTACCTTGATATAGTCAATAAAGTTATTTTAAAATGTTTTAAAGAACTTGTTCATGATTTTGATGCTTTATCTTACTTTCTTTGAGTCCATGTATACAGCATTGCATTGAATCCATGGACTATCTTTAAGGAAATGTGTGTGTGTTTAAACATGAATATATGCTTATACATCTTAAAAAATGGGGAAGATGAAGTCTATTGTCAGTAGGTTTACTTACTGGGAAATACTTAGCAGAGTGGGGGAAGGATTCACTGTTGGTTTTGTCTTGGAGAGCAAGTGCTAGCAGGATTCCTAGAATACATTTTGTGCGTTAATGTAGTTGAAGAAGCTCAAAATTTGGGAGCTCCTTTTACTCTAGATATTTCCTTTGGCAATGGAGACCACTTGCAGGAGCTGTTCCTGCACATCTCCTCTTATCCAATCCATTACCCCTTACTGCAGTTTTGATTGTTCAAGCTACAGAGTTTTGGCCTCTCAGTTGTGCCAATAAAACTGCTACTATGCCAGGTTTTAACTTTTAACCTGCCCTGCTTCGCATCAGACTTCTGTGCTAAGTTGTGCTGGCACAACTGATGAAGCAGGGCAGGAACTTATTAGGCCAGCTTTCTTCCCAGGAAAAAATAAGTCAGTGAAAGCTTGACTTCAAATTGTAGCATCGAAATTAAAAAAAAAAAACAAAACAGGTTAAAAGATGTGAAATTAATCCTTATACTTGCCTTTTAAAAGATGCTTGGCATTTTGAGTCACT
This sequence comes from Sialia sialis, assembly GCA_009812075.1. Classification (NCBI taxonomy): domain Eukaryota; kingdom Metazoa; phylum Chordata; class Aves; order Passeriformes; family Turdidae; genus Sialia; species Sialia sialis. The sequence continues at coordinate 13,356,893 of VRYO01000100.1, read as the reverse complement.
TTAATATCATCTTAATATGTATATCTTGATGCATAAAATGAAATATCCATCAGATATCCACCAGTTGCTGTCACTTTCTAAAAGCCCATGGCTATGTTATCGAATTTCTTTTAAATGTATTTAACAAAAAAAAAATGAACTGCATTATAGTGTAGATAAAGTTATCACAAGTATCTTGTTAGAATTCTGCTAACATATCATTGCTTGTTCCTATTTTGTGTTTTTAGTATAAACTGCATTGCATCCTCTGAGCACATTTTATAATTATTTTTTTCCCCTGGGATCAAGTAAAACTAAATTCCTAAAATAAAAACACTGCTCATTTATGTTGTTCTGTTCTATAAAAAAAGTCTCTAAAATAGTAATTTCTTTTGTCTTAAAGCCTATGAAACTTTGCCTTTGTGTTATTGAGAAAAAGTGTTCTAAAGAATATCCTACAGAGAAGAAAAAGTTATAGTTAGGCTTGATTCTCTTTCTGGCATGGCTCATGTCATCTCTGTCAAGTTTAGTATCCTTTTCTCTTGTTTCCTAGCACCATGTCTGACTTCAGCACCCCAAGCTGATGGAGGAAGCAGAAAGTTCAGCTTTGCTACTTTATTTCATCTCAAGACTTAACATGTGCAAACACCAGCGGCCCCCCTCTCATACAAGCAGAGGATGACTGCTCCCCTGCAATAGGCTGTTACAGACTCACTGTTTCTTATTTATTTTGTTGTCCAAAAATACTTGCAGGATTAAGTTAAAGAATGTTAAAAGAAAGAAAACTTTATTGGCCATCTCTGTTTATGTAAAAAAACAAAACCAATTGTGATAAAAAATGTTGATGTAAATGTGGGTTAATTCCAAAAGATACATATTTTTCATTACTACTTTTGTACATGACTTTTTTTACTGCAACAAAACACCTGCAGCTATGAGGGACTCCATCTGATGAAATCTATGCAAAATTTTGATGAAGTCTTAATTGATAATGGAAACAGTATGCAAAGCATTGTAGGTATGGCTTGGGGATTTTGCTGTTCTGGAGTTGTTTTGTTTGAAGTGTTTTTGTGGGTGGTTTGCTTGTTGTTCTTGATGTTGTTTTGGGGAATTTTGTGTAGGTTTTGTTGGAGTCTAAAGAAAACGTGTTCATATGGGAAGCCCTGGCAAAATCTTAGAAAATTTGGGAGGTTGTGGTAGGCTGTGGGTTTGGCTGGGCTTTTGTTTTGTTTGTGTTGGGTTTTTTAAGATGCAAAGAGAATAAAGGTGTAATCAGTGTTTCACTAACTCAGTTGTGCTTTGTAGAAGGCCCTTCACATTTCTTGTGAATTACTAACCTGGAATATGAGAATTTTTTAAAAATATACAGAGGTGGTGTCAGAGGCTTTCTCTGATAGTTACTGGTGTTTTGTACAAAAATAGCTTAAATTGTGTGGATGATATCTTAGGTCTCTTCTCTTTAATGGCAAAGATGAGCGTGCAAGTAATTGTCAGAATGGTGATGTGGCATTAACCTTTGAAGATCTTGTGTGTCAGATCATGTTCTTTCTGTACAGAACATGGGGGGAGGGAGACCATTCTATGGGAATTATTGCAGTAATTATTACTAATTATAAAATATTAACTGTAGTATTCCTTACTGAAGAGTGAAGTATTTAATGAAATTACTGAATGTTTTGGTATGTGTGTTTTTTGGTTTTTTTACTGTCTAGTCTCAAGATGGCAGAATTATTTATGGAATGTGAAGAAGAGGAGCTAGAACCCTGGCAAAAGAGAGTGAGAGAAGTGGAAGAGGATGATGAGGATGATGATGAGCCAATCTTTGTTGGGGAAATCTCCAGCTCAAAGCCAGCTACTACATGTAAGACAACACTTCTCCATATTTTAAAACAGATCTTTCAAGGTATAGAAAGTCAAACTTAGTTTGAAAGTATAGAATTCCTAATAGTACAACCTAAGAAATTACACATCTTAAAGGCGTATGTCTCTGGATTACTGACATTCAGAACTCTTAAGAAATTCTGTCTAAAACACCAGGTTATACACAGCTCTGATTACCTCTAACCTTAGATCTCTGAGATCAAAATGAGGACATTTGAAGGTTTTAGCATTAGTGACAGAGTTTAAAAGCCAATATATATTAAGTCTGAAGTCATGCATGCAGTTGTTTACAGTACAGCTAATGTTTAGTTGTATATTTGGGAGTATTTCTCTGCTGAAAGAATGTGCATGAATTAAAGTCTTCCTGTTATAGTTGTTTTTTTTGTTTTTTTCTCCACTCCTCATTTCATTTGTTGGTGGACATAATTCTGACAAAACCAAGGTAACTGTCTTAAATGTCTATAATAAAAGCACAATCTGGAAAGATTGAATAATAATATGAAAATAGTGAAAGCTTGTCTGTGGAGTAGGTGATTTTTATTGATGAATTTACCCATCCTTTATGAAATAGAGAGTTCCTTAGTTTTCTCCTAAAAGCAGGCAGTGCAGGGATTGAAGTTAGGTGGTTGTGATGACTGGAGATGGGTCAGGATTCCTTGTTTGCCCTTTGCTTGAACTTTGACAGGTAAGTAAAGACCTTTTTTGTTATTATCTTAATTAACTCTGGTAATGAAACAATTTTGGTTTTTGTGTATCCATCTTGTAGTCAGTTTTTAAGAGCTGTGACCTAACATCTCCCTAGCAGTCACATACCCAAGACTTTCTTTGCCTGGGAGATTTGCGCCTCGCAGTTTCTGCCACATCTCTACTATTGTATCCAAGATTTCTACAGTAGTTTTCTGGAGGAGTAAATTTGCACTGAAGGATCTCAAGACACAATGTTTTACAAGGCTGTCTGTCACTCTGGTGTGTGGATTTCAGAGCTGTTATTAGCTCTTCAGTCATTTTAGTTCACAATACTTTCATCTTTCATCTATTACTTTTTTGCTCATTAGATTAAAAAAAGTGGAAAAATTATTTTAAATATGAAAAGAATACTGGATCTGATATTTAAGTACTCTCACCCAAAAACATTTTTTAAGAGTGAGTATTTAAAAAATACTCTGGATACTCTGAAAATTTTTAAGACTGTTTTAAAATTACACTTAGTTTTCTGCAGTTACAAACCTCTAGAATATCTGAAAGTTACTGTTTTCTGGAAGGTCCAGAGACCTCTGGATTGCTGTTGGTTGTTGGCAGTAGGTCATGGCATAGGACAACTATTAAGGCACCAGCCTTGATAAGGAGATATTATATATATAATAATATATAATATATATATAATAATGAAGTTGTTTGGAACAACTAATATGCTAAGTTTGATTGCTGTTGTTGTAGTGTCAAGATTTTTTGGTAGTCAAAGGAATAATTCAGGTGAAAACTGTAATTTTGGTATGATTCTGTGAACTTCAAGAACTTTGGGAAAAGAGACTGAAAATGTTGGTATCTTATTCTAGTGCTGTCCATACTCAGTCCTAACACAAGTAAAATCACTTATGGTGTAACTTGTTACTTTTTTTTCCTTCCCTTTCCTCAACTTTTCTCTTTTTAATCTTCTACTTCACTATCAAAAACAGCTATGGAAGAATGACCTCAGTTCTTCTCTGGCTTGTAAGTAGTACTACCTGGCAGTAGTCAGGCTTCAGTTTGTTATTGGTGATAGGCAAGATACTGTGAGCTCAGCTTTGCTTATCACTGTTTAGTTTTCACCTGATCACGTGAAAAATCGATGACAACTAGAAACTCAGGTATAGGTCTAAATTTTTCTGAAAGGTGTAATTTCTATATGCATTGCGTTTTCTTAATCTTTTCCTGACAGTGCAATTACTTGTTTTTGTACAGACTGTGTGGAAAACTTGAAAGAAATAATTAAAACCCCAACTTTGACTTGCTATTGGAGAGTTGTGTAGAATCAAGTGTCGCTTCTGATACTGGAGGATTATTTTGGCTGAGATGAAAAGTAGTTCACACTTTGTTCCCTTTACCTTTTTCTGCAACTGCTCATTTTTCCTACAGTTACCACTTACTGTCCTTGCTTCCTTTTTCATAGTGATACAAACCTGTATTTTGCTGCTGCTTTAAAATGTTATTCTGCATGTCAGCATGCTTGTGCTTCAGTGCTGTTTTACCTGAGCAGGGCAAATAACACTTTGTGGGAAGAGGGGAAAGTGCACATCAAGTCTGTGATAAATCAATTAGTAATGTAAATATAATTTATAATTTCAAATAACTGGCTTCCTGAAATGTTCTTTTTATAAGCAGTAAAATCTATCTGTGTAGCTAAGAATTTGTGCACATGAGACTGTCTTGACTATGCTTTGTGAGACATAACTTTTACAGCTTTTCTTTTGTAGATAGCTGATGCTTTAGTTTAATTTCATTCTGGAATTCATGTGTAAGGTATAGATTTACTAACCACAAAATGTAATACCGAAATAATATAATCTTTGTTTGTAGTTACTGTTATGTTGAAGTAAAAATAGTATTACTATTACAGGACCAAATTTTGTTACATCTTAAAAAATGCAAACCTGTTTAAATCTGTTGGTTACAGCTGCTTTTTTATTATCTAAATGCAGGTGGCAGGTAGAAAGCTATGATCCTCTGAGCTTTACTGCTATTAGATTATTTATCAACTGGAGAAGTCTATACTAATGAGCCGTTGTTGGTGGAAATAGCCTTAAGTTTATTAAACACAATGTGTAGGTACTCTGAAATCTGTTATTTGGGAACCTGATGTAATTTGACCCTGGTTTGAGAAGTTACTTTAAGCCTTGTGGGTTAGCTTTTGGAGAACCAATCTAACTTCTGTGCATGTTTTCACAGGTCAGAGCAAGCAACTTGTCTGCAACACTAATGGAATTGAGAATCAGGGAGTAGAAAAGTATTTTGATTTGATGAATATTTTTGTAATTTTCTGAAACTGTCAGAAACCCTAGGCTAAGGCATAAAAAGTCGGGGAATATCAGTGGCATTAGTTAGGGAGTAAATGTAATCTAAGAAATTGCATGTGCTCCTGCTGAGCTAGAACTCTGGTTACAGACCATGTAGGATATGTGAGAAAATCAGTGCAGTTCTAATACAACTCTTTTGATTGCTGATCTGTTGATTTTCCTTTCACATTGGAAAATGGGTATCATGAAGTCTAGAATCCAGATCATAAGTGCTGTTTGCTAATACAGAAGCGAATGATGTCATTACTGGTTTAGAGAAAATCTTTTAATGTAGAGCAGTTCTAGTATTTGGGAAACATTATATATATGTGAGAAGGAGACTTAGATAAATGCACTATAATCAGCAAATTTAAAAGTTAATGAAATTTCCTTTTTTTGTTGTTGTTTGTATTCTTATGTGTGTGTACATCTGTCTCCAAGAAAATAATCACTGAGATTCTTAGGTGAACTAGCTTAACCAGAGAAGAGTGGAAGAACACACCCTAATTTGTACCAATTACACTTACTTGGTTTTGCCAGGTTTTTGTTTTAGAAATAGTATTTTAATTTATAAACTAAATCCTAATTGGCTTAATTAATATATATGAATGCAGTTTTTAAATTTGAAAACCAATGAAGCTACTCATTTATTTGGAATTAAGATAAATGTAACTTTTGACAGATATATTGAACAGAGTCAACCTCAGCTCATCACGAAGAGGGATACAGAATGGTGCACCCAGTAGAGGTACTTTATTGTCCTAATATGGTAATTAACAAGAAAATCCACAACACTTATGAAACATTTGACTGCAGAATTACATAAAGATAACTTGGGAATCCTTTGCAACAGGTACAGTCACTACATTCAAGTCTGAGAGTCAGCATTATGCAACGTCTGCCTCCAGCCCTGGTGCCATGCCTGCCCCATCAGTCTTTCAGACTGTGCCCCGACCTGTGACCAGCTCCGTGGCAGTTCAGCCCTTGGCTGTAGCAGTGAATGTTACAGGAACTTCACAAACACTGCAGAGACCAGTTGCTGGATGTTTGTCAACACAGCAGATGCCTGGGTCAAATTCTGGAATAACACAGCCTGTTAGCAGAACTGTAACAACACAGCCAGTATCAAGAAATATCACAATTCCTGTAGTGGCCCAACCTGTATCCAGGACAGAGAGTACTGCAACAGCACAACCGGTAATGCTCAATCAGGTAAATCTTTATTCATCTAAAATGTAATTGGTATGATTACTTTTGAATAAATTAATGAAGAACATACTGACTGGGACTTTGAAGATCTGGACTAGGTTTTAGACTGGCATTGTGTAAGCTGTAAAGAGTCCAGGACCATAACCTTGCACTGGTAAATGAAAATATATATTTGGAAATACCAGTTTGGAAGCCTAAAAGATGATAGCTTTAGCAAGAGTAAAATGGCACTAAATGAAAAACCTAGACACTAGAGATATTAGTACTGCTTAGATTTTTTTATGTTCTGTGGAGAAATGATGCAAATTGATTCTCTAAATTTTGCAGATTTCTTTGCGCAGAGATTAATCCTCTGCATTGACAAATTAATTACATTTTAAAATTGCTTCCATTTAGTGTGTAAAGCACCTTTGTGGCTTTTCCACCTGTTTTTTGCAGTGCCTTGCTTTGGGATTTTTGTTTCTTAAGAGAATTCTGTAGTAGCAGTTCTTTAGTGGGTTCTTTTTCATTCATGTGACTCATGAATGAAAACATCATGAAACATTAGTGTCATGAGGAGATTTAAGCAACCAAAAGTTGCACGGTCTGCAGGTGAAGCAATTTAGCAACATATATGTTTTGCTTAAAAGTGTAAGAGAATTGTGCACATAGGTCATGTGTTACAGATCTTCCTGGGTTGCCACAGAACCCCAAAATGTTGTCACAGGGGGGTTGAGTTAGATGCTCTTTTGTTGCCTTATCTGGACATAAGTGAGAAAGAATGAGGATTAAAACTCCATATTTGTGTGAGATAAACTATGATGCAATGCTTTCACTGAAAATCATTTACGCTGAAACTGTTCAGGCCATGTGTGCCTATAATATTAGCTACTATTGTCAGGTTAAAATAAAGCCTGACAGTATGCATTATCTCCATTGTCCATGCAAATACACATACCTGGGGTTCTTTCAGTTGTTAGTCTTTTGGTGTAAATAAAAATCATGCAGCTTTATGGATTCCTTGTTTGCTGAGCAGGGCAGTCAGTCTGAATGAACACAGTAAATTGGGCCATTAAAACATGAGGGCTGGAATTGGGTGTTCTCCTTAAGACTTGTCACTAAATAATTGCTGATGAGAGGATGTATTTTAAGAAAAACAAAACAAAGCAGTGTAATCATTGCTGACTAGCTGAATCTTTGGTAAATTGAGTAGGAAAAATACTCATACTTTCTAATTCTGAGTCTTCAACAGCTGACTGATAGTTTGGGTGTGTCTAGTGAAGTGGGTTAGCTAAATTAGTCTGTCACTGTTGAGAAGGCCTAAGAAATTATTTAATTAAAAATCCAGATACTAGTAGGATATCTAGGTGGCTTCTTTAGTAATCTTAAATCTTTATTTGTGAAGCAGGACAGATTACTACAGAAAGATTTGCTACTTTACATGATTATACACATATTTCAAGTCTGAAGTTTTTTATATGTTTACTGATGACATAGTGTCTTTTATTATATCCTCTAAAGGTGTGCTACTATGTCCTGCAGAATCTTTACTGCAAAAGAAAGCCCTCTCCTTTACTTCTCTCACACACAGTCTCATGTTTTTGTTCTAACAGACAAAGCTAGTAGGGGCTTATGCATTGTTTTCATGACAAAACCTCAGAGTAAGCAGAGCTAGGAAAGCTTTTCCATGGAGTATACACGAGCTGGGTGTAACTCATCGAGGCAGTGATTTCCTTTAAAGAAAGCATGCAGAGTGCACTTCTTTTTGTGAGACTTCTTTCTCATTCATAGAGTTTATCTATGCTACCAATGGGGCTTTAGTTAAGTATTTAGAGTGTTACTTTATCAGAATCTGCAGATTGCTTTTCCATGGCGGAGTTGAGAAACAGCTACTTGAAGAGGTTGCAGCCTGACATAGGACATGGACAAGGTTCTCAAACCATGTATTAATCAGTTCTGTCTATTCCAGGTTAGACTGACATGCTTCAGAAAGTAATGCATCCTTATTTGGGATATCCAATGCAGATTCCGTGGTCTCTTAAAGCTTCCACTATTTGTTCAAGTTATGTTCTTATACTGTTTCTTTAGAGTGTTGACAGTTTGATCATGGTTTTCATGAGCCCCTATTTTTTTTTAGGCTGTCTTAAATGTAACATCCTGTTCTTTGAATGTTAAGAAGTTCTTGAAAACCTTTAAAGAAGAGTTTTCTGTTTGCATTTTTTTTCCCTTGCTGGAGACATGGTGAATTTTCCATCTCTTCAGCTTAACTTTTCTAGATTCAGAACTGTATTTTCAGTTTCAGCATTATCTAGAATTTTTCTTTTTATATTGTTATTACCACTTGATGTTGCACTTTTTATGGAGGAAGAAGCTTGTCTGATGTACCTTTTTTTTAGAGAGTCACTATAATTTAGTGTCTTGGGCAAAGTTCTGTAATTTTTAATCATTCCTGCCACATGTCATTTGCTGTTCTTAGTGTTATTTGTGTGCTACCTGTATTTTGGCTCATGTCCTGAGTTTGAATTTTCTTCATTCTGGAGCTCCTTGGGGTTTTTGGGTTCCTCAGCCACTTTTGTCTAGTGTTTATTTCACTGGGGGCTGCTGTTTTATAGTGATAATTTTCTGCCCTGGACTTCCTGTGACATTTTTGTTCACACACGTTCTCTTTCTTCCCAACTTGATTGTTGCAAAAGTAAAAGCTTCAAATAAGTTTTTTTTGGGAAGTGTTGACATTTGGATCTTCAGCTTCCAGGTGTTGAAAGTTACCTTTGAAAATGCCATGTTGCGAAGATCACAGGTATAAGTAGACACTGATAGGACCCCTTTTTAGCTGAATGTCTTTTAGAGTGCCTTTGCATTCTAAATACAGTGCAGTATTTTTAATCTCAGGATGTTAAGTGATTTTTTCTCTGTGGGAACTGGTTGATTTTGATCACTTACTGGTTTGAAATAGATCTCCTCAATTTCTCAGCAAGTCTGTAATTTGCCTCTTGTCGATGTTTGGTATTTCAGTTTTATCATTGAAATAGCCTTTTGCGATCATGAGCTTGATTCACTGACTTCCTAAGTAAGTCAGTCTATTTTTTGAGTTACTGTACTACATGCTGTGTATGAAATGCCGTGCAGTTCCAGAAATTCAGAGTTCATTTTTATTTCAGTCATACAGTTTAGAGCAATTTCAATTCAGTCAGCACTACTGCATTTCATAGCATAGGACTGTCCTCTCCTTTAAGAAAAATTTGTCCTCAGTGGTGGCGATGTTCTGTAATTCAGTGCTCAGAATGCTCTCCACTGACCCACAGCCAATTCTGTTGTTCCCTTATTTCCTCAGTGTGATTCAGGTTGTTCCTAGGTAATTTTGAAAGAACAAGGGTCCAGTACTATGCATTGTAATTTTTCAGGGTGGGTTTAGTTACCAATTGCCATATAGTCTTCCACAGTTGAAAATCTAGGATGCAGACTATGAACCCACTGTTGCCACTAGTCCCTTAGAAAACTAAAAGTAGTGGTGTAATACTGCTCTTTACTTGAGCCCTAGGAAGTTAACTCACAAAGATGTAGGGTTTTTGCCTTTCTGCATGTGACAGCACCTATTCATGTTAGTTTGATTTATTTTTTGTTTCATCCATGTGGCAAAGCTGTTTTGTGTTTTTTAAAACATTTTTGTTTTCTAAAGTATGGGACAATATTGAGGGGTTTGTATGTAAAATGACAGAGCCAAATTGCAATAAAATAGTACCAATCAGCAGAAAAGGACTTCTTGAAAATTAGGAGATGAAATTTTCAATGTGTCTGTTACTACATTTTTTTGCTTGCTGGAGAAGTTTAGTATATACTGGGGAGATGTATCCATGCCATCAAAATATCTAAACTGTGATCTTGTTGAAAATTAAAATATTGGCAGAACAAAAAACAAAGAAAAAATATAGAGTAGTAAGAGATGCAGTGTTTGTATGTAGCTGTTGTATTGGTCACATTTGAAATACAAATACACTCAGAGCCTGCCACAAGTTTGTTCCCTGGGCATTAGCTGTGCTTGAGGTGTGGCTGAGGTGCTTTGCTGTCCTTTCACTGGCTCTTCTGAAACTGTTGTTACTACAGCAACACCTGCTATATTGTGACTGCAGCTTATGTAGCTGTTAATCACAGCAAATACAGCACAGAAATTCAGTATTTCCACAGCTACTCCTGAACATCTATCTTTAGTTTGGTTAGGGTGGATTAGGTGACTCATCAGAAGAAAAAGTGTCTGTTTATTGAGGTCGTGAAGGGTCTTCATTTAAGGACGTGTACAATCAAAAGGCAGGATGATGGGGAGCAGCATCTTCCTTTTTGTTCTGATATTTTAGTCCTAAACCAGGTTATCATACATGTTTATGTACTTATGCTCCTTTAGATTCCTTTCCATTAAGTTTGGTTTACATGGTGGTAGTTAAAAATGTGGTAACTTCCACAAGGTTGTTTTCAAGTAAGTAGACAATTGTGAATGTGAAGCAATTTGTGAGCTTGATCTTTTCAGGAAAACATATTTGGCTTTGTCACAGGTACACATTGATGACAAGGTCTCTCTATGTGTATTGGGTGGTTTTTAAAATTTATTTCCTTTATTTTAGGTAGATAGTCCTACTTTTGTCATTTTTTTTTGTTTCACAATACAGCTTGATGAAGTGTCACCATTGGAATTATTTCAGTTGAAGTGCCAATGAATTTCTATTTATACTTTAGTATTAAAATTAAACCTTACTCTATTATGTTTTTTCTTAATTGCTTATTCCTATTCATGAAAATATTTCATGTTTCAGATTGTGCTAGGATGAATGGCCTATTAAAAAGTGCCCAGTATTGATTGATTGAATCTTGAAAAATGTTTCTCCTACTTCAGCCTCTTAACTTTGGATATTTGTAAAGAGAATTAAATTTCATGTTTCTTTTTCCTCCAAGTGTTACATATTTTAGTAACAGTGGAGCTGTTTTAACAGTTTTCAGTGCTGGAGACAAGAAGTGTGGACTACTTGATTTTTATTTTTTTTTTAGGTTATAGGTACTATAGGTACTAAAGGGTAGACTTTAAACTGAAGAGTAAAAGAATACCTGTACTTGGAGATGCACAAAACTTAATTTAACAAGATGCTGGGAAACATGAACCAACTTTTACGTTAGCTGGGTTTTGAAAAGTGGGTTTGATTACATTATTTTCAGAAATGCTTCCAAAATTACTCTACATGGAAATAAAACCAACCTTGATGCTATCAAGAATTAGTGCCCTTCCCAGTCAAGATGCTTTGGCTGTCCCTTGCTTCCATTAAAGTTTGAGCACTTAGTAGAATTTGATCTTAATACCATCTTGTTTTGAGAAGCTTCTACTTGCTGCAAGTTTGTGCTACTTTTGAGTTCTGGTTTTCGATATTTTAAGATGCAGCAAGATGTTGTGCAGGAGTAACAAGCAAATGCCCGAGTTTAGGTTGAAGGAAGAAAGTATTTAGTTGTTTCTTTTTTTAAAACAATCAAGCATAATTTGAAACATCATCAGACTTTTTTGAACAAAAGCATTTGCAATTAACAATTCAAGCGGATTATTGATTAAACAGATTTTTTATTAAATGGTCTTTCCCAGGTTTTAGGGTTGTTTTTACTATTCTGAATATACGGCTATAAAACCTAACAAGCACTGATGAGAATTGCAACCTTATTAAAATGTCAAATGGGGAGATTGTAATGAGCTTGATTTTCAGCTGAGTACTTCTGAGTACTTTTAAGCAATCATATGTTTTTAAAATAAACCCTTTGAAGCCTGCAAGTAAAAAAATATTAAACCTCCAATTTTTTTTCCCTCTTGAAAATATCTTATTAGGATTATATTATGGATTCTCCACCAGCTGCACCAGATAATACATCTGGTATACTGTTTGGTGTGAGACAGAACTCGGGAGTTCCACAGTACCAGACTGGGCCAGCAGTGAATGTAACAGGTGGGTATTATTGTAGTAGTTAAGAGAAAGAAACAACCTAATGTCTTAAGTCTGGTGCAGATCTTTGCGTTATAACTTTAAATAGGATTTCTAGAATATAGAATAGCTACTTTTTTCTTCCCCCTGTACATAACTGTATAATGTTTAATGGAATAAACTTTGGAGTCTTGTTGTCAGATGTTGCTTTTTAGCTCATTAGACTGACTTTAAAACTGATATGTTTTTAAAATGTTCATTTAGATGGGAAAAAGCATTGCTAGATCCACTGTATCTTTATTGACAAGTGAAGGTTTGTTTTCAGTGTATACTCATCACTCTTTGGCCGGTGGGAATAGGAAAAGACTGTTAGAAAAAGAGAGGCTGTGAGCAGTACCTGAAGAACTGAGTCTGCTGGATGGAGTCCCTGTGATGATGGTCTTGGTTTTCTGCTACATGCAGGGGTTGGAGTTGATGGGATCACAAGGATCCTTCCTAAAAGGCAGGGGAAGGGAGAGAGTATGTAATTTGACAAAAAATCCCTTTTTTAAAAAATGGGTTTTCAGCAGTAAACATTTTATCTACTTAAAAAGAAGCCAAAAAGGATGGTTTTTTGTATATGTGTCACAGTAGATGAAGTAGACTTGAAGCATGCAGTGTATTCAGTCTTAAGAAGACCTCCCTCCTCCTTTTTGAAGGATTGTGCTTTTGTGAAAACTGCCCAGAATCCCATTATTCTGTCTATAAGTTATGGGTGACAATGACTTTAATTCTTCCCTGAGGTAACAGGTTAAGTACAGTGAATAGCCAACTGGTCAGGCTAAGATGTTACATAGGACAGAGGAATAGCTAGTTTGCTCAGCTTCGTGTGATGATGTTTCATTTTTAGTTTTAGTTACAAATATATATCAGTGAAGGGTTAGCAGTGTATTTTCTTGGTTGTGTCCAGCCATTCTGTTAGTGTCATTCTTGTCTTGAGTTAAACAGCTTTTTGTCAGGTAAGGAAATTTTTTGGTTTTTTCTAAAGGTTCATAATTCCTGCCTTTGTTATCCAAAGGGCAGGTATTAAAATTTAATTGTTTGTGCGTATTTTAAACTTAAGAGACTTGCTTGCTCAATTAAAAATTACTGGTATTAGACTCTCACCGAGAAAAAAATAAAATGCTCAAAAGCACTGAGGGTTGCAATTCAAAGCATTTAAAATGTGCCATACTTAGTCTGTGTTTATTTCTGTAAGATGGCAGTTGGACTTAAAAGTTAAAAGTTCTATTATTGTGGGTTCAAAGATGAATATTTTATCACAGAAGGCAAGTTTAAGATGCATTTCACTTTGCAAAAGGAAGTGTCTGTGTATTTTGTGTTTTGGCTTGCCTGGTTAGGGAGGCTATGTAATGAGATTAAATTCATGTTCATCTATGCCAAAGCCTGCTTGCCTGTGTGCCTTGCTATGCTTCCCTAAATCACATACTGCACTTTGGGCACAAGACATTCTGGAATATGGTATTTAGAAGCAGAATCCTTTTGGAAACTGGCTTTTGCTACTCTGCAGGACGATATAACTTAAGCATGTGGATCGGGAAAGGCATTTTTTAGGTCAATATAGCGTAAATACTTATTTCTGAGGTCTAAGCAAAGAATTGTCAGGCTGCTAATGGACACTAACCAAGCATCTCCTCAGGCTGCTAAATAGGGGGTGATAGGTGGGTGAATGGCATTGGTAACTCTTCCATGCACATTGGATGTAACTTGCTTTCTAAGAATATTGTGAGAACAAACTTCCACAAACTTCACCCACTTGGAGGAATGAGAAATTGCTGTGACCATGAGACCTGTTGTGTGATGTTGGCTGGACTGCATCCATGAATCCATAGCTCCAGATTAATGGCAGGTGTGGTGCAGGACAGGGTACTAAGAGGCCTGAAGCAATTTGGCTTTCATGTGTCTATTCTGTTATCACAATATATTTGGTGCTTTTATTCTAGGTTACTATTTCTGATGTTTTTTCCATTATTCATAAAATCAGGCCGAGCCAGCACAGATGCACAGAGCAACATTAAGGGTTTTTTTGGTGTGAGTTCAGAAACCTGTCAGCAAGATGATGCTGCAGCCAGTACATTTTGCTACTTCCTTGCCATCATGGATGTGGTACACAGGAATATTGTGTGTATGAACATAGCCCAGCTCCTGGGTAATAGCTACAGAAATGTTCACTAATAGCACAAAGTGACCAAACAAGAATTGTTTGGCTGCTGCATTTCTCTACTGTCCCTGAGTATTTGGAGTCCCTGTGATCTGTTGTGTAGAGAAGTGGACAAACTAGCCTGGAATGTGGGTGATTCAAGGAATTATTGTGTCCACACTCCAGCTGAGAGAGGCACTTTCATGATAAGAGGTATCAATCTGATTTATACCAGAAAAATATTAAATAATACTTGGAGTTGGTGTGATTAGTTTTCAAAATAGGCCTAATTTTTTATGTGAACAAACAGAAGTAAAATGCAAATGTGTGTGTTTTCCTAGCATTATTATAGTTCTTCTGAAAGAGAATTTACTAAGAGTTGCATAGACTGACTACTCACCTTTATAAATAGATTAAAGAATCTTCAAAATTTTTATCACAGAAGTGTTAAACTTTTAAAATTGAAATTATGAACAGTTTTTTTAACATGACAATAGTCCTTGTTTCAAAATTGGGTTTTCAGCAGTCAAATGAAATACATCACTAAAGATCTTTGTAAAACTCAGTCAGACCTTGTGTCTTTTCCCTGGCCCTCATTGCGCAGCTACACATAGTTTAATGTACAACAGCAGCAGCTGCTGCTGCTGTAGGTTGATGGCTAGATGCTCAAATAGCCTCAGTGATACAGAGGAATGCTAAGGTCACACCAACTCTATGGAAGCCTTTGCTGAACAAGGTATGTCAATGTAAGCAGCTCATATACCTAAAACAGTCAGCATAAGTAAATTAACCCCCCCCCCTAGGAATTAGTAGCATCTAATTAATAACCAGATCATTTTGTGAATATGTGAATAAATGGACCTTAGGCAAACAATGCATAGATTGGGACTTAGAGCTTAATATGTGCACTACATATTAAAGGTGTACTACAAAGGAGAATGTTAGAACAGTTAGGTATCTATATATCAAGTGACTTATGTTTTCCCATGTATGAGACACAGTGTGGCAAATTCTCCAAGATGTTCATCAGCATTTCCTGCTGGGAGTCTGTCTATGTGCATTGAATGAGGAGATGCTCCAGACTGTTGGCTAAGTTTATGTAGTTCCTACTGAGCAAACACAGCTATGGGTACCAGAGGGCTGTTTTGTTTCTTCTCAGAAGTTGGAATAATTTGTTGTGACACCAGGTATCTCTTACTTTTTGAGCTTCTTTTCACACCCTGGGAAATCATTGGAGAAGCTATATCATTGTGGGGAGGCGGGGGGAGATGTACCAGAAAGTTCTTAGTTTAGATCATTGTATCCAGAACTGAAGCCTTTGACATACTTTATTACAGTCTTGAAAAGTATTTGCAGTCTATCATTGTGAGAGGTTTACAAGACCTGTGCTGGTGCTTCAGACTTCTTGGTTTGTAGCTGTGTCTTTCAGGTCTGCTTGAGGTCTCTGAACTGAGGTCATATCGTCAAGGGTAATCTCACTTAACAGAGACATGGATTTCTGACAAGATGGAGCTGAGTGGGCGTGTTAATCAGGCAGTGAACCTCCCAATTTCAAAATTGTTGGGGGACTTTTTTTGTTGTTATGAGATGTTTGGGTTTTTTGGTTTGGTTTTTTGTGGATTGTTTTTGTTTAGGGTTTTTTTTGTTGTTGTTGTTTTTGGGGGGCGGGGGGGGTTGGGGTTTTTTTGTTGGTTTGGGGTTTTTTTGTATGTTCATTTTTAGTGATTTTCCTCAGAAGAAATACTGCAAACCATAAGGACATGTAATGTTCTTTCAGAAGAAGAGAGCAGATAGATGTGCTGTGCTTGCTCATTAGAACTTACAACACTTTCTTCATTTTGCATGCAAACTGAAGTTTAGAGAGTTCTATAACAAACTAAAACAGCATTAATACACAACCAGAAAAAAAGGAGAGGTACTTTTCATCAGAAAGGCAGAGCTTTTTCCAAATAGCAGGCATTGTAGAAAGCAGCTGCTTAGCTTAACTTTATTACTGTGAACTCACCTTGTCTCGGGTTAGAGTGGGTCAAGATGTGAAAAGTAGGCCAAATGAATTCAGGTGGCCATTGTATGATTTACTGGGGTTTCAGAGGTGAGTCTGTATGTCTGTTTACCCTTTCCTGCTTCACTGAACAGGGCCTTCAGTCTGATTTGGATATTTTCTTAAATTCAGTATGGCATATTAGTTTAGGAAAATCTTAGAACTGTTTTATGTGTACTCGAAACTGCAGTCATCACTAATGTGTTCTAATTACTGTGGGAAAAAAAAAAAAAGATTGTTTAATTTAAAATGCTGTAGGTCTAAATGAGAGTGATTTTGTATCTAAGCCTCCTGCTACTTCTGAAGGTGACAGTGTAACTCCAAAACAGGCCAAACTTAATGAGGTTGTTGCAAGCAACTTGGCTATTTCACCTACCGGGAACTGTCCAACAATTACACAACCACAAAATGGAACTTCTAACAGTAGGAAGATGGAATGGTCTGGCTGGCAGTCTGTGTTGTGGAAAAAGCTAACACATCTCTAGTGTTGGAGTTGGTCAATGTTTTTAATGCTCTTGAGGCAGTGTAAGTAACTGTTCTTATACCGTAAAATAGAAATAGCTATTCTATGCAAGAATTTATATACCTTTACAAATTAATTTACCTGGGGTTATTACCTATTCAAATTTTAGACTTTTATTGTTTAGTAGCTAGATTTGAATTCTGTAGAGCAATGGTTAGTCATTCAAGACAGATGATAAAAGTAAATGCCCCGGACCTCATTATCTTAGTTCAGATTTTCTTTGTCAAAGAAGGGAGTAGGTGATTGAAACTTCAAAACACAACCAACCAGAAAATCAAGATTGAAAGAATTCTTGACTTCATTATATGACTGCTGAATTTATGAACTAATTCTGATTAGACGAAGAAAAAAATAATTTTAGTACTCTCAGGCAAGGCAGTAACGACTTTGATTGTGGAATCCTCATCCTTGGAGATATTCAGAAGTTGGACACAACTCTGAGCAAAGGATAAGACTTGCTTTGAGTGGAAAGTTTCATAAAATCACCTCCAAAGTGCCAACCTAAATTATTTTGTGATTCTGTTCTTTGATTAATTATTATAAAGTGTTTTGCAATTTCCCCCTTCTTTTCTTTTCCCAGCAGTGTTTCTGATACAGTTTGAAATAGTAGTGGGAGGGGAGAAGGTAAATTTAAAAGAAAGGATGTTAATGGAAACATTTTTCCTTCCCTGCAGGAAGAGAGCTAGTCTGACTCTTTCAGAGTATTAAGTATTAGGTGCATTTTGGTCCTAAGCCAAAAGGTGCTTTCTAGTGATTACAATAGGCCAGGATGGATTCTTGACTTCGAGACATTTGCAAGATATCCTATGTCCTATAATGTTGAAATGATTGTTTGGAATCATTTCAGATTTGGGGGCTTTGCATGTCTTAATTTAGAGCTTGTTTGCTCTTTCCACCAGCCAGGAGGACATGGCTATAGCATGGACATTGCAGCAAAAAAATTTCCTCCACCTTCTTTCGGGTGAAATAGATATTGTGTTGCAGCCTATAATTAAAAAAAAAAATAGATCATATTTACTGAGAACCTTATTTTGCGGAGTTTGTCTCTAAGCCATCTCCTGCTGGCATAGCAATTTCTAATCTGTCACAGAATCCAGCACTGAAGCACTGCAGAACCAAGATTTTGCTGCAGAGCTGGTTTTCTTCAACTCAGTTTGCATTTAGCTGTGATGTGTCAAAATGTTTTACCAATTGTAATGGTGAAGACTTGCAGCACTGTTTTGTGGTACATCTCTTACATGGCCATCCATTCACGAAGGACTTTCTGCTTAAAAATGATTCTTAGCAAAACTGTTATCTTAAGGAAAATTACTGTTTATTTATGGTCTAGGCAGGATTGTTTTTGTGTAAAAATGTATAATACTGTTGCATGGTCATCTCTTAACTCATACACTTACTCATTCCCTTGTATTTTTTTTTTGTGTTTTTAATACATTTATTCATAGTCCTGGCAGGGAACAGTAGACACTACTGGTGAGATGCTGTTTCCTGTGTTTAACTTCTAAAATACTTATTTAGTATGGAGTCTTCCAGATCTGTGAATGACTTGAGAATGCCGAGAGAATTTCATCTGGAAAAGTAGCTTTTGCTCTGTTTTTTGACAGTTTGGAGAAAACTCAAGGCTTGGGTTTATTAATTTCAATTTAAACTAATGCAAAGAACCAAATGGTGAAATTCCTTTCCAAAACTGGTTATCTGAACCCTATTGTGGTGAACAGGTCATGGCAGAAAACAGGCTTTAGGTGTGTGTTTGAAAAGTTTGTCAAACATCAACGTCAGAAATCGATCCTATCCAGGATGGGGTTGGCTGGTAGTGCACTGAAGGATGCTTTCTCCCTGTCAAGCTGTCTTCATCTCCTCATGTGTCTTTTCATTTTAGTTGATAAGATTTTGTAAAATCTGTTTATCAATCTATGTCAAATAGAATAAACTCCACATCAGTTTGGGAAAAAGGAAGAGTAGTTAAAAGTGGCTTATAAAGTTTGGCTTATGATTACTGTGGCTTTATTGATGGTAATAGTTTTCATCTGAAATAGCATCGTTTACTAGAATATTACCACTACTAAATTGAGTATTCTGCTTGTGAGTTCTGAGTCTTTCTATGTTTTGAATTTTACAGGGACAAATGCTGCATCGCTTAAAAATGGAGGACCTTTTCCACGGGCTTGTCCAAAATGTAATATACATTTCAATCTTATGGATCCTCTAAAAAATCACATGAAGGTAAAATATTTTGGGGCTGGTAAGCATTAGAACAAACTTTGTGGGCTTCTCTTGGGTTATGGAAGAGTGCCATGGTTTGATAGGGAGGTAGTTTATCTTGTGTCTGCTATCAACCAGAGCCAAATGCTCCAAGTCTTGCTGTCATGGAGAGCAAGACAGGAGCAGGGGAGCTCTAAATCTTGCTGCTTTTTGCCTCATGTTTCCAATGTGCAGAGTGTCTCTGAGAATAGGCAGCCAGATGACCCGCATGTGTATAAGATTGCAGCTGACACAAAGATGACAATGCAATCTTATTGTTTTATCTTGATGTATCACTTGATACAGGAAGATGAAATACTTGATACTTAATAGATAAAAAGTTTTTAAGCTGTAGGGAAGAATTTCATTTGTAGTTCATACTTAAACACTGTGGTAAACAAAACTCTCAGAAGTCGAGCATCACTTCGTCTGATTGTGAAATTACTTAGTACTATTTCTGGAAACATTGTTTCCTGGGAAATATTTATCATTTGGCAAAGATCCTCACAATTCTCAGGCATATGTATTTCATTTCAGGGACAGAGAAGTGGCTTTGCAGTCTGTGTACAGTGGGAATATCCAGAACAAAAAGGAGTATCAGCTACCGTGTAAACATATTTGTGAGGATCTTAGTTACTCTTCTCACAGATGATTCTAATTTATAGGGCTAGAATACCCTGAACAGTAATTGCTGTCCTCCTTGGCCCTACTGTCCTCTTCGGCTCTGAAACATGATTAAGAAATACAAATAGCAGTGGGAAAAAAACCCCAAGGGTTATATCTTTTTCTAATCATTATTTGTGCAGAATAGATTTGTGCTGTGTGCATCAACTGAATGAAGGGACCATTGAAGAATTGTATTTACTTAGGGTACTGAGTTAGAATTCCACAATTACTGCTTACTAGTAGGCTTATGGAAAGTAGTCCTCCTGCATGGTAAGACCATTATTTGGCAGGAGAAAGATTTGTCCTCTGAAACTTTCTATTTTATTGGAAACTTCATAGCATCTTTGTGAAGTACGTTGTATTTTTTAAGTGATAACTTTCTTGAGGTGGCTCTTGGGCTAAGCATTCTTTATGTATACTTCAACATAAAAAAGCTTGAACATGTTTGTTATGTGACTCAGAATTTTGGATTTTTTTTAGTAATGCCAGAAAGAACTTTTGAAGGTTTCAACATACGTTCTTCCCTAAGAAATAAAGGACAAAACTTCTTATTAATTTCTCAATAAACTTACGCTTGTCAGCAAAATACTGGCATGAAAATTGCTTTTTTCTTTCATTTAATTAAATGTAAATGAAATAGAAATTTTTTGCAAGGAAAAGGCAACACTTAGTTTTCTTTTTGATTCGATTTACCTTATGTGAACTTATGAGAATCTTGCCCTTCAGTTTTATAATACATAGTGTTTTGTTACTTAAACACTAGTTAAAGATGAATCACTGTTCGAAATTGAATATTACTAAGATCAGTGTGTCAGAGAATTAAGCTTTGTATCTAACAATTATTAGTGCCTTCAGTTTTTAAAATGCTGTACTCATTGATGCAGTTTGGTGAGCTTGATACCTTTGTTTCTCTCTGTCTCTTCTCCCTGTTTGCATCCAGTATTGTTGTCCAGATATGGTAAATAACTTTTTCCCGGGAGTGGTCAAAACAGAGTGTTTGAGCACAACAAACAAGACCGTTGAATCTGAGAAAGGAAAACTGATTATGTTAGTTAATGACTTTTATTATGGGAAGGATGAAGGTGACCTCCAGCAGGTACAGCAGGAGCAGAAGACTCATACAACATTTAAATGCGTCAGTTGTCTGAAAGTTCTTAAAAATAACATAAGGTATTTGAACTCATGTCTTTAATTATTAGTTAATCACTTACAGTCCATAGAAGTGTCCTACATAAAAGTTTTGTGTCTCTGGAGTAGAGTTCATTTCATACTGCAAACTGGTAATACTGGGTGATAAACAGAAATTGAGTTCATTTTTACTTTGCATTGATGACCATAACCTGAAACCTTTTACAGATTAGAGTACGAATTTTTGTGGTGTGTAACATTAACTTAGTTTTGATAAGAGCAGTAGTAGGACTTTGGGGTTAGAAAGGGCAATACAAAGGATTTTACAGTTTGCCATCTGGATTGATGGCAGTATTGGTAGATGCGAGTGTTAATTCCCTTTAGGGATGCACAATGACTAATAGTCAGTAGTTCACTTATGTAACATCTGTTATTTTGTTGGAGTAATTTTACTTCCAAATGCTGATAAAACCCAGTAAGCTGTTTTAGTAGGTAGACAAGTTTGTGTCATTGTTCCTCTGGAAGTTAAGGTCACTGAACTTTTTTACATGCACTCTTCAAGGGAAGCTGAAGTAGCAGAATGTAAAATTGAAAAATGGACTATTGTTTCAAAGGGCACAGTCTGCAAGTTAAAACGAGCAGGTTTATGCTAACATTAGACACATATTATTGAAAAAACTAAGTTTTCTGTAATTAAAACAATGACATTTGCTATTAATCATTAAATAGGCGCTATTTTCTACTCAGCATTATATTGTAAGCAATGGGTGCTGTGGTGCCTATGTGTTCTACAGCAAGTCATTAAAAATGTACGAGCCCTTTTTTTTTTTTTAAATTTCTGTGGCATTGACTTTAACTCCATTAGTTTTGACTGTAGCCTTGTAGCTTTGTTTCATAATTCTTTAACTTAATAATTTTTATTTCAAGATGTATTTTGCACCATTATATATATACTGGACAAAATTAATAAATCTTACCTTCCTAATTCAAGTATAAGTTTTTTGATTGAAATTTAGAAAAGCAGAAAGTGGTTCATCGTGGTAATCCTCTGCTTCCTTTAAGAGATCTGTGGTTGAACATAGCATTGCAGTAATTTTCTGTTAAGGCATTGTGCAGTAATAGTTCCTTTTGTCTGCTTAGGAAAGTGGGTAGACTCAGTTGGCTTTTTCTGGTTTTCTTGTTTCTGTTTAGTGAGCAACTGCGTGGTAGATCAAGAGACTATTCTTCCTTGCTCATTTGTTTTTTCCAGTTCCAAGGTCTGCATTCCTTTTGTGAGTTTAGACTTCCATTTAATAGTTCCTGTGGCCGCACTGAAATAAAGTGCGTTCAAAACAGGAAGTTTTGGAAGTGGAACCGTAGGGGGTCTGCAGCTATCTTGTCCTTGTGCTGCTCCACCAGTAACAGTGACCTGCTCATGCTCTCAGGGGTCCTTGAACTTGTCAGCCAGGATAGGTTCCTACTTCAGACAGGTGGACCGATTAATGAGAAAAAGGTGGTAATTTGTAGTAGTACCATACTGGTTTCTCTCACTCTTTTGATGTTGGCTGCACAGTGGTTTCTTTGGTCAGTGTCCTACACAATGCAGCATCAGGCCTCCTTCCTGGAACTCCTGATGTGGTTTCACATAAAACTGTCATGTCCAAATTGCAGGTACATTCTTGCTACTTAATAGTTTTCAGCAGAGCTGAAGTTACATGTTTCAAAATGGGGCTTTGAGATTGCTGGTGGTGAATCAAGTGTGAGCAGTTCATGTGTTCTTGTCTTTGCTTATTTCCCTAGATGTCTGGGCAAGAATTTCTCTCTAAGCAAATATGAGAAATGTAATAGATTATTTAGTCTTAGAACATGTTTTAGACTTAATGTGTGTTCCTTAAAATAAAGTTTCTAGTCAGCTTTAAATTTATTGCCTGTGTTTTGGCAAACATTACTTTTTTCTTTTTTTAATTGAGAAATCCTTATAGAGTAAAATATCTAAGAAATCTTGTACATCTTGCTTGTGGTATGTATAGGGAATGTTAAAATGTAGTTTTTTACACCTGTTCACTATAACTTAAAGGTTTATGAACCACATGAAGCATCACTTGGAGCTTGAGAAGCAAAGCAATGAAAGTTGGGAAAGCCACACCACCTGCCAGCACTGTTACCGACAGTTCCCCACGCCGTTCCAGCTGCAGTGCCACATTGAGAGTACACACACGCCTTACGAGTCATCCAGTGAGTTGAATCCTATCAAACTGAATTTTTTTCTAAGCCAGCATTTTTAGAAATTTCCCAACTTTTATTTCCTGGATTGTAATTTCTCTATAAAGCTATTATACTTGAATAACAATAATCTTGAGATTTAATATAACAATGGAGCGCCTTTTTTTTTTTTTTGAGAGCTTGTTTATGTGCAAAAAAATATTTTTAAAAGCTTGTGGGTTTTTCTCTTGCGTTTTTTGTTTATTGATTTTTAATTGAAGGCTTTACTTTGAAGACCTCATGTTTAAGGCTCTTGCCTTCCTGGCTTTCTGAAACTACAGGGAATTTTTTCTGAAGAGTCGAATAATCATTAGATTGCTTTACCTTATATACATTTCATATACACAAACACACATACCTATCTATCTATATATAAATATATATATACACATGCATTACAGTTTATGTACATGTAACTCCTACCAAATTTTTACTTTTTTCTTGTTTCTCATTTTTTCTAGCAATTTGTAAAATCTGTGAATTATCATTTGAAACAGAGCAAGTTCTCTTGCAACATATGAAGGACAATCATAAGCCAGGTGAAATGCCGTATGTCTGCCAGGTATTTCAGAGTGACTTTTGTGTTTAGATTACAACACTCCCCTGTCTTCACTGTCAGTAAACTTGTAACAAAAAACTTGGTATTTTAGGTGTGCAGCTACAGATCCTCGGCTTTTTCAGATGTAGAAACACATTTTAGAACCGTTCATGAAAACACAAAACATTTGCTGTGCCCATTTTGCCTCAAAGTTATTAAAATTGGAGCACCATATATGCATCATTACATGAGGCATCAGGTAAGCAGGTCTTTTCAATCCTTAATGCTAGAAAAATGCTAAACACGTGTAAGGAATCTCCGTCTGAGAAAACAAACACAACTGATTTGTATGGTTGTTACTGGGTAAGAATAGTTAACAAGAATACATTAGAAAAATTTCAGAAGTCTTAAAGGGAATTGTTAGACTTGGTCTTGTTTTTGTGTGGTAGTAGTTCCCTGTTTAATACAATCTCTTAATATTCTTGGAAAAATCTACTTGCTATTTGGTTTCTTCATTACATTGTAGTGATTTGATTCTGCTTTTCTTGAGGTTGCTGTTGAACCTGCCACTAGTTCAAATAAAGAAAAAGATAATGAAATATCTTGTAATCTGGGAATCTAATTACTCCTCCTCTTAGTAACCATACTGCTTTGCAACTGTCTTAATTCCTACGGAGTATCTTGTCTTTGTATAGAATTGGAATTTGTTTGTTTAGTTGATGTTTTAGGAACTGCATGAGCATTGCTTGAGACAAGTTAGGGCTAGAGTTTTGTCATGCTACCTGTGCTTACTCTAGATTGTAATTTTTCTTTAAAAGAAAAAGGGAATATACCGTTGCACTAAATGCAGACTGCAATTTTTAACATGCAAAGAAAAAATGGATCACAAGACTCAGCATCACCGAACATTTAGGAAACCCAAGCAATTGGAAGGCTTGCCTCCTGGAACAAAGGTGAGTGTTCATGCAGGAAGACTTAAGGGGACAAAGGAAAAAAAAGTCCTGGTAGAGAAGAGTAAAATAGGAAGAAATGTTTTTCTTGTTTGTTTTCCTAAACAAAGTGTTACTAGGGTTGTATTGTTTTCTGTGTGTTGTCTAATAAGAAGTATAATTAGGAGTCATATTGTGAGTCAAAGCCACATTTGAGAGCATAACAAAGGAGTTCAAGATAAGAGGTCAGAAACCAGAATTACTCCTTGGAGTTCTGAGATGAGGAGCAAACATATCTGAAGGGAGTAGATTGGTTCATCATGAGGCAGCAAGACATGCACTGATGGCATGGTTTGATATTCTTAGTAAGGCTGATTGGCCTGACACTTCTGCTACGTTTTTCTTTTTCATTTAAGAAAGCAGGATCTAGCCAGTTGCAGCTCTGGAAAGAAAACGGTGTGTTTTGTCATGACCAACTATTCCAACTGAAACAAACTTTTTAAGTGTCCTATTGGCTCTACGAGGTTAACTCTAGTCCAACAGTATTTTGTAGTTTTCGAAGTAATCTTCAATCAGGAGAGTTTCTTATGCTATGATTTGTGGTATAAAGTGGCTTAAACTTTAAGACAAATAGAAACTGTGAAAAGCATAAATCTAAACAGTTTCTTTTAAATTTTGTACTTACAGGTGACTATTCGAGCATCTTTGGCATCTCATCAGTCAGGATCAGCAGCTACGTCTTCTTTTAGTACAAGCAGCTCCACATTTCAGTTATCACCTAAAACTAAAAATGCAACCACTAAAAACCATAACAAATCTAATACAAGTAAGTCAAGAGGAAAATCAAAACAATCTACATCAAGGAAACAAAATGCATGGACGAACAGCAGAAAAAAAAAAGAACCTACAAATATAGCATTTCCTAGTCTAAGGTAAAATAATAGCATTAAAATTATCTTTAAGTAGGCTTTGAACATAAATAACTGATCATTTAATGGTTTTTCAGTAACTTTAATGCTGTAATGCATAAAATCTGGCACCCCAGGTTTGCTGAGAAAGCAGATGCATAAACTTTGCACATACTGGTACTGTGATTGTAATTCTGAATTTTCATTCACCAATTTTAGTGATGGCAGACTACTTTATGATGTAAGAGCAAGTGTTCTGGAAACTTCTCTGTACTACATTTGGAAATTTTCTCTGCATGGAGCCTTCTTTTTTCTGTTTTTTCCCTCTCTTCTCTCCCTTTTATAAAGTTTTATTTTGTTAATTGAACCTGTAAGTTAAAAGGTTAAATCTTGTCTATCCTAGGAGATACAGCATTATGGGGAGCTAATTAAAAAAAATCAAGAAAGTAAAAGTGAACTATTTGGAGTATGCTGTCTTTATCTTCACAATTTATTGGGGTTTGCTGTCCTTATATTACTATTTTCATGGGTGAAAATATGGACTGTTTATTACACTGGAGTGTAATCTCATTGTTAATGAGCAGTTAGCATTTTTCTTTGTCAAAGATAGAAGATGTCACCTCTCCAGTTTCTAACTTAGGCAGTGTTTAGCTCTGGGCGAGATCCAAAAACAGTCAGCAAAACTGGGGAAGAATAGGATTATATTCTTGCTTTGTAGATGTTTCAAAGCTTGTGGGTAATATTGGGTGACAGAAAAGCCAAAGAGTTTTTCTATGCATTGTGATGGATAAATGAAATAATTATTGGAAATACTTCTCAAGTGCATAGAGACAGCAGCAGCAGCTGAAGTTTGAGGTTCTCATCTACTGCATTATCTCTTGTTTCCAGGAGTGCCAGTAATGGATGTTTACTTTAACTTTCACTTTTAATTAGTTAAATTAATTAGTTTAATTAATAATGAAATCATAGTTTGAGTAAAAACAAAGTTTTCGTTTGTGCTAGTGTAACATAAGTATTTAGCTGATGCATTTTAAGTTCCTCATCTTTTGTAGTATAGGTGAGCTTAAAGAAAAAAGAAAGTGTTGCTATTAACTGATAACTTTTTCATGTTCCTGTTAGGCATCGTGTGGGAACTCACAAATGCATTGAATGTTTCTCAGAAATAAAAGATTTCGCGAGTCACTTTCCTGCCTACGTCCACTGTAGTTTATGCAGATACAGCACTAGCTGTAGCAAAGCCTATGTGAATCACATGATGAGGTAAGAATTCTTCTAAGTTTTTAGTGGCTTAGTAAATACTTCCTAAGTTTGTGTAAGGTGTTTGTTAGGTGAATTTTGAGCTGGGTCCTCAGACTGGCAGGGAAATGCATAAGGTTGAATTCTTAACTTTTTAACAAAGGCTTAAACTCTGCATTCTCGTTTGGCTTTAAAAACCAGTGGTTCAGGCAGTGTTATACCTTTGCTTCAGAGTTTCTATGGGATCTTCAATAATCAATTCAGCCTGACTTGGCAAATAATGACTAATTATTGCATGTTCTCTGGGTTTCACATTGAATGGCTCATCTGATTTTTACAAGTGTTGAATGCATACAGGCCACAGCTATTGCTAGTCAACTCTGTGCTCAGATTTAAAGGATGTCTCAAATAGCAAACTGAAGTGCATACTTTTCCTTACACTGCTTCTGGTCATCCATAGAAACAACATCTCATTTTGTCACCATTTGTGGAGCAGAGTAGGGTATTAGTGATGACAGCTGTAAAAAAGCCTGTTAAGAAAACAAATGGATTTGTGTTCAGAGCCATACTATACAATAATTAGATACAGATCACATAGCAGTGACAATTAACAAAATTTTTAAAACCTACTTGTTAATCTTGGGCCCTGAAGAAGCTAACTGTATTGTGGAAAATAGTGAATGTGATTTTCTTAATTCATGAACATAGAAAATGCGTTGGCTATGAGTGACAATGCCTATTTGTGAACGCTGGAATCTTTAATCTGACACCTAAGTTTTTTGATCTACTTTATATATATTGGCCTATTCATACTGATTTCAATGCTCATAGAAATCCTAGGCTGAAATTGTTTACATGCTTTTGCAAGTAATCTATTGTTTGCATACTTAAAAAAAGAAATAATGTGCTTAGTTCCAACTGTAGACGAAAAAAATTATTCTGGAAGGGGAAAGAGGGATCTAAGGTAAATTGTTTCTATTGTTGCCAGTGGTCTGGATGGCCAGTCAGATTCATCCATGCACTGAAATTGCCTATTTTTTGTCCTTTGTCCCCTTGATGCACTAATGCATCTCCTACTCTGATCCTTTGCAGCACCTATCATCCCCTCATTGGTGAGAGTAAGGAGAAAATGTTGGTGAGAAGCAAGACTGTTAGAGGGAGGGTGTTTGTGGAGGAGCAGTCCCTGTACTCAGCTGCTTGCCTGTGTTGGCACATACTTAACCAGCATAAGAGACAACTTACAGGTTATCTGAAAATTTCATTTCTCATTGAAAGCCATCTCTTTAGGAAGCACAAGTTCAGCTGAATTGTAGCTCTTTGTGGGGCACTCTGTAGCTATGGCCATGGTTTTTCAAAAGCTGAACTGGTGGAAGCATAAAAGTATGTTGTTGTGGGACTGTGCCAGTAAGTTAAGCTTTTCACCTCCCAAAGTTATTTACAAGGGAGCCAATGTTTCAAACTAGAGCTGAGATTCACAAGTTCAAAGGTTTAAGCAATTTAAGATTTAAGAATAATGCAGTTCAGTAACTTAGGCTTCTGTTTTCATGTTTCATCACAAGCAAATTGTGGTACCATGGCTAGTGAAGGGGTTATGTGGAGTAATGTATTCAAGAAAACAAGTCTAAGTGGTAATGTTTTCATGTATTTAGTTTTCACAGTGCTCGTCCAAGTAAAAGATTTTGGATCTTTAAGAAGCATTCAGAAAAGCTACGGTAATTCAGCTTATTTCAGTTACAGATCATTGTTTTTGCTTTCTGATGTTGAACTGATAGTTGAGATTATAACCTCTTGAATTTCCACAATTTAGAGCAGAGAAATAAAACCATTAACTTTTCCAGTAGCGTTCTTCTAGTCAGTGACAAATACTTATTTGTCCACATTTAGGAACTTAATTCTGTGCAGTCTTGAGTTTTTTTAAAATTACTGTTTTTTGATTATTCTTAAGATAAAAAATGGGGAGGGGTAAGGGAAATAAAAAAACAACCATCCATACAGAGAAACTCATACAGATAAATTTTTGTCTAAAATCATGTTCTTTGTACTATATCCAGCATGGAGATGCCCTGCTTATTGATGGGAATTTCCTGATACTAGTTGCAGTAGAAAAAGTAAGATTATTTTTCTGAATCATCTCATCAGAAGTTGAGTTATTTTTATATAGTCTGTCCAGTTGCTGTAAGTTAAGTGTTTCCATAACAATGTTGTAATTACACTTTCTTTTTGATTTTTATTTCCTAGAGGCATGACTGTAGTATGTCTTAACTGTGATTTCCTGGCTGATGTTTCTGGCTTGGATAAAATGGCCACACATCTGAGTGAGAATCATACTCATACTTGTCAAGTTATTGTAGAGAAAGGTGAGTACATGTGGTCTTTTTTCTACAGTATATAAATACGTGTGGGTGTCTCATGTGTTATCACAGTCGTGTTTTGAGTTACAGTAATTTCACACTCATAAGCTGCACCTGGTTATAAGCCGCACATCCGGGTAGTCAGAAAGACCACGGAATTTAAATAAGCCACACCGGGTGATAAGCCACACTTTTTAATTTTTTTTGGGGATTAAGTGAGGCTCCATGTGCAACAGAGTAACGAGCTAGTAACACAATCGCATGACCATGAGGTTTGCTGTCAGG
>VRYO01000100.1:13307851-13326602 GCA_009812075.1 Sialia sialis | reverse complement strand
GCTCGATTCTTCAGTGAAATAGGTGCGGCTTATCAGTGTGGAATTACTGTACATTATTTCTGTACTTGCATTTAACAGTGAGTTCTTCTGTATTTCCACATTTTAAAATATTGTTAATTAAATCCTTTGTTTTTATTTTCAATTTCCACAGGTAATGCAACTGCTGCACAAGTGTCTCAGTAAGTTTTATTTCACTGCTTAATGGGTTTTTTCTATTTCTAGTGGTAGATTCCCAAAATTTGCATTTTGAACTTGGGTTTCTTTTGAATTCCATAGAATTTGAAATGTATGGATGAGCACAGGCCTTTACTGTGCTAGTGCTTTTTCATCTTACAATCTTACAAGAAGAGATAAAATGAGTACCTATTGCAGCTAAAACAAAATCAGGCTTTTGTTTAGTTTGGAGGACATAAGTAATTGTTGCAATGTTGGAACGTCTCAATTCTGACCTGTCTGTATACAATGAGATTATTAGTTCTACTTGATACTAGCTTTATCAAATTGGTGGTTTATGTTCTTATGTAATATGAATATGAATACAAAAATTAATGTCCTTTACTGAAGTAGAAGAAATTCAGTTTTAATACTTAAAAATATTTAGGAATTATTTTTTAAATTGTTCTTCATATGACAAAGGCATATTGTTTTGTATTAGCTTTTTTATTCTGATTTTGAAATAGTTAGTATGTATTAATTAGAGTTTAAGGATTTGAAAATGAGCTTGCAGTCTTCTGAAGAATGTTTCAGATGGTGTTAGTTTGGGGTTTTTTTAAACCTTAGAAGAATCAGACATGCCAAACCCTCCCTGATTATACTGGAACAGTTTCTGAGGCTTTGCAGTGTAGTTTGAACCTGTTCATGTCTTTAATTCAAGGTTTAGAGATGTGTCAGTTAAATCAAACATTTGTGTTTTCTTCATACCATTTCAGAACACAGAATCAAAAATGTCAATTAGACTGCAAAGAAATATTTTAAAAGATAGAAGAAAATAGTTTAACCCTGATAGAGTCTGTCTAGCCTTTAGCAGGATTCTAAGAGCAGTTTAGATGTTCTCACCATGCATGAGACTTCTTCCAACAGAGTGATAAGTTATTAGGCCTCTAAGCATTAATCAGTTTTCACTGAGTTTTGGAGCTATCCCAAATAGATTATTTAATATTTATTAAGTATTTTCTTTCTTAGTTTCCATGAAATGGCTAGTAAGAGAGAGTCCTCTAGTAGTTTAGCTTTCAGTAAAACTCAAACAATGACAAAATCAAGTGTTGTGCCATGATACTTGTGGAAATGTTGGTTTTTGTATTTGGAGCTGGCGTTAGGTGCTGAGAATTAGTACTTGCCGAAGTGTTCGGAAGGAAGGGTTATAGATGTGTTGAATGGTGGCTCAAGATGTACAGCTTATACACTAATACAGCTGTGGCAGGCTGTTGTCAGTACTGCAAAAGGATCTTGCTCTCTTGAATACATTACAGAGTTATATAGAAATATGTAAGAGTGTTGGAAATATGGGTATATATGTATTACTGAGAAGTAGATGGGTGAGCACGGAAAAGATTTAAAGTAAAGTCAAGAGTAGCTGCAGGTTTTGTTTCTGCAAGAT
Organism: Sialia sialis; assembly: GCA_009812075.1. Classification (NCBI taxonomy): domain Eukaryota; kingdom Metazoa; phylum Chordata; class Aves; order Passeriformes; family Turdidae; genus Sialia; species Sialia sialis. The sequence continues at coordinate 13,325,005 of VRYO01000100.1, read as the reverse complement.
GTAGAGTAGGACAGATGCAGATGTCCATTATTTTTGGAAGTTCTGATGCTGACATAAAATCAGTTACTGTACCACGTACAAAATCCATGATGGTGCTTTTTTAAACTGCCAGGTTCATAGACTTACTTCATTAAGTTCAGTAAATCTTGTCCTGTTCCATAAGCTAGTTCTCTATTACTTTGGACAAGAATACATCATTGCTCAACTAAAGAGTATGAATATACTTGTGTAGGAGGCATTTTAATTCATAATGCTGTACAGAGTACAAACATAAATATTAATCTTTTGGGGGGCTGGTTCTTAGTGGTACTCTTTGGTTGCTTTGGAAGAAGAGGAACTTGCAGACAATATTCATAACTTCTGCTGTGTAGTTTCTCAGTGATCTTTGAATGTTTCTTCCAATCCTTTGATCTATAATTCACTGACTTGTTTATGGGGCTCTTCAGAATCACTTCATCATTGGAAACAATGACTCAATTGCAATCTTGAGTACTTTTGGATCTTCTCTTGCATCTCTCACGTGGTGTCTTTTGGTGTCTTTTATTATCTATTGGATTTTCTCTATGTGTTTTAAAACTCATCTTTATTGCTAATGATCAGACATGTTCCATGAACTCTGTGTGTTGTTACAGAGCCTGTCTTTGGACCAGAATCCTGCCATTAGTAATACAGATATTTAGCTGGGGATGTTCCAGCAGAATTTGTTTTCTAAAATTTTTACTCTACTTAAGGCTCCTTGTTTATTTGGTGAAATAAACCACCTTGTGCTGAAAAAGTAAGATTTAATAACTATGCAAATACTCTTCTATTCCTCAACTCTCTGCTTTGCACAACCATTAACATATTTTTAAATGAACTGACAGCAGACATTTTTGTTGCAGGGCAGTTGAGAGTGAGCAGGTATCCTATACTGCCTTGGCTCACTGATACATCATTGTGGACCAGAAAATTGAACCCAGTCCAGCTTGGGATTATTTTGGTATGTAAGCAGACAAGGATCTGACCAGACCTTCTCATTTTTCTTCATGCATTGAAGCTGTGATATTCTTTCTTGCATCTTTTAGACAGCAGGTCTGGTCTTTTCTCCCAGTATTGTAGTCAAAGGCCCTTTTTGATAATGTTCTCTGATTTGCAGCATTGATTGGCAGCTTTTTGGGAGCTGTACTCCGTTGAAGAGAGGCTTACCAGGAGTTTCACTTACATGATGCAGTATTTCTTTGCTGGTCATGTGCAACGTTTCTTCCCTGCTCCAGTCTATCAGTATCATCCCAAGCTAGAGTAGTGAGTAAATGGTTATGTGTATGGGCTCACATCAAAGCCCATTTTGTTCTGAACTTGATCCCACCTGCTGAAACCAAGACTATCATTCTTTTTGGGTGTTCACTAAAGAATACAAGTCCCGATCTATTTAATATTCAAGTAAGTAAAATTTTTTTCTGCCCGTGACTTAAGGGTATAAGTGGCAAAATATGCTTTGAATGTCTTCTGTTGCATGTAACTATATAAACTGAGTCTTGGCAGAGAATTTATTAGCTGCTTTGCTCTTTGGTAGCTAAGCTTCTTTTTGCTCCAAAATACCGTGAGAGAAGGAAAGCGTGTAATGGAAGTACATACATTTATTGAGCCTTGTATCTGAGGGTGGAGCAGCTACAGTTGCAGTTCATTCACTCCTCGTTCTTTTGGTATCATCTCCATCTTCAGGGATGCTCTACTCAGGCTGCTGGGACATTTGCTGCTTTTGATTTTACTGCTCTTGATTTCATCTTCAGATCTAGATTATTTATGGCAAATTCATCCATCAGGATATGTGATGAGCTTTGCTTTTGCCATAATGAACTTCTAATGTTCCTCCAGACTCAGCCTCCTGTTTACAGTGGATATGATTTGGTTGAATCTCATTTCCTAGCCTCCAAGTAGCATAATAGAAGAAACTTACCTCACTTAAGGAGCAGTCAGTGATAGAACTTCCTAATTGTAACAGTTCAGTTTTGGTGAATGCAAGCTGTTCGTGATTTGCAGCACTTCTTTTTCTGAATAATCAGATTCTTTGAGATTAATTCATTTTGACCAGTTTTTTGTGCTCTTGACTTTTAGTACTCTGTCACAGGTCTGGTGATAGTGAACTTCTGCAGCTGTTGTAGTGTTGCTAATAATGGCAAGGATCCTGATATCCATTGTCTCTTGTGTGTATTTTGTGATTGAGCATCTGCACACTTAGTACTCTAAAGTCCTGCTCTTTTTGCAACCTTTTTTCCTTCTGGCAGAAGCTGTGTTCCGTCTTGAATGGTGCTGTTCGGCTTCAAGCATCACTTACCTACCACAGGTTTTTCTTGCAGGGCTTAATTCTGTTTTGACACAGCAGCATTCAAAAAAGCATAGTGGATTTGTGTTTTCATTGTGAACATGCTGTTCATTTCAAAGGGAGTTAAATTTGTATTTCACTTTCATTCAGGTTTCTGACAACAAGAAGAATGGAATGTGATTGCAGGTTTTTGTGGCTTTCAGAAACATTCGCTAAGAATTTCCCGGAAGTAACACTAGATAGACACTTGGATTTGAAGTTGTATGAATTCTCCATCTATTGAATGCTGATGTGGAATATTATCCTTTTGGTTCTTTTGCAGCTTTGCTACAGAAATTAAAGTTTCAAACTTGTCTTTTGAACAGAGTATTTTACAGTATGAGAGATTTGTGGAAATGGTTCATGTAGAATCAATTGGCCTCGTGACATCCTGTTTCCATTTTTGTGAGGATCTTGGGAAAGTTGCTCGTGGAAAAACTCATAAAAGCACTTCTAAATCACTAAAATAAACCTTCCTTAGTATTAAATTTCTCTTATGGTCCCAACAATTTACATGAATAGTGCAACATATTGGACCATATCTGCAAGTCCAGAGCATCAGTTTTCATGATAAAACCAGTTTAGCCTATGGTCAAAGAATTAAGATTTCATTTGTATGTACCTTAACCTATCTTTCTTTTAATGTTTTTAGGACATTGAATGTCACTGCTTGACCAACCAGTTATGTCTTACCTTTATTTAGAAACAAAGTAAATGTTTTTTTGTTTTTCCATTAGATGTAACTGCACAGCATTTAAAGTTGCATCTGTCAAAATAGGAAACTTCTAGATTATGGGATTAATTAAAAAAAAAGCCAACTGCTAAAAATCGCAAACCCAATGACATTTTTATTCTTTGGTGTGTAAATAGATTTATATTTTTTAATGCTGTATATGATTCAGTTTGGTATCTAGAAGATACCTTGAACCACTTGATTTCTAGAAATTCTTGAAGCTATATCCCAGAGGAGGTGACTTTTGGTTAGATGTGGACAAAAAAGTATTCGACAAAAGATTCCAGCTGAATTTGTTCTGCTTACCCTGTGGGTCTTTGGTTGTAAGAAAACATGAGAGATTGCTGGGAAGATGGTGGCTCGTGATTTGAGCTGTATGTGTGTACAAATATGATACAACTTTATTGAGAGCAGGGCAAGCAATGAGACTGAATTTCAGAAATGAGAACACTATTTGTGCTTATTAGCTGCATTTTAGAGTCTAGCTTTTGTTACTGACTCCAGATCTCTTCCATTAGTTCTAGGGGTCTCTTCAATCTATCAAGTTTCAGGTCAAACTGAATGTAGACTTCAGGGTGACTGAATTAATGTTCTTACTTGACTTATACTCTGAGTCTCTTTGATTTTATGGCTGGTCCATTCTGTTGACTATCCCAAGGTGAAATTTTGTGCTCAGCTGCTCCTTTTTTATGGGCAATTTTTTTTATGGATTGATAATTAAAGGGTGTTTTTTCATTGTTCTTAACTAGAAGTTCATGTAGAGTGAAGATTCTTTGGAGAGTTCTAGAAAGATTTCAGAGTTGCTCAAAACTGTTGGACTAACAGGCTGTACTTAGTGGAGGAAGTCACAATCTTTGTTTTATTTTCATAGTTTTCCAGAAGCACTGTGACTTCATAGATATAAGAAAGTGTTGTTTTTGATGTTTGAGACCTATGGGATTTAAGATTTCCTGTATCATAAAAGTGTTGGGAACATCACAGGTGAAAATTTTCAGCTGATAGTTTTCTATGGTTTAGTGTGTATTCATGCAACTTTTGCCAATAACAAATTGGAAGGAACTGCTTTCTAAAACTATTCCTAAACAAAATTGAGAGTATACATCATGAATCCAAAGTAAACCGTAATAACAAAGACATGATTACCCCAGAATGTTACAAACTCTGCTCATTTCCAAACCTACATAAATGAGCCACTTGGAATCTACTCTGTAAGCTATAGAAGATGAACAGAAAAATGTCTCAAATTTGATAATGTAAAATACCATTTATAATTTATTTTAAGTCATCTGTATTGGGTTATTGAAATATTGGATCCCATTCACACACATTTTATTTAGTGGTGAAACTTTAATTTGTTGAGACAAGAAGAACAGTATCTTTTGTCCTTGGATATGCAATACCTGGTCTATTTGTGTCTTTTTTTATGACAGGAGTGATTGTTTTATGACAAATGGCTATTTCCAACATAATCTTTTTAAGTTCTTGCATATAAATCAATTAAAGCAGTAAAGCTCAGTATTTGTTATTGCATCATCTTATACTGATGTGGCTACTGTTATTAAATACTTCAGAGCATTACAAGTTCTGACCCATAAAAAGGTGTTCCCATTTGATTTATCCTGATTATTTTTCTGGTAGTTAGAAAAGTATTTTTACAGTGCTACCCAAACCAATACTTTTTTGTAGATAATTTTTGCCATCTATTGTTACAGATTAAGATGTGATTGTTTATGCTGCAGTTTAAGATGCTGCTTAGCTGCTAGAAGATGAATGTTAGAAAGTGTTCATGGTGTGCTGATACTATGTGCCTAAATTCTGTAAAAGGTCAAGGTTTAGACTGACTTTTTGGATTTAGGAAAACACATGTGGTTGATCAGTCTAATATTAGTATACACAGTTTTCATAAAATCTAAGTGGTAAAGCTGTTTTTTATGTCAAGTATTTTGCACTCTGTAGACAACCATTAAGACTTGCTGAGGTTGTGAATAATTTAGTTTATGATTAATAACATTATCTAAATATAATAGAGGCAGCACTTCATACTTCAGCAGATTAAATTTGCCTTTAATGCAGCATCAACAAAGAAGATATAGGCATAAGCAATTTTGAGGGGTTTGGTTGGCTGTTCTTTTTTTCTCTAAGAAACCTTTGAAAGGTTAGATTTTGTTAGAACTGATGATTTAACAAGTTTCTAGGAGATACTTCTTGCTATCTCTGCGATAACATTTTCTTTTGGAAACACAGAAAATCAATTTTGGTGATGTTGTGATAAGCTGTTTAATTAATGGGGCTTTCAAAGTCAATAAATTTGAATAATTTATAGCTCATCTAGTGTGTGGACTGTGCCTGTAAAGGTGTTCTGTGGGAAGCATCCCCTCCAGACAGTGGTTGGAGGTCAGTTGCATTGTTGTATGTTGTCCTAAAGTAAACTACAGCTCTGTTCTGGCTGTTTGGGTTATGGTAGACAAATGAAAGAAAACTGAGCTTATACTGTGGAATATTTTTGGCAGGTATATTTATGCACTTAATTTAGCATTTCAGATCTTAAAATCCTCCCCTCCTTGTTTAAAAGGCCTTTCTGGTGAGATCATTCCTCAGGTAGAATTAGAATAAAAGTAATGTTCACTATCTTAAGACTGTTGGTTCCTGATTTTCCTGAGGCAAGGTAAGAGCTTACATGAAACAAGTTTGTCTTATAATTTCTGTACACCCAATAAAACACTTCAGAATTCTAAAGTATATTTTACCTCAGCATAAGTATCAACTTCAAATCAGTTTCAGATTACTAAATTTCTTTCTATGTGTTCTATGTGAGATTCTGTAAGAGAATCTTTCTTAACACAAATCACTTCTCATTTCTACAAAACCATTGCTTCTGTTAAAGAAATTCACCAAACCCTTTGTATTTTGGAAAGCTGGCAAGCAGCGTTACAAGACAAATCTCTCCTAGGTCTGAGGACTTCCCCCCCTCTCTTACCATCTTGGATTTCTATAACAAGACTGCCCTTTCTGAAGGGCAACAAAAAATCAACTATTAAAAAAATCTGTAAGATCAGAATCCATAGATGATATTTCTGTAAAAAAACTATCAATGTGTACTGTGAGATCATTTGGATTCTAATAAGCCTACAGAAATTACAGTTCAGAGTCACTATTAATCCAGATCTCATAGATACCATATTCCATGTTCCCTGAATATGAAGATACATAAGGAAATGGAAATGCACTCAGACCTAGGAGAGATTTGTCTTGTAGCGCTGCTTGCCAGCTTTCCAAAATACGAAGGGTTTGGTGAATTTCTTTAACAGAAGCAATGGTTTTGTAGAAATGAGAAGTGATTTGTGTTAAGAGAGATTCTCTTACGGAGTCTCACCTTTTCTATAGATTTTATTACCACTTCGGTTTTTCATTTTTATCCCATACTGTTTTTTAGCATTATAGAACATGTCAAACTTTCATTTTTTTCTCTACAGAATTGTGTTCAATAATACTGGCTTCCATTTAAAAAGTAAAACAAAAAATGCAACATCCTCTGTCTAAACCCAAACAAAAACATAACAAAACCCAAACCCCACACTGTAGCCCTTACATTTGGAAAAGATGAACACAGAACAACAAAAACTACTTTGATGTTAACTGAGGTTACAGAGCACCTGAACCAAGACCTTTCACAACAGTGGGCTGCTGTCTGTTGGTGTGGTCTGGGTGATGTGGAACCTGTGGTTGGTTTTTCCAAGGTGCATGGAATGCCTAGGACTTTGCTGCAGCCAGATGCTTGACATTTTGGTTGTTTATTAAAAGATACAGCAGAAGGTTGAAGGATAAACCCTTAGGGTGCTGAAAAAACGAAAATACAAATGGATGAATCAGGTAGTTTAAAAACAACATTTGAAATTCTAAGAGATAAGTCAAGAAATCTTTCTCTCCTGGTAATTCTCAAGGGCCCAGGGCAGAGGAAAGGAGAAGGTAGAGGGCAATAATTCTAAGCTGGAAATTGTTTCTTACCATGGCTCATGTGTATTTGGGTTTTGTATAAAGGAAATAGAACAAAGTTCAACAGCCATATTGCAAAGAGTATTTTAAAATATAGACGCTTAACTTTGTCATACAATTTTCAAATATTTGCAGTGTAATTTAGCTTCATCAAAACAAAATATACCAGTTCTGGGTGGGGGGGGGGAAATTATTATGCTGAAAGTATGTAGTATTATTTATGTCATTTAAAATATGAGGTGATACAAATAATAATTTTAAATGTTCATCTTTATATACAGTGACCTCTCCTATTTTTGAACCAAAATTAACTTACTTAAATTGAGACAAAAAAAGTCTCAGTAATTAATTTTGTCATTTAGGCACTTAGTGTTTCCTAAATAAGAATAGTATATAAGTAAGATGCCCTGTAGTCTATAAGATGATTTGGGATGACTGGCTGGCTGTTTCTAAATGGCAGTTTTCATTCACATGCTTTTTTGCTATTCTAAAAATTGAAGGAAAAAATTATTGTTTGCAGTTTAAAAAGTTTATTTCATTTGATAAGTTTTAATAGAGACTCAAAAGTTTCTTCTGTGAGAAGCATTCTCTTGAGTCTTCAATATTTTGTTGTGCTAGCAAAACGCAAGTTTAATTCAGGTGTTTTTTCTGTCCAAATATAAAACAGTCTAGACTTGGTTTTCATCCTATTCACTAAGATATAAATGAAATTACGTGGTTATGTGCAAGGCTACAATAGTTGCTTTCTACTTTTGATTTTTTCTGTGGGTTTTGGTGATTTTTAATTTTTCTTTTTGAGTTTGGAAGACTATTTGGAAACATTTTTACTGAGATCTATGCTCAGTCTCTGCTCCATAACAGATTCATGGGAATATCAGTGTGAAGATATTTCTACAACTTTATATTGTCATCAGCTGCTCATGAATGTAAAATAAAAGACATATCATTAATTATTACAGAAAATTTCAAGACCTAGTTTATCTGAAGGAAAAACAGAAACACCAACTTTTGAAAGGTAAATACAATCATCAGCTGCATCTTGAAATCAGGTACATAAAATAACACATGCTGTGTTATTTATCGGGTAACTGGGCAAAACATGTTTGATTAGTATTTTCATAACATTTCCTATAATAGAAGATTTTCAATGGCAGTTGTAAGGTACTTTCTCAATAAGACATGGAGAATAGGTTCCAAGTGTCAAAACACACTGTACGTAATACTTAAATAGCAAATTAGTTAAAATTTATAGGATATTGGATAAATTGACTAGATGGTCAAAAGAAACTTTTATTGTATTTTCTGTGACTCAACAGTATTAATGTGGTAATTGGGAGAAAATTTAAAATAGCAGTATAAAATACTGATTCTGTGTGTCATTTATGGAAAGCATACTCAACCAACTTCTTAGCAAAGCCAATATGTGGAATTGTTGTTTAAGTAATAATTACAGCTCTGCACTTCAGTTATGTCAGTTTGGGGAAAGAAATGAAATTTTACGCCTTTTGTTGGCACATACTGTGGATAGACTTCATATTACTCCAGATTCAACAGCCTGAAATATATTTTCTCAGTTAGTGGTCTTTCACAATTGTTGGTGCAAATTTCACCTTTATAAACTTAGTCAAAACTTAATTGTGATTATTTGTTACATAGGCATTTATAGTGCCTCTAAAGAAAGAAACAGGCTAACTGCTTTCACAGTAACTGTCTGCTTTATCACTTTATTCTGTCATAGGCAGTGCGTGTCAAATTATTTGAAATTCTGCCTTCACTTGAAATGCTTACTTGATAATTGAGACTAAATGGTTCAGGTATTAGAAGTTATCTCTGTCTTTAGGCTATGCATTAGTCACTGTAATTCTAGTTGATAGTGATGTACTACTTTTGCCTAATCTTGTGTCTAAGTAGACAAAAATCATTTGAATATATAAATCTGTTCTGTGATTTCTGATGAAAACTTCGATGGTGTTTCATAGCCATTTAGACAGACTTTTGGAGTCTTGTAGCTGTAATAGTAGAGATTCAGTCCTCACACTATTCTGTTATTAACCCAGGGTAGTTCTTTTGATATTATCAAGTAATAAGTGCCTCAGAAGCAGATCAGTAGATAGAAGCAGTTGACCCTGAAAATGTTGCATCTTTGCACTGCATTGAGGTTCAGAGTTCTAGACCAGACTTGTGTTGCCTGGACAGTGTGCTCATGCTGTGCACACATGCAACATTCCATGTTGGATTGGGCTCTTGAGGACTCAGCTCCATTAGGGATTGGAGCACCTGTGGATCAGAGCTTCCAGTTCATTTTCCTCAGAAAAGAAATGTAGTTTGATGCCCCAATACTGCCTTGTAAATCAAAGTTATATGGGAACAGTAAGGAATGGATCACACCAAACTGTTAATGTAAATGCAGCTGTAATAGACGTTTTGTTACCTGGAGAATCCTTTTCCACAATCTGAAGGGAGTGTTTGCACACACTTTGCAATTACTCTGTGTGCAGATGTGTAAATGTCACTTGTTTAATACGGTTGGGGTTTTTTCTTTCTTGCTGTAGAATTTTTCCCTGATTTATTTTTAAAATCCTAATATGAAATAATCAATATAAAATACTCCAATTAATGCAGCTAAAAAGCTTGAGCTGGTAGATTTTTGAAACATCAAGTGATAAGAGCCTAGCTTTCTTCTGCCTTCACTTGGCACCAAAATCTTTAATTTTCTGTACTGTGAGAAAAAAAAACTAAATTGCTTTAATTTTTAAGCTTCTGTATTCTGAGGTGGGGGTGTTTGTACTTGGCATACTCGTCTCTCACATTCAGAGCTATGGCTTGTGCCCTTGAAGTGGTCTTATTGTAAGCCCTGATTTCTGATAGACTATGGCCACCAGTTCATTAATATGTCCCATAGTTGGTGATCGGGTCATGAACCTGGAATCATTGGTTTCATTAAACGGAAGTCAGATTTTGAACTCCAGCTGTTCACTGACATCCTCTTTTCTGCATAATACAGCTGCTAATATTCTCACATTCTCCTGTATTTTTGATGGCTGAATTTTTAGTTTTTTTGCACTGCAACCACTCCTAAGTAGTTTTTTTCAGCTGACATACTAACAGAATGAACTCTTGAAATATTGTAGGATTTTTCATTTAGTGTTATTGTAGGTGATCACAGTTGCTAGGGTCTGTTGATTCGTCTGCAGCTCACTGCAGAGGGAAATTATTTCTTTGGTGAACTAGCATCTGTCTAAAGGAACTTAATGTTATGCTTAGCTATCTGAAAGATCACTGTTGTTTGTGGATAATTGTTTTTGTGATGCGATTGTTGCATAAGAGTATGTGTGTATATATTCCTTTTCTTCCTCTACCACTTGTTCCTCCCTTTCTGTGTTTTGCCAAAAATGAGTGAGAAGAGGGGCTGGGTGGATGAAGCTGGAATTTTGGTTACTAGAAGGTGAAGATTATGATCTATTTGTTTTATATGTTAAGGGCATATTTTTGCTTGGAGGAGTTCCTTGATGTGAATCTTGTCTGTGTGTATACACATGTATCTAATCCATCTGAGTTTTTCAGTGTGGAAACACTGCTCTTTGTGGGATAATTAGTTATTAGTCATCCCTTTATTTAAAACTTTTTTTTTTTGCATATCTATGTTCAAAACTTCCCACATAAAGCACAGTACTGTTCCTGCTAGCTCTGCAATTACGTCTTGCCCTCAAGCTGCTTGTTGAAAAATAGCAGCTGAAGGTCATGTGTATGCACTGTTTCATGAAGAGTTGACTATATTTTTATATTAAAACAATTCTAAATATTGAACTAGCTTTTATATGGCTCTGTATAACTAAAGTGTTTCTCTGGAGTAGATGAAGAAATCAGGAACAGTTATGATAAGCCAGTTGTGTCAGCCTCAGCTGAGGGGTGCTTCTGAGCATTGGCTTTTGTACTGGAACCTTATCTTGAGTTTTCCCTCCAATATTACCTTTTTTGCCCTTTTCTTTCTAGACTTTTGAGAGAGAAGAGCCTGAATAAATAAAATGTGTATTCAAGAGTGTCATCTACTCTTCAGCTACTCCACTAAATGAGAAAAACCCTCAAACTCTAACATTTGTTTGACAAAAGCAACAATTTGTTGTAATTTGTTAGAGGTTGGCCCATCTCTTGAGTTCATTCCTTGTAACAAATGACAAGTCAGTGTAACAGGACAAAAAGATCCTTATGACTACCCCAGTGGTTACCAAAAATTCACTACTGAAGGATATCCCAACAGTCTCTTATTCCTGCTCAAACTATTCCTCTGACGCAGAGTAGAAGTAGGAAATGGAATATTCATGGATTAGTTTCTTTAAAAATAAGTACAACTTGAAAACAGATTTCTGAATGCTTATAGCTCCTTTTCCAGAATAACCCTTTTCTGTAGAACTCAGTATAATTTATCATATAAGTGAGTCACTGGAATTGTTTTAAATACCTTGAAATTAAATTTAAAGGATGAGTAGAACATATGTAGATTTTCAACTTGAAAATATATGAAAAAACATAGTAGCAAGGAGTTGCTTCTTCCTGTTAAGAGTTCTGAACTGCATGTTGGTTAAAGAATTTGAGTGGCTTTAACCAGAAGATGTTTAAAACCACTTGAAAAAATAAAAGAAAATGCAGTTTGATTGAGATATTTGGTGATACTTCTCACAGCTTTTTTCTGCATGTTACTGTTCTGACTGTTACTTTCAATTTAAATTTTATAAGTTCATTTGGGAGAATTTGCTCTTAATTTCACTTTCTATATAGAATTTATATCTGAAATTAGACAAAATATTGTTCTTCCAACTTTTTTTCCTCTCCCCCACACTTTATTTTGTCTGTTACCTTCATCTTTTCAATCTGCTTATCATTCTGAAAAACTTTGGGTTGATTAACAGTTGTATTAAACTTTTACCAGATTTAATCTTTACAGAAAAAAATGGAACTTCTCTATTTCTGTATTTCCTCTTTATAAACATGGTTTTACTCTGAAAGGTGCCTGAAATGCTGCTTCACAGATCCACTTTTTCAGTGAATCCAGATTGTGTTTCCTCAAATAAATTTTGGATTCCTTAATTTAAATTTCCAGCTGTTAGCTTTTTTTCTCATGAGTATTGCAGAGTCAGTTGGTGGTATAAAGGTGTAAAGCAATTTTCTCTGCATCTGTGTTGAAGAGTCTGTGCAGGTAGAGGAGCTACAGATGTTATTTTGGGAAAATCCACGTGTCACACAAAGGCAATCTTCCTTTCTGGAGCTGAAATGCAAGAACTAGAGTATTAATTAACTGCTAAATGCAAAGCTTACAATATTTGTGAACAGATAAGAAAAATGCAGCTATGAATTGAGTTCTGCCTTTCTTGCTATGAAGCCTTATGACAAGTCCCAAAGAGGAAATCTTTAATACCCTTCTGAGTGTCACTTTGCAGAGTATAGCCAAGCATTGCTTTGTTTTATTTAAAACATAAAATTGTTAAAATCATATCTAAAAATAATTTGATTTTTTTTTCAGCAAACAAGACCATGACTCTTCAGATGAAACAAAAGAATGCAGTCAAAACCAAACTAAGAAAGTTGCATCCGTTGAAAAGAGTGAAGACTCTTCGCTGTCAAATACAGAAAATGTTCCGAGTTTGGAACTCCCTAGCAACAGCTCAAAGAGTTCTTTGCATGAGAAAAGAGCATACTGTGATTCAGCTAATAACAAACAGTTAGTAGTTGAGAAACAGAAATGTATTCATGATGAAGGCGAGGTGAAAATGTGCCAAAGTTCAGAAGACGCTGTCCTGAATGAGCAGACTAAAGCACGTCCCTTGGATGCAACTGCGCTTTCAGCAAAGAAAGTGAGGGACTTAAAGCTGACCTTGGGTGAAGATGTCAGCTTTGAGCAGTTCCTCAGGAAGAGGGATGAGCCCGAATCTGTTAGTTCAGACATTAGTGAACAAGGCAGTATTCATTTGGAGCCCTTAACTCCTTCAGAAGTACTAGAGCATGAAGCCACTGAAATTCTCCAAAAAGGTAATGTCGCACCTTCATCAAAGAAATCAGGACAGCTCGCGGAACAAACAGATGAGACTTCTAGAGAAAGCAATCCCAGCAGAATGGAAACAACTGCAAACAAGACAGATGAAAATGAAGCAAGCTGAAGTTGTGTTATTTTTATTGTTTGTTTTAAACTGTGGTAAGGACACCGTGGACCTTTCCTCATGTGTGTGCTCATGGATGCTAAAACGAAAATTTTTTAAAGGGAGAAGAGAGAGACACCAAAGGGAAGTTTGCTTATGGAGGTAGCATGTATGTGTATGTATGACTGATTTTTCACTAAGCTTCAAAAAGGTATGTTAAAATATATCTTCCTGTCTCTTGGATGTGCTATATTATTAGATTGATACTTGAGAAGAGGTATAAATTCTAATTTTTTTATAGTTAATTAGCCCAGGATAAGGTGACTTGTTCACCCAGAAAGTATTTTTCTAAGTTCTTTAGTGTGAATATCATTGAACTGGGGATTGAATAGGAATTCACTTCTGATGCTGATGTGGAGCACACTTGTAAGGAAGGTTATTGGTCTGCTGATAGTTTCGGTAAATATAAACCTCGGGACTTGGTGTCACATTCCTGTCTGTAAAAGCACGTAACAGAAGTATATTCATTTGTGCACCTCTGTACAGGTGTAATCCTGCCAGACTGTAAACTTATCCTAATAAACTTTCAGTGAAAGTGAAATGATTACAATAAAAATTTGTATTTGTGGGGTTTTCACTGTGCAGGCTGTGCAGAAATACCGAACATCACTGTATAAAGTAGGACTATAGCTGTTAGACTTTTACCATTGGTTTAATTATTCTTAGCTGTAGACCCATAGGAATGGTCTGTAAGTCACACCAAAGTATGGTTTAATGTAAAAATGAATTTAAGCAAAAATAAGGAAAACTCCAAACTGGAAACACCACCTGGCATGCATTCTGCCATTTTGCAGCTGCTACTGGCTAACTTAAAAATAGGACACAAGAGCATATAAAGTAGAATTGTACAGTTTAATTGCAGGACTTTTTGTAGTCTGTTATGTACAGAAAGATGGCTGCTGGTTTTGGTTTGGTTTTTTGGTTTTGGGGGTTATTTTTGTCTTCTAGTTAGCTAGATTTAGGAATGCATATGATTAACTGTAGCTTGCTCTTTTGATTACATTGCTCCATTTGAAACATTCAGAATGTGCTTTTGACTTACAGTTTTGTTTTTAATGAATGTTAAATGTTTTGAACAGCTGTTAAAGCACTGCTGTAAATTATTACTTTTTGAGTAAATATTTGCAACAAAAATTTGTCTTTGTGTATAATTTTATGCTCAGCTTGAAGCTTCAGGCATAACCTTTTCCCATTTTCTGAAAAGATTTAGTGACAGTTCCCAAAAGATAAGTAACTTTATTGAATTGACAACTTATTGTGAATTTGAGACCTACGTTACGTTGGGGATTTTTGTTAGCTTTTGGTTGGTTTGTTTTAATTTAGAATTAAATGAGCAAGTGCCTATGCATAAACATTTTTTGTGCCTGTGTATTGTGATAGGATGTGCTAACCTTCTAGACTATACAGATATTTTTCTGGCCCATCAGCCCACAGCATAAGTTTCCTCTGTCCTCATAAGTTCACCGAGCTCAGCTGCTGAGTGAGTCTAACAGAATTAAAATCTAGACACCATCCAGCTTACTATTGGAACCTCTAAATAAACCGAATCTCAACAACATCAAAAGTTCCTTCAAGCTCTAAGGAGATGTATGATTTAAATTTTGGACTGCATCTTCATTGTCATCCATGCATGTGTAGAAGACTTTTAAAAAGGTGGAACATGCTCCCAACTCTTTGAGATCGGCCGCTTGAAGAACTTCAAATACCCCAATACAGGAAAAAGCTGAGAAGAATAAGTTGCATTATTCTTTTGTTCTTTAAAGGTAAAATCATTAAATAGTGGTTTGGTTAACCAGTCTGATGGCTTCATGCTTTTACTCATGGAGGGTTACTCATTGCAATGTTTTATTTTATGCATTTTAAAGCAGTTAATCAACTGAATGTGCATGTCACCGAGGGAGTTCCTGAATGCATCTGTGTTGAAACCCAGGGAAATCTGAAGTATTTTTAATATGGTTGATGACCTTCCATGCAAATGATATATTTTGAATAATGCTCTGATATGTGGTGTTAGAAAATATTAAGATCAACTGGAACCAGTTGCCATACTTGAAATTTCCTCATAAATGTCTTTTATTATGCAACTAAATTTTAAAAACACTTGCCATTTTAATAAGAGTTTGAAAGGACTTGGCCACATAGTGTTGAGAAAAGGTGGAAAAGAGAAATAAAAGACCTGCGTATTTGGCAGAATTCTATCCATATCTCAGGATGCTTATTATGTAAAGCATCATTTGTTTCAAACCATGTTGACAATGCTTATGCAAAAAGCAATGTTAGGTACAAACCACTTAAGTATCTTCTGGTCCTTCTGAAAGAAGAGATGAAACACCTTGATTGTTCTAGCAAGAGCTAGATAGCTTTTCATAGGCAAGGAAGATATATCATGAAAACAAACACTGGTATAGTAGTTTTGTGACTGGGGAAAACTAAAACTCATTACTATTTTCCTGTATGAAGTAATAGATTTGCTCATAAACACTCTAGGAAACTGCACAAGTACAAAGATTTATTTGTATCATGTTATTTCTGAGGTTTCCCAAAGAAGAGATAAGTTAAATTGATACTTTTGGCAGAAGCTGCTCTGGAGGATCAAGCTTCATTAATGCATTTTCAGTTAATTGAACATAAGTGCACATGATTCAGTTTGTTGTTTGTGTCATTTAAAACTTGGTTTTTCCTCCAGCCACCAGTATTTATTACACTGTGTCACCTCTCTTTTTGTCTTGGAGAAGACATTTCACCTCCAGTTTTCATTCCCTTACCAGAAACCAGTGACTTAATTCTTGGTATCCATAATAGAGTCACCCTTTCCCCCCATCTCAAGAGCTTTGTCAAATTTGCTTGAATAATCACTGCAGCATGTTTATATAGTGCTTATTTTTAAGGACGTTGTGTGCCACGTGTATGCTGTCTACATTATTGACATTTAATAGAAAACTTAAGTGCAACCAGTGTCTGCTTGCCTTGTGCAGTTTGGGAGAGAAGCTTTGGTTGATTTAGATTTTCTTAAATGGAATGGCTGAGAGAAAACACTCCAGAAAACCTCCAATTGTAGCACATACTGAATTCTAAATATTGGGTGATGTATTTTAAAGGAGAAATCTTTTATAACAAAACTTTGTCTGCTTTTCTTTTACTTGGGCAGAGAGAGAACCACCTTGGCCAGTGCATGTTAAAATCTCATCTCTGGTGTGCTACTTCTAGAAAGAATCAGAAGCTAAAGGTCAGGGTAAAGAATCTTGACTAATGCTTGTATTCTACAACTCCTTAAAAGATCTTAAAGCTTTTCTGCAGGCATTAAGCATTGTTATTTATATGCTGACATGCAGAAAGCAGTCACTTTTCTTATACTGTCAGATACACAAATATGCCACTAAAGACTGACCACAGACTGTCACAGCAGAATTTTGTTACAGACCATTTAGAATTTTTTGTGCAGGGCAAATTTATACCTAATTCTTCTCTCTTTGTTTTCATTAGTATTGGTTTTTTTGCAGCTTGTGAATTTACTTTGCCTACTTGCAGCCTGTATATTTTGATGTATGCTTCATATGCCATTAATAAAAGAAAAAGATAAGTATGTTTTATGATTACATTGAATGACTTTTGCTTTTAAGAAAATGTTTATTCCAGAATAATGTTTTAATGTAGTTCAGAAGGACAGTTCTCAGTCCCTCAAAGGATGGCATGCTATCTCCTTTGAACATTGTTTTTATCCAGGATTTTGACTCTAATCTTTCCCATTAATTCTGTGCCAAAAGGCAAAGTATGTTGTCTGGTATTTCATATTAGTTTACAGACACTGCAGAGAGTTCTTTGAGTTTTGGATTACTGTTGTAGCTCTAATACAACTACAGTAATTTCACGAATATAAGCCGCACCTTTTTCATTGA
>VRYO01000100.1:13258770-13306851 GCA_009812075.1 Sialia sialis | reverse complement strand
TGGAAAATGTTTATCTGTGAAATACTTTGAGGGAGGTGAATGTAGTTTTGCCTTCAAGGTGCTATAAAGCTATTGTGTTTATTGTCACAAAAATGTGCTGAGTTTGTTGAGGGGCTTTTTCCTGTTGAAACCATTATATCAGAGAGGCTGTTTTTTTCTAACAACTAGAAAACTGTGGTGTTATATCTGTATTTATGTTTGGGCAAATTTGTCTTCATATTAAGGAAATTAACTGCTCAAATAACATGTGTGGGCTGTAATCAGGCCAAAATAAGATCAAGTCCATGATCAAAACCAGTCGCTTTTCAGCAAGCAATTATCCATTTTTAAGCAGCATTACTCGGTTGCTTATGATATGAATTTAAGTTAAATAAACTGCATTTCATACTTTAGTTCACTCAAGTCTCAGCATTAGGCATTTAAGTCAAAAGAATTATATTCTCCAAAAATTTTTGTGAATAAAGTGGCTTCTTTATGAAGGAAGTTGTCTCATACTGACAGTGTGGTAGCCTTGAAAATGTAACCTTCGTATGTTTTGCTCATAAATAGTGTATTAATGCCTTTGACTGAAGGAAAATCACCTGCAGGTCTGTTCTTCACAGCCTCTTGTGAGTTTTTCTTATGGATCTGTCATAATATTGTAGCAACAAATTGAAGCCCTTGTTTTCCTCTCTTTTAATGCTGTAGAATTGGAACATGAATGCTTAATAGTTTTTAAATTGTATGTGTTTAAATTACCTGGATGTTTACTGCCTGAAATGAGGATTGAGTTTTGTGTACCAGTTTCTCAGGTTTTCAGATGGGATTTGTCTTTCCATCCAATCTTGGAAAGATTTCACTACTTCTTGGGGCTAGCAAGCTGAAGGCACATAATATCATTTCCCAGGTTATTTAATGAAATCCAGTGTATTTGTTAAATATCATTTGGGTGGGACAGACTAGAGGCAGTCAATGAATCCCGGTACTGCGAGTAATTAGGAATAATTCAGCCTGAAAGGAAAACTTTAGAAACATTGAACTTGATAGATAGATAAATGGTGGCAGTGTAGGAAGTCAGGAAGTCAATGTAGCCTTGGCTACATTGGACTGTTGCTGCATTCCCATTACTTTTCTTTGTGTGCACACACACAGAGTTACGTGCAACTAAAATGAAAACATAACTTGATTTTATTTTTCCTGATGTACCTGAGCAGAGTAATAAAACACAAAGAGGATCTTGTTTTTATCATGTTAAAAATGAGAGTTCAACAGTAATCCTTAGGCTGTTTTGAGCATAAAGTTGTCTAAACAGATTGTTCTAAAATTGCCATTACATTTGAATTAGAGCATTTTACTAATCCAGACATGCTTCTTGACTAGGTGAGCTACTCAGCTATGTTGGAAGCTTTTAACATAATATTGCGTCTTAATTGCTATTCATATTTTGGCAGTAATAAAAATATATATGTTGTCCTCTCACATAACTTGTGGTTTATATTAATGTATTATTTATTTTAATGTGTTTACGCAGTCACAAATGTGTTGGTTCTTTCCATCAAAAAAATCTATTGTTTGAGACAGCTTGCAATCTACTTGCACTGTTATGAGAATTTCTTGATCACGTCTCTTTTAGGTTACTCTGCAAAACATGCAGGAAGCAAGGGGAGGGAGCTATGAAAAAAAATGTTTCGAAGGTCAGTCTTTTGCTTATCCTCAGAGTGGGTAAAATACTGACTGCCTGCCATAATAGCTGTATTCTCTTCCTTATAGGTGATGCTAAAGGTAATAGGAATTCTGAACAGAATCTCCAGAGAAAATACAAAGCAGTAAACAAAGAGTGTCATTGGATTATCAAGATGCCTCATTGCAATATAAGATCAATAAGAAGCAGCAGCAAATGGGAACTTTACTGTGAGTGGAATAGGGAACATGTACAAGCAAAATGCTTCTACTTTTAGTCTTTAATGAGAGTAGACATCTCTATCAAGAAACATAAGATTCTGTGCAGCATCAGACAAAACTGTTACCAGTCACTTCACACCACAAAGATTTGACCTGTTAACTGATATTCTTGAGTATAGTGTACACCAATTATTTAAAGATGAATAATTGACAAAGTTCACTTGGTCCAAACATAGTTCCAGTCCATCAAGTAAAATATATATTATTGCAATATATCTGGTTATGGGGAGGTGAAAAGCACTTTCTGTACCTCACCTGTATTATTTTGTAGGATATTTTTCATTTACCCTGCTGAACATGCGAAGCATGCTTGTTGGAAATCCAGAGAAAATCCAACAAATCCTTGGATATAAAAGTAAGAATACTGACTTCCCTTGCTGTGGCAGCAGGCAGAATACTGTGATTGTAGAGGTCATGTCACAGAACCATTGATCAGGCTCTTTCACAGAGTGTCCAGTGGAGCTCTAGAGGAAGTTACTGAAGCTGAAAACAGCTAAAAAAAAAGCAGATTCATCTGTTTAGGTTTCACAAGAGTGCCCTTTAAAATTCCAGTGGGTTCTGTATCAGATGCGTATATTTTTGTTATTCCCTTTGTCAGCAAGTTCGATGTTGCAAATTCTGCATGACTAAAAAATCAAAATGTAATAGTTGATCAGAAAAAAGTCCACAGTAGAATTCTTTTGTTCCACACAAAAAGAATTGTGAGAATAAACTGGATTGACTGGGAACATGCATGCAGGAGGGTTCTCCATGCAGGTGCTGATGTGGATCAAAGGCAGGAGCAGCCCTTGTGCCTAGGAAGAGCTCTGCCTGTAGCTGCTGCCAAGGTGTAGTAGGTGAGCCATTACTCTGTGTGGGGAGGGATGGCTGCACTAGGTGCCTGTGCAACCACAGCTTACTGGGATTTTCACCCATTTATGGGCTGTTGCAGTATGGGGTGGGCAAATGAATTGCAGGGTTAAAGTAGTGACAGTTGTGAAATGGGGATATGCTTAACTAGACATGATATGAGAGATCAGAACTGGAGTCCCTACGGGCAATCCAGACAATGACTTCTATTACTACAGAAACAAGAGGCTTGCTTAGGGATTTTTTTTGTTGTTTTTTGGGTTTTTTTTATTGGGGTTGTTGGTTTTTTTAACAATACAATGTAATTTTCAAATTATGAGTGAAAAGCTGGATGAATCTATGAACTTCCACAAACTGAGTAATGAGCTAAGCTCGGTTTGCAGTAGCTATAGTGGTGATGGAATCTGTAACCATTACAAGAGGATATTAGTGAAACTGGAAACAGGAGTAGTTGGACCATGTTCAGATGTTAAAAAGCTCTTTGCAAAAGGGCAAAGAAACAACTGTAAAATATTCTGGTCTTCCTAAAATGGAGTTTCAGAGTCTTGTTGTCAATGGAACATGCTAAGTTTATTAAATATGCTGTAGAATGTATGAGAAAGTTGGTTTTATCTACTACAGTCTTTCTCTTTAATTTCAGCTGTATATATGCTACTGCAGCCTCAGAGCATCTGGATACAGTAATTTTTTTCTTTCCTGCACCTGCAAGTTTAAGTACACACATAAACAAAAAAGAAATTAAATCTTTCACAAAGGCAAAGAGAAAGAAAAAACCCAACCAGGCATGAAGCTCAGGGGAGCAGTATGACAAGTGCTGAGCTGTAAACAAGCTTGAGCGGGATCTAATTCTTATGACAAGCGCCAGTGGTAGCATCTCACATGGACTCAGCATATGCACACATTTCAAAGGAGGAATCACAGAGGACTTAATGCAAATATGAAAAAGCTCAGAGCATATCAGCGTATGCTGTTCTAAAAATAGCCTCGAAAATCAGGATGAGCAAGGCTTGTAATTATCTTGATTTTTCGGATTTTTGCCACTTGTAGGAGGTTTTGTGGTTTATGCTCACCCTATAATTAGACTTTATAACATAAACTACAAACTCTTTAGGATAGGGATTGGTTCTTATATTTGTAGGCAAGTATATCAAGACCTCATTGGGTGGTATTTTCAGGGTGATAGTACAGCCACTGAGTAATAGCTGCTCTTCTAAGCTTATTTTAGGTCATATGATTGTTGTTTGTTAAGCAAAGAGGAATTGTCCAAATTTTAAAATGCACGCTTCTTCCCTAATTACACTCAGGTCCTTTCTCTTTCAAATACAACTGTAACTGCCTCATTTCTCTAGCAGCATTCTAAAGAGTACACACTGCAAACCATGCCTAGCACTCTGCACTTAAGCAGATTTCCCCATGGCAGTTGATGTAGCCTGTTTTCACTTAACCTTCAGACAGCTTTGGGATGAGTAGCATATGCTCCTTGTGCTCCAGCCACTGGATAGATTTGGCTCGTTTCAGAAATTAGACTAGTGCTCTTAACCTTAGATCTTCAATTCAGTTTTTTCTGCTTTCCTCAGTCTGCAAAAAATTTATTTAAAGGTTACATTTACTAATAAAGGGTTAATAATCCCTGGAGTTCTGCAGGCTCAGGCAACTACTATTGTGTTGTATTGTAGTTAGCAAAAAACATGGGTTTAACCATAGTTTAGATTTCATTGCAGAAGATGGTCTCTAGGAGGAGAGTCTCTCTTGGACACAATTTTTCTTGCTCATTTAGATGGTTGACAATTGGGAAAACATGTTATTTTGTAAAAGTTCTATTATGTTTTGAATAGTCCAAATTTTAAATACCAGTCTGCAGTGCTGATATTTCTGGATTCTGGTGAGATTTTATATGTGTGTGCAAATTACCTTTCATCTGTATGATATTTCTTTACCTGTTTCTGGATGTGTGTTTCCAACATCCCTTTTATTACAAGTGATTGAAAATGGCCCTTCATTTGTAATAGTTGTGAATAACCTTCAGAATAACCATTAACAGGCTTGACTTCACCAGTGGAGTAGTTTATCACCTTTGGCACAGAAAGCTCAAGCTACCCTTTGCTTTTCTCACAGACATATTATCATCAACTGTTTTTATTTCTATAATTTTTCTTTGAAGGACAAGTGAGTATAGGAAGGGATCATTTTGTTCTACAGTGAGTATTCTAATGGGTTGCAAAACTGTTAATAAGCACTATGTCTTCTTGGAACCTGCAATTATTTATTTTACTTACTGAAAATTATCTGGATAGATCAGTGACTAGAACAAGAGCACAATATCAGAATTCTTTTTTACCAAGTGTCTAGAAAGAAGATTCTTTTACCAGAGCAAATGGGAACTCTCAGTCTGAAGTGTCCATTGTTTACAGAAGTTTTAAGAATCATCTATATTTTAAAATACTGAAGTGAGTTAACCAAGCATTAAAATCCAAGCATCTCTGAATCTTGAAACCCAAGTCCTGCTGTAATTTGGATCATGTAGTGTTTATTTTCTTTTTGAATATTGAGTATAGTGCTTCATATTGCAGAAAGCCCCATAGTTCTTTGCACAGAATGCTGGAACTTTGGAGACCACTTGTATGAAGGTAAGAAAAGATGTTTCATAGCAGAGGGGAAAAACATAAGGTAAATATGTCTATGAACAAGACAAATACCTCTTCTTAAGAAGGGTCTCTATTTGGTTTTGTTTGTAATTAACAGAAATTAATTTCATTGAACATTATTGTATGTTCTGTTATTGAACCTAGCTCACACTTCTAGTGGGGTAACTAAAGCAAGTGAATAGCGAGCTCCCAGTAGCTTACAATTTAAATCTTGTTACCTTTAAGTGAGACAGTACTTCTAGTTCTCTGGTTGTGTCTATTGATCTGAGCATTCAGACAGTTGAAAATGCTGCATTTACTTGACTTCCCTTTGTAAGAGACAGACATTCATTCTGGATGATGAAGATGAGTTCTACCAGAATACAAAATTATTCTAAACCACTGACTGAGTTTAAACTTTGCTCCATTAATTTCAGCCCTCTGTGGATGCACAGGCCAAACATCAGTAACCTGCAAGATTTGTTAAAGGCTTTACTCTTCTAATTCCCACTGGGGCATTTTAATTTTGACAGCTGTTAAAATTCTCGAACTGGAGCTCCACATCAGTATTCTCTTCCTCACAGACACCTGTAATGGGATTTATCTGTTTTCTTTGTTATTCCCTTTGCTCGTTTAAATGTAATGTGCATTTCTCATCAGACCACTGGATTAGTTCTATATAAATTACTAAAATACACAGATACATGAACACACATATGTTTGTCCCAGAAGAACAGAGCATGGTATTTTGGATGTGATTAAAAAGATGGACAAAGATAAATACAGCACTATAATCCTTGTGCGTTTCTTTAAAACACAAAAGACATTTTTTTGTTATGTGCCCAAGGAAGGTGCAGCCTCTTCCTGAAGCTGCTCCTGAGATTTTCATCTTTCCTATCCCCTCATCACTGAGCTGTGTTCTAGGAATGGAGAAATGAATTCTGTTTTTTCTGGTGCTTTACTAGCAGTTACAGGCTCCTTCCCTGACCCTCCAGTTCCTCTCTTCTGATTTATATTAGTTGGAATTGCAGCTTTGATAATTGTATTTTCTTGGAGGGTTTAGTCAGATATTGGGCTGGTATTGTATTGCTTTAAGGATTACTAATTCCAGGGCCTTTGTTCTGCAAATGATGTGCAAATAGATGTACTAATGGGTGTTTTCACCTGTTGACTGATTGAGATTCCTACCTTGGTTCATGTGTGGTGCAGGCAGGTCTGGATGCCAGCCTTGTATTTGCACTAGTGAACTCAAAATAGCTCCGGTGCAATGGCTGGTAAAACTGAGAGAGGGATGGCTGAACAGTCTGAGACAGCTGTGAAGCTGAGCAGCATTGTCACTGCCACAGGCCAGGCTGGATGGGGCTTTGGGCAGCCTGGGCTAATGGGACGTGTTCCTGCCCATGCAGAGGGTTGGAGCTAGATGATCCATAAGGTTCCTTCCTACCCTAACAGTTCTATGAGTCTATGATAATATTTGATTTTACAGCCTGTATATGAGGCAGGCTGCTTTTTCATCAGACAAGGCTCACTTTTTGTGATAAAGTGGTACTTCATCTCTTAGCTGTTGACAAAGACAGGGATAGACTTTGGTAGTTTAGTAACTGATCTATGGTCTTGTGAGATAAAAACAGTAATGCAAGGAAAAGATGTAAAATACTTCATCTGTACAAAATAATTTCTAGTCTGCCCTGGCATTTTTTTTTTAGCTGCTTAGGGAACTGGTAATAAACACTGCTATTTTAACTGTGCAACTTTGGCCTTGCAATCCCAACCTTTTATTGTCATTTTCCATTTCACAGCTGCATGCAGAAGCCCAACCCAATATACATGGTATAAATATGGTATACTTCTCTTACCTAGTTAACAAAAAATCCTGTATGAACTTGACAGTGGGAGGTTGGGGAAAGAAAGGATTTCAATTAATCCAAGTCTGAAATATGGAGAATCAGCAACTTTCTAAAATTAGCCCTCCATGAAAATCAGATTAAGCAGAGAGTATAGAGTATCTTTTGTAGAAACAAAGTATTTCCTAATTTCCATTCCATTTTTTTCATTTACTATTCCTGAGCTGTTCGTGAGCAAGTGACCAAGGCATAATATTCAACATGTAGGGAGAAGCATCAGTCATACAGAACAGATTCACTTTGGAACAGTACAGACAACTTTGGAATTATTAAAAAATAAACAAAAAACCCTGCAACATACTTTGCATGAATAACAAAGGTAGGTTTTGAATCTTGTTATTATTTTTGATGGTGTAAAAGTCATATTTGCATATTTGAATAGCCAGATTTTGACATCTCATCTAAAGCCTTTTCCTGACATAACTTAAAAGGAGAGAGTGCATAGTTTCTAATAATAAAAATCTTTATTTTAACATAGGCACATACTAGTAAAATGACACTACCTGTGCATCGAGCATAAAGAATAATGTTGTCTTGTTCAAATGTGTCAAAATATTCTTTAATGAGGAAAGGTATATAAAATGTACAAAGCATGATAAACCAGCTACTAATACCTTCATTACTGCCTGTCAACAAATGACAGTCCTATCAGTAAATGAATGAGCTAGAGGGATAAATGGACAGGTTATAGAAATTGCTTTTACAGTGATTTCTAAACACAGAAGATTCAGTTTTAAGCTTTCAAATTTCAATGCAGTCATTTTGGCAATAGGAACATATGAATGTGTCAGGTGTCAAAAAATGTTTTACTCTTTATATTCCATAATTAAGCTTTGTAGTATTTTTATAAATTTTAAATACCTCTCGTGAAATTTAAAACTGTGTGCCCACTAGCTTTATTATGGACTGTAGAATTCAACCTACTAATTATACTTCTAACAAGCATAGTTGATGGGGTTTTAGCCTTCCAGAATTAAGGGACCTCTTTGTCTTGCTCAAGGCATATGAGAGCTTAATACCACGAACAAAATGCTGATCTGACCTTTGGTTCCAGGAGGTAATGCTGGGACATAATATTTTTGAGGCTCATTCCAGTAATAAAATGACAGTTTCAATGATGGCTCTGCAAACATATGGCAAACAGAAAACACTTCTCATAGATTAAACAACAGAGCTTCCATTAAACCTCTGGAATAACTAAACCCAGTAAATTGTTAAACACCGAAGTGTTTGTTTGTTATACTTTGTTTAGTTATTTCACACCTGCCTCCTTCCTGCTTTAAGGTATAATCAGCATTAGAAATACTACTGCTAATCAGGTTGTCAAATCTTAAAGCATATATATATATTTCTTGCTACTTTAAAACTGTACTGCTGTGCTTCTTTAAAGCTGCACCCGGTGTTTACCTGAGAAGCAGGGAAAGGAGACTGTATTTCTCATAAAGTAATTTATGAATATTTATACACCAGATGGTTTTTCAAGTGCTGGCCAAAACTGATGATGTTTAAACCAGAGTGATTGGGAAAGATTGAAGAAACTCATGGAAATATCCATGATGGGGTAGTACATTTGTGACTTCTAACAGCCACATTATTTATGCATTTGGAAGAATATTTTTGAGCTTCGCAGTCTTGCCTTGTGCATTTGATCCTGTAGTTAGCCTGTGCTTTTAAGAGCATTCTTACTGCTGTGTATAGCACAAGATCAGCAAAGGCTGAAGGTGTGATGATGCTATTAATATGAGTGTCTGTCCATAGGGTCCCTCAGACATCAGACTGTGACTTTGAAAGACAAAGATTTTGAGACGTGGGCAAAGAAAAGGGCAGGGAGAGGTGATGGTTTATTGTGAAAGGTGCATTTCATCCTCCCCTTAGTTGTCTCTCTTTTATGCAGTTTAAATTAGCTACATTTCAATACATTTTTTTTTATGTATTTGCCCAAGCATTTTGTTAATTCCCAAGCAGCACTTGCTAACAGACTGAATTTTGGTGCCATCATCTGTTGGCCGTGTACAATTGCAGCATGGACAGATGGGGATCCTGAAACACTTTTGTATTGCTGATTTCACATCCAGCTTCACTTCTTGTGCTCGCACATTATGTTTTGTGCTTTAAAAAACCAAACACATACAGAAGTCTCTTTAGTGGAGCAGCCTTTGTCTGTTGGGCTGGATGTCATATGTGAATATTGGCACAGAAAAACAGATTTTTTTACAGGGAAATAAACTAGACAGTGTGAACTCTACAACTACATCTATAAAGTTGATTTTACATAGCCACTTTATGTCATAAACTATAGGTGGTCCTGATATTTGGCAGCAACAGTATGTATTGAAGTTATTTTTCTGTTTGGGAACTTCTGCTTTGTTCCAGTAAAGAGTTCAACTTGCATGAGCAAAACTATTCAAAAGTAATTAATAGTGACTTAATTCTGCACTAGATAGTAAGGCTCAAACTCCAGATTTCTGGGGGTAGAGTATCTTGCCAGTAATGTGTATTCTCCTCAAGACTAGCTTCTGCAGAAGAATGATTGGTTTCTTTTCTTTATCAAAGTGGTGTCTTTGCATCCAGCAGACATCCAGAGACAAGATTTAATGTGATTCTTACTTGCTGGTAGTAGATACACACACTGTAATTGGGCTTTTCTAGTTGTGAGGTGGTGTAGTAGTAAGAATCCTGTCCAGATTTGAGGCTTGTTATCAGTAGGTGGAAAACATCTCTGTTTGTAGCCTCAGCCTCTATTTATGAATTTCTATCTAAGTCCAACAAAATAAGTTTGAAGATGCTGGAGAGATGTCTGACCTAAGACTCACAGTTTTCACAATGAAAAATGAGCCTTGGCTACACCTCAGGGCTACGTGCCTGATGTTTGTGGATGCAAGTCATTGTCCAGAGACACACTGTCTGTGTCTGAGTTGATGTTTTTCCATCAAGAGGCAGTGCAGAGAGCTGCTGACATGATCTCACCCTGAGGTAGATGTTTCTAACTGGCAGGCACACCTGCCTTCTATCCATCGTCAGTAACAAGATTTTGGGAGATGCCACAGTCTGAATTTTGCTAAGGTGGATCCCTTACAATACAGCCATACTGTCACTACATTTCTGTTACAGAGAAACAAACTCCATTGTGAATATTTACAAAATGAATTACTTGGAAAAGCCCTGGGCAACATACAGGAAACTGGCCCAGCTCTGAGCAGAGGGTCAGAGCAGACAACTCCCAGAGTCCAGTCCACCCTCAGCTTGTGTTTCTGCGTTTAAAGCAGGTACCCTTTCTCAATGGTGAGAGCCAAGGGGAAAGCTTTCTCTTTGAATGAGTGTGGGATTGCTGTGTTCGATCCTTAGCAACCAAACAGATACATAACATTTATAACTCAGTGACAGATCTGTGCTGCACAGTAAGCTGCCCAGGTGGACTCAAAACTTGTCACTGATTTTCGCACTCTCTTAATCTTCCTGTTTATTCTGTGCTTCATTAAAGTCAATCTCTGCTGGACAGACTGTCACTCAGGCTAGGCCAGTCCTGCTGTCTGCACTCTCTGGGGATCACCCTTCATCCTGATAAATGGTCTATTAGGAGAGCACATGTCAGAGAGAAACCCTTCGTGAAGCTAAATAGATTAGAGCCTCTTCCCTCTGAACGGTCTCAGTGGAACGGGGCAGGCGTGATCATTAAAGCAGATTTAGAATGAGAAGATGCTATTCCTCAGGACAGAAATCACTCGGAGTTTACAAAGTTATGGATTAAACCTAGTAAATACATAGGGTGAAAACCCTCAATGTTAGCACTTGCCACCAGAACAAATCCAGTGTGATGGTCTGGAAGCTGCTGAACTTTCTCATGGTGCCCCCTTGGGAATTTAATAGATCCAGCCTTTCTCTGTGCTTTTGTAATACCTCTCTGTACCTACTGCAATTGCCAGCATGAAGGAGCTGTAAAAATTGAATATTCTTGCACTGCAATTCAGCAGCTGTAGGTACATTAGGACTGGCAAAATGACCAACAAAGAGAGGGGATTTCTCATTCTTACAGACATCATATCCCCCAGCTGTAGCATTGTGAGTCATTGCTGCTCTGTCCTTGACCCTCTAAATCATCCTGGTAACAACAAGGCCAAGAAATCCCTTGCAAAAGCAAACTCACAATTGAAATCATGTTTGCAAGCGTGACTTAGTATGTGGTACACACACCCAAATGCCTCTGGTCCATGTTCTGGTGCTGCCTTTACCTGGTGCAGGTTTCCTCAGGTGGGACATGGGGAGGGGAGAAAGAGGCTCAGGTTGCTCCTGTTTGTTTCTCTGTGGAGTTTGGGAAGTGGTAGGGATGGGAAGATGAGCTCAGTTGTTGCTCTGAGGTTAGCAGATGCTTAGCAGACGTTGCCTCTGTTTTGCAGACCCCTCAAGTAGCTTCAAGCTCTCAAAACTGCTTTTCTTTAAAATTAATTTTTTAATGATTTTTTCACCTTCACTTTTATCCTTTTTTACATTACTGGGTGAGGGTGAAGGGAAAATGGATCCCAAGCTTTTCCACACAGCTCTCTGTGTCCTGAAGAGCCATTTCCATTGGCAGCACAAGTCTCTGTGTCTCTGGTCTTGAGCTTATTCATTTCCCTGTGTTGCAGGGATGCCTGTGGGAAAAAAAAAGCCTGTGCAAAGAGTAGGCAGGCAAGATCTTGGTGCTTCTTTTTTGTTGCTTGAGGGAACATGCAGAGAAGCTCTGATTTTCACCCTTGTTGGAGCCAATCCAACAGAAACATCTCGGTTCTCTTGGCACCAAAGAGAGTGGCAGGTCCTCATTGGTGGCATTTGCACCAAAAATGGGAAGGGAATGCTGCCAGAAGACTCTCTTGTGAGAAGAGTGGCTATCACCTAAGGAGAGGATAGATAAAGTTTATGCTGAGGAAGTTAATTTTAAATGAATTAAAGGAAGAGAAGTTCATATTTGCCAGCAGAGCATCTTCCAGAAAAAGAAATCAAATAAAATAACAAAGTTATAAACAGCAAATTCAACATCAGTTTCAGTGAAGGATTAAGCAAATATGTAGACTTTTTAATAATAACAATAAAAACATACAAGTATCATAACAAAATACATGTTTTAAACTCATATAATTGCTTGCAATTATTGTTCCTAAACTGCATCCTTCTTTTTGCAACAGTAATATAATTCTCTGTCTGCCTGGGAAGATTTGGTAGACAATGGCTGCAATGATGGTACAAAAGTTGAAAGAGGTAATGTGGGGGAGTTCTCGAAGACTCTTTTCAGCTCTCTCTTTTGTTGTCATTTATTTAAATGCAAATCTTTCAGGGGAGAAAAAAAAAGTCCAAAATCTGATAAATATTCAATAGCCTTGGTGCATTCATGAATGTGAGGCTGAGGTTATGGAAATGGTGAGTCATACAGAAACTCGTCCAGGGAAACAAGGCACTTCTGTTAAAGGAAGAGCAGGGTGCAGCAAACTCTTAAATTAAGCCAAGGCCTAGAGTGTATTTTAGTGTCTTCTAGTAGTGAATTTTAAGGATCTATGATGTAGGAAAATAGCCACTTTGGTCATTTTCTGGCAGACCTAGGCAACACTGCATTCAGACAGCTGTAATCAGTGCAGCCTCTGCTCCCAGGTCCAAGAAGGACAAGAACCTGTGATGTGACTGTGAGAAAAGTAGGTGCTTACAAAGCCTGAGACCAGGTCACCACATGCAGCTGGAGCTGGAATTGAGGGTGCAGTGGGTGATGTCCAGCAATGTGATTCTGCTGTGCTCTTTCAGGTTCTGGTTTGTGCCACTAGAAGAGCTCTCCCCAAGCCAGGATCCTCTCCCAGGGCTGGACACAATCTGATGCATACAGATGCCAAAGCTCATTTTCCCTTTCTGTTCCTTAGTAAATAAGTGTTTGTACACTGTGACTTTCGCTCCCTGGGCAATATGTCCCAAAATGTGGCCTGGGTAGATCCCTCTTTTCCTCTGTCAGTCCTGAGGAGGGGTATGAGAGACAGCTCCTCCACCTGAACAACATTATAGAATGCTATAAATATGCTAATTCTCCAGTTTTTTAAGGTTAAAACTTACTTGACCTATTTTAAAAATGTCGCTGTTTCCAGGGTATCAACAATTAAAAAGATACCTGAAAGAGACCTACAGGAAAGCTTGGGTGCATGTCATGTATATCATGTTATTTCATGGCTTTACATTTAAGCATCTTAATTACCACATCTCCTTACACCTGAAAGATTACCAACTAGAACAGGTTCAAAACTTTGTGTAAATGAAATCTGCAGAGCATGAAAAGAATTCCCAGTAAACATCTTTTGTTTGTAGGTAGAGATAACACAAAAATGTGTGGTTTAGTATTTGTTGAGTACTGATACTGTTATTCTTGTCCATTTGCTGTGTTTCTGCCATACTTAATTTTGAGCTGTTACAGATCTTTGCTTTACACTAAGACATGACTAAGTTTATGTTTAGCATTATTATTATATCATTTGCTTGTAAGCTCTGCCTATTTTATTGCTGAATTATACATTTTTAGCAATATTATTTAGAAAATAAATGTCAACAAATGTCTAGGATATTTTTCAGGTTTTACTCAGATCAATTTAAATTGTTGAAATCTTAGATAAAATAAAATACAGCTTAGTAGAGCCTATAAATATAACCTTGACATTCATTTACCACTGACTAGAACTGGCCAGAAAAATCACTATTTAGGGATGGTTTCCATACATTTTGGGATGAAAATAATCTCTTTTTTTTTTCATGGCTTCTGGAGGGAAAAGGGACAAATTCTCTATCTGATGCAGCTGAGGGAATGGAAGGTGGATCTTCTATATCCAAAACTACTGGCTATATTACCTATTATTTAAGATACATCTCACTTTATAGTCTACATTTTCACATCTGACTTTGAAGGCACATTTTGATTATTATTGGTTGGTTGTTTTCTTGCTTTCATTTGAGAACAAACTGCTCCAGAGACTCAGGCTTCTGTCCTCAAGCTAAAGGTGTCCAGAGAAGGATTTGCACGGGGGACTTCCTTCTTCACCTTAGGCCTGGCTTGGCTGGACACCTTTGCCATCCTAGCCTGTGTGCAGAGTTGCAGGATGCTTTGTCATGCCTTGCTAAGCCAGCCTGGGAGCCAGGCAAGGTGGATATTTGCTGCCTAGAAGGCAAGGAGAATAAGTTTTTCAAATATTGAATAGCAAAATATTGAAATTCAGAAGAAGAAAGCCTCCACCCACTAGAAATAAAATAAAAATGTATAGTCCTTTAGGAAACTAGCATACATTGCACAACAAGCAAAGAATGAATTGTTCCTTTCAAGTCAGTTTTAAAAAGAGGAAAATATTTAGAAAGTGAATCTTGCAGTCTAGATAAAAGCAATTTTGTTTTATGCAGTTGCCAGTGAAGAGTCCTGCTGCAGTGGTAACTTGAAAGTCAATGAATTATTTACATGAATTATTTAGAAGACAGAGGATAAAAATGAATGAGTATTAAGCCAGAATTAATCTACTGTATAAGCACTAAGGAATGTGTATGTGTTCCTAGCAAATTGATAGTGACATCCATTTGGAATCTCAGTTTACATCCATAAAAAAAGGTGTAAGTGAATGTTTCATCATGTAATTGTAAATACATTTTAACTAAAATGCATGAACTAACTGTTAAGGATCAAGTAACTTAAATTAGAATATCTGCAGATAAAAACAGACATGTCTGGCCAGATGGTGTGAGAATAAGAAGTGACTGGATTTCAAAGAAATAACAAGTAACTAGAAATCTTGTGCAATGGGATTCACCTGACCATCACACATTAAAACAACCTGCAAAGAAAAGATGAGGCAGTTTAGGAGAAAAGTTTTGATGTTGGAGGAGCAATGAAAAATCTTAATTAACAGAGATACTGTGTTAGTCATACTTTTTGCTTCTGTCTGCAGAAATCAGGTCTCAACAGAGCTCTTGGATCCTGGATGAGAGATGTCATTCCAAATGCACGACAGGGAAGGAAGAGCAGTAATAGTACTCACATGTAAATGAAGTGAGGCAAGCCCTGGAAAATGCTTCACAACAAGAGATCAGAGAGGGTAGAGATAATTCCTCTGAAAATATTTGAATAAGGTTCTTGAACTGCTCTACTCTCTCTAGTATGCATCTGGATAAAGGTGGAGTCAGGAAACGGTTATTTTATAAGCTAAAGCAAAAAGTCCATGGGTATTGCTTTTAAACATACATACTACCTAAAGGGCAAGCCCATGTGAAATGTTTCCAAATGAACTTGGTTAAAATTTCAAAAGTCTGGGTGGTTGGGAAGGAGAATTTTCAGCATATCTGACAGTAGAAAAAAAGTAGAAACTGTTCATCTTAACATATCTTATAAAATTCTGTAGGTCACCCAGTTTCAGGTCATGCGCCCTTATTAAAGCACCAAGCATGTTTCTGGACTAATTACAGTAAAAGCAAAGTTGTCCAACAGTGGTGTTTATCTGTTAGGATAGCATAGTTGATCACTGATTCTTGCATGAGTGACAGAAAGGTTAAGTTAGAGATCTTCTGAAGGAGGTCTTTGTTAGCCCCAGGGGACAAAAGGAGGGGAAAAAAGGACTGACTAAGGTTGTGTATGAAGAAGCCTTTAATGAAGTTTTGCCATAAGGCAACATAATAGTTCTTGAGTGTTATGAACTGCAGAAACTGCATGAACACATTATATTTTAAACACTTAATCTGTTTTACAAACTATGTACATTCTTCTGCTAAATAAGATGAATTTGAATTCAAGAAGCAGCACATCCTGACAAATCTTCTCCTGAAGGCATCCATTAATATAAATCAACAGTAGCAATTTTGTTTGATCATTTATTTGCAAGAATCATTAAGGTTTATTAGCATAATTATTCCCTGTGGGACTTCATGTCACATAAATGAAAAATGGCATTATCAATATTTAAAAGATAAGTATGTAATGTTCAGAGTACTTAAACAGTACTCTGCAGGTGGTGTCCAGCTGCAGCAAATTAGATAAGGTTTGATTTCTAAATTCTAGAGAAATAACTAGAGACAAAACTGGGTTCCTTATTGTGCAAGGCATAAGCATGCAGCCAAACTCTGTAGTTATTCATCACTGTACATGTGTGTAATGCTGTTTCCTGATTTCAGAAAACTTGTCTTAAGATACCAAGGGGGAAGCAAATGTTGCTCCCTGGTGGAAATCCTTCTATGATCTTGTCTTTCTTATTTTTAACAGTTCTATATGATGACCTGAAATTTTGTCAAGGAAACAACACAACTTTTCTCCTGTATCTCAGTGAAGACACGGAGAAAGGCGCTGCTTTCCTGCAGGAGCTGTGAAACCAGAATCAGCTAGTGCCTCTGTACCAACTCCATGATCATCTCAGTACTACCAACGAGCTTGGCTTACAGGAGCACTTTTTGAACGAGACACAGGGACTGATGCACAGCAAAGCCTGTGGTGGGAACATTTCACAGACAGAAATCTGTGGCTTTGTCTGGCCCGCAGCAATGCACAGCCAATTCACCACTTCACTGAAGAATTTTTGTTGAAGCACGAAATTGCTGTTTTAGCAGCAGCAAAATCAGTAACCACTGTGTACTCTTCTCTCTAAAAGCTCTTGAATAAAACATCAGTGATTTTACTAAACGTGCCCCAGGACTCCTCCAGACACATCCCTGTGAGGGGCAGGGAAGCAGAGCTTCCACCAGCCTGGGGCTCATCACGACGCTGTGCCAAGGCTGCAGGAGGAAATGCCAGAGTAAGAGATGGATGCAGGCAGCAGAATGACTTTCACCTTGCTCTCAGCCCTGTCTGGGACTGATGTTTGTTTTCTGTTATTGCCCTTCAGTTGCCCTTTCTGTTGGTTGGCTTGAGGTTATGGCTACAGATTAATTTGTTTAATACTCTGTTGTTGGCAAATTACATCTTTTTTTCTTAGAATTCTGCTCTTTGCTAAGCTTCCCTTCGGAGCTCCTCAGCTTTTTAATTATTCACAAAAGCAGAACTGAACTCTTTGGAATTAATTGTGTCTGGTGCATGTATGCAGGAATGAAGGGGGTTCTGCTTTCTTCTAAGTACATTTCTTGGTGCTTTCAAGTCTGCACTCAAGTCACTTGGTGCTTCCCAGGAGTGGGCAGTCCCCAGGAAGCATATGCCATCTCACCCTTTTGCTTGGTGTATGCTTTTTTTGGGGTGCTGCTATGGGAAGAGTAGAAAAGCTTAGTACTTGCTAGCTGATTTCTCAATATGTCATTCAGCCTTGGAAATTACAAATCTTCCTTCCAGAGGTGTACGTTTTGATGGCATAGCATACAAAATACTGAAAAGGAAACCATGTTCATTGCTTATTGACAGCTGGGGGGATCAGCACTGGGTGGAGGCTGTGACTGGTTTTAGTTTTCCCTCTGCACATTCAGTTGGGCACTTTGGCAGATGAACTTGCTTCCAGGTTACTCAAATGCTTCCTCTATGCCCCTCACAGAAAAGACAATTATAGGCTAGAACAGGAAAGAAAACCAAAAACAAATCTTTCCTTTTAAACTAAAAGCTTCAAATGAAGCTTGTTATCTTGAAGGGCACTTTTTGAGAAATACTTGTGTCAGAGGTCCCATGTCAAAATCTCAGTAAACAGATGATTTTAAAATATCTTTTACAAACAGAACTTTCATTCTCATGAACCTTTAGATTCTCTACTAAAAATAATTTCTATTCACTTTCCTAAGTAAGGACGCAGTCCTTTTGTTTAAACTTACGATCTCCATTCTCTTTCATTGGTTATGATAGGTAAGTGGATAAAGGTCTTGCTGCAAAACACAAAAGTGTCATTATACCAGTGTTTTACAACATTTTTTGCAGAAGAACTATCTTTGCTGTCCCTGGACCAGATATTTAAAAAAAATTCTTAGAGGTGAAGCAGACAGGCTGGTATTCTCAGCAGAAAGCACTTGTGTGCTCCCCACAGAAAAGAAGTCCAACAACTAAATGCTTATTAAACGCACATTTGTCTCATCGGGAACAGATGTATTTTTATTGAACACATTTGAAGCTCTGAGTATTTTTGTTACTTGTAATATTTTAGTCTAGAGTCCATAATGTCATGAGTAAAATATTGCTTCTGCTTACTGCTGTTATGGGACATGTTTTCCCTTCTACTGCAGGATAATTAAAAAAAAAAATAGTGCTAAGACTTTGTTGACAGTGATAGCCCCTTAGCTGCTAAATCTGCTATCCCATCCATCACTAATCTCAAGCAATGCAAGCATTAGTTTCTCTGTGACTTATCTAGGTCCTTAGTAGATCAATAGCACAGCTCAGATGTTTCAGTCTCTTCCCTGTTAATTCTCATTTATCTTTTCATCCAAAGAAGGTAAATTACCTCACAGAGAAGCTGTGTTATCCCCAATAGTGGTTTATAATGTTGCAAAGTCAGCATGACCCACATATCTTATCTCAGCTGGAATGCATTTGTCACTGTCTCATGTTATGATCATCTGGTAAAATGCCCTAGAAAAGAGGTAAACCTGCAAAATGCCTTCACCGTTTTCATTTAATGACCTTTTCTGCTATGTGCTCCTGTATCACCTTCAAATAAAACTGCTAAATAAAGGGAACTCACTTTTAACCTTTAATGCTCCATTTCATAGTTTTTACTGTTAGCATTAGTTTAAGAACAAACTAATTTATTAAGATGCTGTGTTAACCCTGAGAAAGGACTGCTGAGTTTAACTCTACATTTGTCCAGTTGGCTGCTTATTACCTAAAGCTTTTCAGGCTCTAGGAGGGTTTAATGCTCTTAGGAAAAAGAAAGGAGAATGAGGTCACTGACCTTTAGCTGTAGCCAGGCTGCTGCATGAAGAAATATATGGAACAAGAGTTTGATAGCAACTATGCAGCTAGGACTCATTCCTTTCCACACTATAGGAAGGTAGGTATTTCATTATCTGCTATTCTAAAAACTTCATAAACTATGTAATGGAAAGAAAACTTAAATATAAACACACTGGATTTCCAAGAAGTCTGACGTAGCTGGTTGCTAAAACAGTGCATTTTTTTCTCCTTTAGGAGAACAGAGCAACTCTGCCTGCACTGAGCTCTGCAAGTGTGAAATTCTTAGGTCTTTAACTGAGAAATTAATCATAGCCATCAAGGAGCTGTGCTTTTTGACATGAGGAGAAGGTATGTCTGTTTTCAGCACAGTGCTTTATTTCTTCCCAAATAAGAAGGTACAAGGGAGGCCCCTCGAGGGAGCAGTGACTTGTGTGACTGCACAGCTGGGAGGAGGAGCAGCAGAAGCAGGTGCTGCCCTCCCAGGTGGAGGAGCAGCACCCGACTGAGATGATCTTGATGAGGAGAACAGGATGTGCTGAGAGGGCCTGGCACAGAAACGCTTTGCCAGGTGCAGGGAGTAGAGAGCTCACAGGGAGGTGTGATCACTGTCCGGGGCTGGAGAGCAGCAGTGGCTGCAAACTGAAAAAGAGGAATTTCTGGCTGGATGTAAAGGGAGGGAACAAAAAAATTAAGCTTCCCAAGCTTTAGGACAGCAGCCTGTAGTTTCTGGTGGTGCTCTCAAGAAGAGATGAAAGAGACCAGCTGTGTCTAAGTTGAAGGAAACACTTGTTTTCCATCTCTCCTGTATTCCATTTAATGGAAGAACAAGGCAAGGGCATATTGGGTGTTTCTGGTGGGATTTCTGGGTTATTTTCCCCTCCTTGTTCTCTGTGTGGAGTGACTACATGCTGGAAAGTTACTTTTTTTGGAAACCTGCAGGCACAGTTTACTGAGCTGTCCCTGTGGCTTAATTAATGTTGGGGAAAACAATCAGGACATTAAAGGCAAGAGTTTCTCAGCACAAACTGCCAGAAGGTAGTGAGGACAAAAGAATTCTCTGGTTGCATTTTTTTCTTCATATTTTAAGCACACTTCAGCAAATGCGAAATGTATAGTAAATAAAAGAACAGTGAGGCTCCAAGGACTGGAAACCTCAAAATATTTTTCCATTGGGAATCTTTCAGAGTATTAGTCTTGTGTTCTCTCTCTTCTGTGAAAAATACACTGCTAAAAAATAGTTTACATGCAAATACAAGCCACCTCAATTTTGAAAATAACTTTGTGAACTGGCCCATTGGCCTCTGGTATATATTTTGCTCAAGCGTTTTTACTTCCACTTTGAGTGCCTTGCTGTCTTGGAGACTGACTCAAGGTATGTTTGTGCTCTCCTTTTAGAGGGTTGCTGCTCCAAATGGAGTATGTCATGTGAGCAAAGATGATATTTTACATCTCGAGGTTATTTGTTCCATTTACTGAAGTGAAGGGCAAGGATTTTATTTTGTTTTTTTTGATTGGTAAGAAAGAAAATTTAATTTATTTCCAGTGAGGCATATATCTGTTTACTGAGGAGAAAGGACAGCAAAAATCTTTTGCATCTTTATCCACCCAGTCCTGCCCCCTCAAAACCTTGAGCACCCAAAGTCACTGCTGTGCCAGAGTAGTTAAAAGATTCCTTCTTTCTTAGTCAGTGCCTTGGAATCACTGGGGAATGGGAGGTGAGGTTTGACATTTACTTGTTTCCTTACCTATTGTTGAAAAGAGAAGTATAGTGATAACACCACTTGCAAAGAATAATTAAGGAACGTTTATGATCTTCTTCTGTCTCCTCTCTTTCTGCTTGTATGTTTTTAAAGACATCGTCTCCCGTAGTTCATTCTTCACTAGCCCAAGCTTTGTGAGAAAATACTTTTCTCATTAAAAGGACAGAAAATAACCAAAGCTTCAGAAAGAATTCCACCAATTTGGGGAAACCTGTAAAAGATTTAAAATAATAAGTGTTCTCATCCCAAAAATATATAGACACATCTGGCACTGTATCAGCAGAAACAAGCAGACTTGTTACCTGATTCTCACAGGTGTTCTTCTCTTAAGGTTTATTAATTTTAATAATCTTATAAAATAGGTGACCTCCATGAATTTGAAATACTGCTGTAAATGAGCTTAAATGTCTTTAGTTTTACTTAACTGTGTGGAAAGGAATGTTAAGGTGAGGAAAGCTGGTGGACAGAATTTGGGGAACTGGGGGGCCACAACATTCATTTCCTTCCTAGAGCAAAGTCAATCCGAAAAAACTGCAGGGAGCAGCTGTGCTCTGTGTAAGGTCTCTCTGGAATATTGAGGGCTGGGTTTTCTTGAACAAAGCATACTCTGTACCAAGTAACCTTACCAGAATCATCTCTTTCGGTGATGTTCATGGTTCATGTTCTGGCTGTCGTGTTCTGCCCTGTGCCTCTATCTCCCATACCTACTGGAGATTCGACGTCAAAGTTGCGAAGAAGAAATTCTTAATTAAATGCTGCCACCTGGGGTTTGTGTTTAGAGGTGAGTCAAATGCATTAACTTCGAGTCACGATTCAAGAAAAGCTTTTAAATACCATCCAAGTCCCCCTCGCCGTGACGTCACGCGCCTGGCCCCGCCCACTCCTGGATCACGCGTCAGGGTCGGCTCGCCATCTTGGCCAATCAGCGGTGGCGATTCTCCGGAAGTGAAACCACGCCCTGGAGCCCGGCGGCGCGGCGCGTTGCCACGGCAACGGCGGCGGAATGGTGAGAGGGACCGGGCGGGGAGCGAACCGTGAGGGGAGCGAGAGCGAGATGGAGAGAGGGACCTTGAGGGGAGCGGGACTGTGAGAGGAGTTGGAGCGGCATGAGGAGAGGGACTGTGAGGGGAGCGGGACTGTGAGGGGAGTGGGAGCGGCATGGGAAGAGAGACCGTGAGGGGAGCGGGATGGGGAGAGGGACCGTGAGGGGAGCGAGACTGGGGACTGCATGGGGAGTGGGAGTGGGGAGGGAGCGAGACTGGGGCAGCTTGGGGAGCGGGACCGTGACGAGAGAGAGAGCCGGGGAGGAGCGGGGCCGTGAGGGGAACGGGATCGGGGCTGCATGGGGAGCGGGTCCCCGCGGCTGTCCTGCGCCACTGCCTCTCCCTTGTCGCCCGCAGGAGTCCGAAGAGCGGGAGTGGGGCAGACAGGCGGCCCGGCTGCGGGCCGAGCTGGAGCGGGAGCGGCAGCTCGATGAGGCGCTGCGGGCGGTGAGAGCTGCTCAGGGGCGGCCGCGCTCAGGGAGGGGGAGGCTGCGGGAAGTGTTCGTCTGCTTTACCTTTGCCGCTCCAAAGCTCTCCCCATTAACAGTCATTTACTGTCTTATATAGTCTTGCTTGACTGCATAGTCTCCTTGCCTTCTCCCAATTGTGCGTGTGCGAGAGTTGGTACTGAAGTTTTTTGTTGTAATCAGGAAGAAGAGAAGAGAAAGCAAAGAGCGCTGCAGCTGGAGCGAGAGCAAAAGCTGGCGGCTGAACTGGCAAGGCGGGACCTCGAGAAAATGAAAAATGAGAAGATCAGGCAACAAGTCAGAGCAAACAGGTAATTCAGAAATTTCCCAGCTATATCAAATTGGCTGCTCCTGTTATCAGGATTTGAGGAAGCTGTAGCAGGAGTGGAGACGACTCTGACCTGGAAGGAAAAGTTACTTTGAGATCAAAGTATAATAAAAAGTTAATTTAAAGCAAATTTTGCTAATAAAAAACATTGATCCACAAAATTTTCATTTTGAATATGTGTACATGTACACTTGGGCATATCTGTGAGCATATATGTGTATGTGTACCTGTGCTTATATAGTTATATAGTTAGAAGTGAAGTATGCAGAGCTTTTGATAACACATGTAGAAATATACATAATCTTGTTTTTAAATGGATTTTTTTTCTTTTTCTGCCCTGTAACTAGAGCAATATTTTTCATCAGGGTTGACCCGATGAAAAATACTGTGTTTTAATAGTGATGGAAACTTAATTTTTCCCCTAGATACCTACCTCCTTGTAATAGGACATTTTTTTCCCCCTGCAGTCTTGAACTTCGAGAGTTAGAAAGAAAGCTGAAAGCTGCTTATATGAATAAAGAACGAGCTGCACAGATTGCTGAAAAAAAAGCTATGTACGATGAGAAAATGGTAATTAGTTTATCCCAGCATGAGTCCCACTACTCTTTGTATAGGTTCTGCAGAAGATTTTCCCTCTGACCTTTTTTATCTAAAATATTGCTCAAGCATTCAGTGTTATTGAAAATATATTTTTCGTTATGATTAATTAAGTGGTAATAACTAGCTATAAGAAAAAAGTTTACTTGGCTGTTGTAATTGAAGGAGTAGTGATTGAATTAGCTGTATGACTGGTTACAGTTGTTATTTTTCTGGTTTTGTAATATTTATCCAAGTCAAAACTAAGATACCCTTTGTATAGTAAGTGTTTACAGTGGTGAATCCTTACCTCAGAATCTGGCTGTTGAAAACAACATTACTGTTGTAACTACTGTTGTAAGTAACTTCAGAAAGACTTGCAAATTTATGTATAAAAATATACTGGTGATCAGGCAGGTAATTCTGATAATATTAATTAATGCTTTATACAGGGTTTGGTGCAGATACTTGCTGTACCCCTGCCTCATTCCAGGCATTGTGCTGATGTGAGTCCCACCTGTGCTCAAATGCCCGATACTTTGTTCTATAAGTATTTTTGGTGCTCCTCAAGTTGGTCGGATCTTGAGGGTGCCCTTCAAGGGTTCTGCTGACTGGATTAAGCTATTAAGCGTGTTAAGGCTCTATATTTATAGATTGAGGTGGAAGATGTTCATTTCTGGTGATGCTGCATAATTCCTTTCCATACTGTGTATTTTTTTCATTACAAGTTGTATTAGTGGGAGTGAAAAGGAATCTTGTGTTGCCTTTTCCCCGCTAGAAATGGGAGGATGAAGTAGCCCAGGAAATGAAGGAAGATTACGACAGATATCTGGAAGAAGAAATGTCTGCAGAACTGAGGCGACACCAGGAGAAGAAAATGTACCATCAAGAACTGGA
Source organism: Sialia sialis (assembly GCA_009812075.1). NCBI lineage: Eukaryota > Metazoa > Chordata > Aves > Passeriformes > Turdidae > Sialia > Sialia sialis. The sequence continues at coordinate 13,282,632 of VRYO01000100.1, read as the reverse complement.
CAAGCAGCTTGAGGAACAGGAGAAGAAGAAGCAAAAGGCTTATGAAGAGTTTCTAAGAGAGAAACTCATGATAGATGAAATTGTAAAAAAGATCTATGAAGAAGACCAAATGTTAGTTATTTTGAGGTTTTATTATTTGTTAATTTAAAACAAAGCAACTCAAATAATTCTGCACAGAAAGCTAATTTGTATGCACCTATTCCATATAGACTAAGGCCCATTTTAGTTTTCCTTGGTCACATTTGACTGACAAGAGACTGACATGCATGAGTTTTCCTATTGAAACTTCAGAATGTCCCAGTCATGGGACAGTCTCATGTCCTTGTTCCACAAATATGAAAACCAGCTTAATTTGCAGGAGGGCTTCCATTGGGGCCCACCATGCTGGACACAACAGCATATTACACATTTCTGCCTCACCTTGTGTTCCTGCCTGGCCACCAGATGTTTTGTTTGCATGTCTTAGGAACATGGAAGGAGGTTTCTGAGGTATTGTGTGTGGGAGAGTTTAGTGTAAATAAAAAGTTGAGGGGTTATGGTGGCCTTTCTTTTCTTCTTTCTCTTCGATTGGGCTTGGGTAAAATGCAGCAGCAGTGAGTACTTTTGTGTTTAGTTGCATTCCAGAAAGGTGTTAGACATGAGATTCTATTCTTGGGGCAGTTTATTACTAAGTGTTTTAAATTTAGCTATCTAGTTTCTATCTGAATGGTTAAGAGAGTAATTTAAATCTTAGTCTCATAGGAATATGTTGTTAATGGTGAGCATCTGGTTGATTAAATGTTATTCTGCAGTATGTTACATAATTATTTGAACATTTTTTTCATCTTCTACAGGGAAAAACAACGGAAGTTAGATAAAATAAGAGAAACTCAGACATATATTGAAGAGTTTATAAAAGAACAAGCTATCTGGAGGAAAAGGAAACAGGAAGAGATGGAAGAAGAAAATAGGAGAATTATGGAGTTTGCGAACATGCAGCGAAAAAGAGAAGATGATCGGATGGCTAAAGTTCGAGACACTGAGGAGAAAAAACAGAAAGTTCTTAACATGGTATCAAAAATCAAAATCGTAGAAAAAATTGTTGTATGTTTTTGTCTTTCATTTAGAAACCTTTCCTTCTTGTAATAGGTTGCCAAGACCATGGAAAGAGAAGAACAGAGGCGTAAAGAACAGGAACAAATCCGCCAAGATCTGTATCTGGAAGAACAAGAAGATATGGAAAGGAAGAAGGAGATGGTAAGTGCTGGCAGGTACACGAAGGGGGCTTTTTCTACACTTTGGATTTCTATGTCTGCAGTGTTGTTTGTGACATTGGGGTTTACAGTTGTGTTCTAGCACAAAGTATTTTCAACTCTTATTTCCTAAATGTTCTTGGTCAGACAGTTTGTATATTAGCTTAGGTTTTGGAGGGAAAACTTTGGATTCCTTTTTCTGTTCCTAACGTATTGCAGTTTTAATTTTGACCAGGAAGACAAGTGAAGGTTTTGAATACCCTTATGGCCCCATTTACACATTTATCTTGTGAAGGAGAATATCAGTAACTTTCAAGTTTAGATTTAAGCTAAACAGTTTAATTAACTGTCTATTTCCTATGGGCCTGGCCACACTCTGTCTTACCTTTGTGTGAGTGACAAACAAAATGTAACATAGGTTGAGATACCAAACACTACTGTTTTTAGAGTGTTGTTCAGGATGACTATCTTGTTGATTCCCTTCATTATAGTGGGAAAAAAAATCCCCTTTGGTTTTGGACTTAATTTTGAGATCTTGTGACATTTGCCAAATTGATTAATAGCAGAGCGCACTGTCAGGTTTGGAATTGATGACTAGAGAGGCTGATCTGGAATAGACTAGACAGAGCAAAAAAGAATAAAATAGGTATTTATTGAAAGGCTTTGAAAAGATACACCTTGGGCAGTATAAGAGTTTGGCTAGGGTGACACCTAGGATGGATCAAAGATGGATCCCAGTCATGAATATTCACACTTCTATAATTCTGGTCCATCTACATTGAGGCTAACTGTTCAGTTACAGCTCCAGGTCACGAAGTCTCAACCTCCTGGCTCGCCCCCTTTCCTTTGCCATTGTTTATGCTTTTTGCTTGTCCTTGATTCTCCAGCTGGGAAGGAGCTGCCCTGTCCAAGCACCCTGTGAAGAAAATCTGCTAACACTCAACATGAAGTTTCAGAGTCAAATATCTGGCAGCAGAGAATCTGAAAAATATAGAAACTAAAACTTAAGGTGTTAGAATGTTTGCTTCAGTTAGTTATGTTAGAAGTTACTAGCTACAGTAAATTTATTCCAAGATAAATACAGTAGATTGGCTGCTGATGCTGAGAATGTTTCAAAGCATGTTCAGTAATACTGCATTTTACTCAATTTCCTTTATAGGCAGAAATTGAAAAGAGATTAAGGCAGCGCCTAGACTTAAGGCAAGCATATGAAGAGCACTTTGCTCTAAAGGCAGCAGCACAGCAAGCTGTGAGAGAAGAGGAGGAAGCTCTCCGGCAGCAGATTTTGGCCAAGCTGGCTGAGGATGATCGCATTGAGCAGCTGAACGCGCAGAAACGGAGAATGAAACAGCTCGAACACAAAATGGCTGTGGAAAAAATCCTTGAGGACCGTCGCAAACGGAGTATTGCAGAAAAAGTGAGTTTCACATGCACCTTTGGTTTGAGCACAGTGTTTAATATGGGAATGCTTGTGCTATCCTAAGGGACAATGCTGGTGTTGCTAGAGAAAGGTGATGGGAATTGCAGAGAATAGTGGGGGAACCAGGACTTTGTTTTGACAAGAAAAAAGTATTTTTAAAACGAACAGTTTTTGTAGCTCCAGAGGTTGGGGTCAATAACGTCCTTGATCCCTTATGTAACTGTGTACTGCAAATACCTCTTTAGGAGCCATGAGATCAGCAACTGCTCCACAACAGTTCCAACAGTTCCACACCCATGGACAGGTGCATTGACAATGATGTGTGAGGAGGGGAAGGCCTAGCCTTGCTTTAAGTCTCTTTAATTGAGATCTGAGGAAGAAAAGGTGTAAGCTGAAAGCAAGACATGGAATCTCATACTGCTGCCTTCAGACCTGTTTATAGGGTATAAATTACCTGTGTAATGTGAATTGCAATTTCCAGTCATCAATGTGAGAATTCATACCTATTGCTCCTTTTTGTGGATTTGAGCAATAAGGCTGGAACAGATTAACTTGTCTGAGAGCCAAAAAGCCACCAGAACTGAACTGTCTGCCTTCAAAAGGCTGACACAAAATACTTGGAGAGCAAACTCATCACTTGCCATACAGTTTTCTCTTTTGTCTGAGATTGTTTCCCAGTTGCCAGATAGGTATTGTTTAAATAATGCTTTGTGGGGTTTTACATACACTTTTTGATCCTTTTCAAGAAAATTTTCTGTGACCAGGAATTACTAAGTGGAAGTTCAAAATTTACTCCGCTACATTTTTTTGTCTTTATGCTGTTGTACAGAGTGGTAGAAACAAATGTTCACAAAGCTGAAATAGAACTTAGGAAAACTTGTTTATTGTAGGAACGTGAACTTGAAGAAAGAGAGTTAGAGAAGAGAAGACAAGAAAGTATCCGTGCAATTGTTGAAGAAGAGAGACAGAAACTCTTGAAAGAACATGCATGGAAATTGCTGGGTTATCTTCCTCGAGTAAGTTAATTGTATTTTAAATACTTTTAATGTCTGTCCTGTTAATTGTTTTTCTCCTGGATTGTTCAAAGTGAAGTTGCAAAACTGTGGGAGTTCCAGGAGTCAGTGGATGTCCTTATTGTGTCAGCTCACCTCTTCCTTTTGCTTTTGAGTTGGAACCCATGTACAGCATTGCTCTTTCTGCTGAGGGGCTTTGGGCTCTGTGCCACTATTGATGCTTGTAGAGAACTAGCTGAAAGCTTCCACATCCAGTGTTTAATATGTGGAATGTGAGTTCTATAGCAGGGCTTCTCTAGCTGGTAAGGGGTCCACCACATCTTAAAACCTCTTTCCACCGAATTTCTCAGTTGGGGTTTTGGCAGCAATTTCTTGTAGCTCTGGCTTGTCTGCTAAGTGTTCCATAACTATGGACTCTGCAGCAGTGCAATGAACTGCAGTATTTACAGCAGCATTACAAAGCTTGCTCTGTTCATCCCTGTGTTTTTAAAAGTTAAAAAGATGGAAGCAGTTATTGCAATAGGAATAACAATTTATTTTGTATTGTGCTTCATTATTGGAAAGATGTCCTAATGGTACGCAAATGAACAGAGCGCTGCCTTAGGGATGTAGAAATGCATTTACAGTAGGGAGGGAACTATCCAGCTGGTTAAAGAAATTCTGCAATATTGGAAAATGTTAAGTAGAACAGAGTTTAATTTTTATTCAAATATTAATACAATAATTGGTGCAGGAATTTGTAACACTTGGAGTGAGTTGTTCTCTAATGTAGATTTAGTTAAAGGATAACTCATATTGACAAAATTTTGATAAACTTTTCTGGTTTGAATTTGCTGTTGTAGGAAACCTTGGCAATTTCAGTGTCCAAGGCTCATCACATGTATGATGTTCTACTTCTCTGTTCTTTGCTTCAACGCTGTGTCTGAGTTGGGTACTCCTACATCACATTAATTCACTAAAAATAGTTAAACAGCAAAGTGCTACCAAGTTGGAAACTTTCCAATATAAATGCAGTTTATAACTTTTCCCTCTTTTTAAAATGCTGCAAGGTATGTTCTGTGGGTCATACATAGTTTTAGCAGCAAAATTAATTTAGAATTAATTAGAAATTTAGATTTCTGCCTGCCTCAGCTTCTCTTCCCCAAAACATAGTTTTTGATTAAGTTGTCCAGCATTACTTGATTTCCCAAGCAATTGCTTTTTACGAGCTAATTCCTACACAGTTAAAGGTGGAGACAGAGCCCCAGCCCAGCCATGGCCTCTTTTCACTGGGCTTGATTTTACTAAACCTGCTCCTGTGCTGTACTGACCGTAATTATTCCTGTGAGCAAAAGAATGCAGCTAAGTGTTGTCTTTTGTCAGAACAGAAGGGAGGCTCTGGGTTAGCACTGATTTGTAACTCGCCTGTTTAGGTTTTGTGATGATTTCCAGGCTTGCTAAATAGGTAACATAACAGTATTATGGATATCATTATGGATACCATATTTTCTTCCATAGAAAATTTCAGAGATCCATAGTAATCTCTCTACTTTGTTTTACATTCTGATGTTTCTTTCCCATTAATGCAGGGAATTCTCAAAGACGAAAATGACATTAATATGCTTGGAGAAGATTTCAGGCTGGCTTACCAGCAGAGAAGAGGTAATGAACTTTCAGAAGAGAGCTGAACCTTCCCTCAGCTCCTGCTTTGCCACTAGGGGTCAGCTGATTTCCAGTGAAAAACTTCCATTTGTTTTTAACATGAGGAATTCCTTTTTAATAGCATTAACAGCCTTCATTTTAAAACCAAAGTTCTAAATGGATGAGCAGTTAGTTTTATGTAAGTGTGTACTCCACTTGCATTTTTCACCAATAAACTGTTCTGGAGTTCTCAACCATTCTCAGTAATGTTAGAAATGTTTTCTTCAGCAATACAGCAGAAACCTAACCTAGCATGTATATTCCAGTCTGGACTAAAGGATTCTCCTAATGCACTAGTTCGGGGAAGATGTGGCTGTACTGGCATTACACTACTACAATCCTCATCCAAATGTAGTGTGTCTCATCTCCACGAGGTAGGTCTGAGGTACTTCACTGGTAGGATCTAAGTAGAGATGTTGTGTCACTCTGAGGTCAGAACTACTGTTTATACCTTTCAGTGCATAAACTGACTATTTTTGTCCCATGTTCTTTTTTTGTCCCATCCTCTGAAATAGCTGAGATCTGGCAGAGGTTCATGCAAGCAGCAGTCTTGTATTGCTCCTGTTCATCAATGTACACACAATAGGTTCAGCTCATCCACCCTGAATCAGTTTTCTAGTTATTGATTACAATGATGAATAATGAAATTTTTAAGGATGTAATGCTTGTAAAGCACCTGAGAATACAGAATCATTGCCTCTGCCTGCATCCCAAAGCAGCTGATAATGGCCAGGGAAAGGTTTAATACTTTCACCTTGACTGAAGGAACAGTTTTACACAATACAGCTCTGTGGGACTGTGGAGTCAGTCTGGGCAATGAGGGGCAAGTCTCATGTATGGTTATGCCAGCCAAGGGCTAAGATGTAATGGCTAAAACAAGTTATGGTCATTTCTATAAAAGAGCTGTTGGTGCTTAAATTAGATGCAAGACCAGCTAGCTTTGAGGGGAGATCTGTTACAGAGAACAGACAAGGCCAATTTTCCAACCACGTGTTTTAAAAAGGACATGACATTTTCTTCTCAACTGGATCACTGGTTAGTTTATTTTTGTTGCAACAAGGAATTTTCTGAGACTAAATCCTGACTTCCTTGGATTGAATATTACCATAGGTAAGGCACAGTTTGAAATGCTAGAACAGAGCAAACTGATAACAAAGTTCACTTGTTGGAATATTCCTTGCTTGGTCTGTGCTTCTCTGCTCCTTACCGAATGGGCTGTTTGGCCTGACAATGAAGTAGAAATTTGTGTTTCATACATTACAACACAAACTATCAGGCTTACAAAAGTTAAACTATTTAAACACAAGCAAAATCAACAAAATCAATTCAGTAGGATATACAGTTATTAACTATTAACAATAACTCACATACAGTCTTAAAATAAGGTACCATTTGACTCATCTTTCAAACAGAAGTTATTTAATGGGATCAATAATTTCCCCACTCGAGAGCTTTCATAAATTCCTCTTCGGTAAAAGAAAGCATCTTGGCAGCTTCAATGTGCATCTGAAAAAAAAAGAGCAGAAGTTAAAATAGTGTGAATGGCCAATACAAAATCTTGGCTAATTGGGATATTTTGTGGGTTTTAATAAAGCACAGAAATTCCTGAAAATCTGACAACTCTTGTGACTTATGAAAAACACATGGAAGAAAACATTCTACATTCTTTCAATCTGATAAATAAACCATTTAACATTAAAGCTATTACAAAGCAAATCACCCTACTCCTTATATTTATTGTCTTTGGGGCATCTTTTCCTTCTATGATTCCTCAAGCTCTGTCTGCTCTGTGCATCTGAACCTGCCACATAAATACTACACAAATAGCCTAAATCAGGTTTTTCTAATTCATTCAACAAAAGGCCTGTTTCAATCAGACTTGAAGTCCTTCCACTGTGAATACTGAGCAAATGTGAGCTTCAGCTGCTCTTCCCCAGTGACTTCTGCTAGAAGCTGCAAGGGGCAGGGTTAGCCCCAGGCTCTTCCATGTTCCTCCAGTCACAGTCCCTTCAGAAAGGACAACTCACAGCATCCTTCTTCTGTGAGTAACACTTCTTCTGAGGAAAGGTAAGTGGCTTTCTCTCCTATCTGCAGTTCTGATACAGCATTTGTAATTGTTTAAAGATGTATTTAATGCATTTTGTGACATTTGTCTGAGACCATGGGTTTGGTTCCCAGTCAAACAGAAATGCTGCTCTGGGTCACCCTTTCAGTGAATTCATATTTCAGTGAATTCATGTTCCAGAGGACAGTGAGCTACTTCATCTGGAAGCATATATTTGAAGTGAATGCTGTGTAGTTTTCATTCTCAAAATCAACTTGCAGAGCTAGAAGGGCCAGCCAAAGGCTAAGGTACCACTGTTGCTTATAGACGAATCCCCAGGATCTCCTCTGCATCCTGTTACTGCCAGATGAATTCTCTTGCACTGGAAATACATAAGCAACCCTGCTTCCTCTTACTCCACTTACCTGTCCTCCTTTGCCCTGTGCTGGGGAGTTATGCCAGATTCAAGGATATAATTTCATATTGCAATTCCCAGTTCTTAGGATAAGTGTGTGTATTTTGCACTCTGAAGTTGCCACTTCGTACAGAGCTATTCTTCCTCTGGGGGCTCAACAGCTTTGAAAGTGTTTACTAAATGTCTGGTGATCGTAAGTACTGAAAGGGTAAACAAAATGTTCTACTTTCTTATCTCTAAGGCTGGCCCTTCTTAAAGGGGGTTCTGCTCAACAAGACACTATACATTGCTTGTTTTAGCTGTCTTACAGCTTTGTTTGAGAATGAACAAAGTGCATTGACTCCATCCCAAAATGAATCCTGTGAGATTCAGCAGAGTAAGTAATTGGAGGTGACCCACTCTGTGGTGTTAAGGTCCTGTCCAGCCCACAGCTCTACATGTCTCATGCAGCCTCAGAAGGAAAACTGATGGAAATGACTGCACACACCCCAAGTATTTTAAGTGAAAAGTGTGATGGAACTAGTAAGTGGAAAATCATTTAATTTGGGCAATATCTCTTAGAAGGAAATTAAAATGAGAGGACTATATTACTATGTAAACTCACAGTTTTCAGGATTACTTTACTGGAGAGCAGACACATTTAGCTAGAAGCTGTTAACTGAAATACACATAGGCTGTTCCTTACCTTTTGTCTCTTCAAAATATCAATTAACTTTAACTGCTTTTTAAAACCTGTAATTAGCTCTCCTTTTTGTTTCTGCAGTTTCTTGTTTTCTGTTTTTAATTCTTCAATTGTTTTGAGCTCTTGGTTAGCTACATCCTACCAAGGGAAGAAAAGGAGAAATGTATTAATTCTGAAAATGGTGCTTTAGCCAATTAAACCTGGCATCACAAAAGAAAATGACAAACAGTAGCCACATGTGACACTTCTGAAAAGAAATGAGATTAATCAAAATACTCCCACATTAAAGCTTAAAAAAGAAAGGGAAATGTTGGCATTAAAAGTTGTGGTTTGCCTTTGTATGTGTTAGGTGTATATGTGTACTTCTCCTTCTTTCTAAACACGTCTCATTTTCACACAAATTAGGAAACTCAGAAAGGCTTTCATTTAATTCTGTACATTTCTTCTTCCTGCAGAAGTTGCAGTAGTATCCTCTAAGATAACTTATTGAGGCCTTTTGTGACTTGCTCCAAGTTAATTTTGGAGCTGCTTGTAAGAGATATGAAGCTTCCAAAGCTTATCAAGCTTTAGATCTCATTCCACCATTACTGAGTGATTACAGACTTGAAACTGTTTTCCTAAGCCATAGTACCTTGTTGCTTTGCTTCAGTTTATTCAGCTCCACTTTATACTTTTCCACTTCTTCCAAGGCCCTGTTTAAACGAACCTCTGTTGCACTCTGAGTGGCTGCAGCCTGCTTTTGGGCACGCTTTAGATTTTCCAATTCCTATTTAAGAATAAAGGACAAACCCAATAAAAACATCAGGAAAAATAGTGTTCTAATGAATCCTGTATCAACAACATGCTTACAATAAGGCTCACCCTTGAAAGCTGAAGTCTGTGAACTTCTTCGGCCTGCAGATAGAATCTGTCTCAAAGACAATTCTACTGTTAAAACATCCCCTTCTCCTTTGAAATCTTGAAAAAGGATCTTTCTCATCTTTATTTTTTTCAAGCATCTCTTGGAGTAATTGTGAAGCTGATCATAAAAGACCACAGGATTGACTGAAAAACCTTGTATGATCAGTCAGAAAAAGAGAAAAAATTATCACTCTGCGGCAGATTTTGGAATGGTGGCTCATCTTCCCACCTGCTCCTTTCACCTCTTTGCCCCAGAGATTACTACATGCAATTGCCACCAAGAAGTTAAAGTAGCCTGCTGAAGAAGGATGAGATTAGGAAGTATTTCATCTGGCAGAAAACAGTACATTGAGTGTTAAGGCACCAATCAGAGCAGTTGTCTCTTGACTCTGCTGACAGGATTTCACAGTGCTGTAAGTAGGGAAATGAGAGAGAGACCAAGTTGAGGAACAGAATAATGAGACTAAAGATCAGGGAATACAGTTAACATACAAAGTAAAAGAAATAAACAATTCTGGCAGAAAGAGCACATCTTGTGTTTTATGAAAAAGAAACAGACTTCTTCTTTAAAGTAAATTTTTAGTAAGGGGCACAGAAATAATCAAGGTAGAGAGGGGCTTAGTGATAATAAGGCAGCCTTCAGAGTGCCTCATTTCTGAGTAGTTGTTCCATTTTTCTCAATTCTACACCGGTTCTGTGGTGGTTACTCAGGACTTCCACATAATTTATCCAAGAAATACATATTAATTGACCTCTTTGTCTTGTAGCAAGATGATAGAGCCGTGAATAAAGTCTACTACATCTTCTGTGCTAATTATTTTATTTTGCATTAATATGCAAAGCTTTGGAATATAGTCTTTCAAGCATTTAATGACCCAAAAAAAGCCTACATGCAATGCAAATTACTTATCAGCTCATCAGATCATTTAATGAAAGAATTCTAAGAATTCTTTTAGGGATTTTTGACATTTACTGTCACACATAATACCTTATCAAGGACCTTTCTGCAAGTCATCCAGTGAAAGTATATTGTTAAATATATTCAACTCCAAGTTTTTAATCTTAAAAGTGCCTGAAATAAATGTTTTATTTTGTAACTAGCCAAGGTTTATGCCATTTCTTCAATACTTTAAGTTAAAGCTGGATTAGTTTTCTCATATGATTTTTTTCTTAGAGAGGGCAGGATAAGCTACTGTGTTTTAAAATTGCATCCCATTTCAGTTTCTGGATTTTCCCCACTGTTCTGCCATAGCTGAGGCACTTGGGTATTAGCAGGGGCTGTGCTGGCCCATGAGTAACCCTCACCAGGCCTTCTGTCCTCCCCGTAGCAGCGTAGGCAGCACTGCTATGTTTAGGAAGCTCTACAACACCTCCCCAAAAAACAGTTTTGAGAGAAGGTGTACTTATCATCAAGCCTTTCTTCAAGGTAAGTGATAAACCTGTGCACAAAAACTTAAAAAGAGTAAAACTTTGGTGTTTCCCAAACCACTAACATTAGAGCTATGCTGAACAAGAGAGAACATAAAGGAAGGAATGTTCTTGTAGACCAGTGGTGAAAAAGAGATGAGAGAGGTGTTAGCATTTATTAGATCAACTAGATAGAAAAAAACCTGAAAAGCTGGAGAGAAAAGGTTGGAAATTTCTGGGAGCATCAGAATTTGGTTACTGCCTTAGATGGGTGCTGCAGCAGTGATGCTTACAGAGACTGAACAGCAAAAGAATAACATGTACAAATAACAAAATAGTTACCTGGTTTCAGGTAAATTGTGAAAAGCAGGTGAGAATCTTTGCCTAGGCACTTACAAAAAGAACCTGGGGGATTAATGAATTTACAAAAACTTGATAATCTAAGGAGTTTGGGGAAGCCTGTATCACACCTTAGGTCTACCATCATCTACATTGCAGCAACAGAACAAGCAATAAAAGCCCCAAAATCAGAAGTTACATTTGTGCTCTCTCAGCTACACAGAGAACTTTCTCTAGACTGAGAGTTGTGGGAGTTTAGCAGCACAGTAGCACCATTTCAAATCTGTGTTCACAGGAAATTGGTTTTAAACACATCTAGGACTGATCTACAATTAATTAAATAGGGTTGAATAATACTTCATAGATGAAAAAACAGACCAGTTTTCAGACTTCTAAATCCACAGGAGATTTAAGCAGTTGCTGCAAAATTAGACAATTTATTATAGCAGAAAAAAAAAGTAAAATAACTGCTGAATTAGCAGAGAGTCTTTCATTACATATACAGTAATTTCACATGTATAAGGCACACCTTTTTGACTGAAATTTTGATCTGAACCCGGAAGTGCGCCTTATACGCCGGTGCGCCTTATATATGGGCAAAGTTTGGAAGTTTGCCAACCCGGAAGCGCGAGGTGCGAGAGGAGTTGGCAGGGCCGCGGCCGGCAGCCACACGGGGGGACCCGGCAGCGGATCCTCGCCGCAAAAAAAAATGTGCGCCTTATACGATGGTGCGCCTTATACACGTGAAATTACTGTACTTACTTTTTTTGCTGTCTTAGTATTTTAAAGGATTACCACTATTTTTCATGACCATGACTGATTGGCAACCTTGAGGAATTTTAGAAAACAGAGCCTATAAGGAACAGTTGAAGCAACTGAGGATGGTGAATCCAAAGCAAAGCCCAGTGAGGAAAGTGACCATATTCTCAATATGGTACCTGTACAGTGGAAGTGAATAAACTTTGCATCCCAGTTTCCAAATACTTTCTAACTGTCACTGTGTGCCAGACAGTGGTGGAAATTGCCATTCCACCATTCCAGAAGGCTGCAAATACAGATGAAACAAACTTACGTCCCAGATGGTTTGAATAAAATTTGTCCTGTCTTGCTTTAAGAGAAAGAACTAAATTTCTGTAAATCTCTAGGCCCTATTAACTGTGAGCTTATGAGTAGTATAAATACTAGTACTGAATGTTTCTCCTCACAGAATCACAATCAGTATAAGGGAATTTAAAACCTCCAAATATCTGCACAAAACCTACCAAGATCACATTAATTTTAAAATGCCAGAACTACAAAACACTAAGATGCAAGCATGCCCACACAGATCCATACTACAATTTAATGGAAGTATGAGACCTTGAAGGGCTGATCTGTGTTCTGTTTTCCCCAATTTTTTAACTGGTTGTATTAAATGTACCACCCAACACTGTATGTATTACATGGTTTTCAAGTCAACCTCTCCAGCTCTGAGCAATGAAAGACAAACACATGCTGCCCTTAAGATTAAGTTCCAAACAAAGCAAGCAGTGTAGCAGCATCTGCTGCACCAGGCACGGGCACTGCTGTGTGTGTGGGACAGAGCAGCCGTGCTCACTGGGGCTCAGCCACGCTCTTCCAACAGCCCATTTGCTACAACAAAGACATCCCTTCCTCTACCTGCAGGAGATACCATTATAAGCTGCAGGTTCTTTAAAAAAAAAAGTCCACTACAGCTTGCAATAGAATTTACAGAAGCAATTTTAAAAAAATTATAATTAAAACCCAAAAAATGAAGTTTCCTTGTATTTTTCAGGATTCCTTTTAAAATTTGACAGCAGTTTCTGAAAAGGTAGTTTTGTATCTTGTGTGTCTTTTACACAGGAATTTAATTTTAAAACACAGAAATATATCACTGTAGAAGCAGAAGAAAAGCAGACAGCAAAATATATTATTTCTTCACTTAAAAAGAAAAAAAAAGATTAGGCCGTTTAAAAATACAATTTATAAATTACAAACATTGAAACACTAATCAGATCTTTGGCCACCGCTCTATCAATCCCACCAGGGAACAGAGGGTAATTTGATGTGGGCTTTTCCCCTTTTTTGAGATAAATGAGACTAGTATCTCCAATACCTTTTCTAGTGCAGTGACCTCTTGTTGTAACCCTTCAGTTTTTTTGTTTGCTTCTTGTGACAATAATTTGTACTTCTCAGTCTGAGACTGCTGCAGGCTGATTGTTCGTTGCAGTCTTGCATTTTCTTCTTCAGTACCTTTAAGCTGAGTTTCTAAATTCTGATTTTCATCATCCTGTACGACAGTATGGCAGAAAAAGCCCAATGAAATTATTGCAAGGAAGCAGGAGGGTAATGCAGTACTAATGCCTTGTAAATAAAAGGCAGTAAGAATATATGTGCTGTAGATTTAGAAATAGCAGAAGTAAGACTAAGAAAACAAAACACTGTTTTACCAAGATAGTACTTTAAAAACCAATAACACTTTTCTCATCTAATTTTCTGAGTCTTTTACTTGAAACTGTCTTGTACCAATATGTAAAACATTCCTCATAGCTCAAAGGTTTTGAAAATAATCAAAATGTTATACAATTATAGGACTAACAGTGGCACATAGATATTTTGTGACATTTTTGTGAGAATAGCTGAATGCACATATTAGGAAAAATTATGGGAAAAAGAAGAGAATATAATTACTGATAAACCACTCCATTATGTTTTAGAAGATTATCTGGTTTTGACTTAAAAGCAAGCTAATGATCCAGGATACATCAAGTATTCAAATTTAAGATTCTCTTAACATGAAATGAGTCCTGTCTTAGATTCATGACCTACTGGTAATTACATCCCACATTAAGCATTATAATTCAAGGCATTTTTCTTTTATAACCTTTCAAACACTGTAAGTGAATACTAATGTAGATTATTTCAGAGACACATTATGCCCTGCTTTTCTGTAAGGAAAAGAAACCAAGGCACATGCAGAAATGGAATTTCTGTGAATAAAGTCTCTCTCTGCTGTTCTCTTGGTCCCTTGGAATACAACTTCTCACCTGGGCAATCTGTGCGCTTTATCCTAAGCTTCTCATTGACTTCATGCACCTCAGAAACTCCCACCTCTTTAAATTTAAACAGATTTACTGCTTCCTTGTAACAACTGGACTGTGAATTGGAACCAAACCCACAATCTATCTCAAGGCTTTGCCAAAATGAAATTTTTGTGACCTTCTGAATGTAATAAAGTTATTTTCACACCAGAGAAACTAGAACCCAAAATGATACATTTACATACAAAGTGCTAAGGGAGCAGGACAATAATAAATACAAGGTTGTCTTCTGTCACCTGCTACAGTAACAGAATTCTGTAGTGATTTTGGCATGGAATGATGAAGTTCAATAGCTACTGACAAAATTATATTCGATTTGAAGATGAAAATGTCTTTAAAATCTAATATACCAACTTTCTTCTGATCACAGTACAGAAGTATTGAAATAGAGAAACACCTGTGTTGATAAAATAAAATAGAGTACAGATATAAAATATCAAAATCTAATTTTTTCTAAAGATTTTGTTCATGTACTCATCTTAAAAAACACATTTACTATCATCCTGCTCCTTAAGGCTAAATTATAAGCTTGTAAGAAAATACACAGGTGTTTTGCCATATGTTCTTAATGTCATCATCCCATTTGGGCCTCGGGAATAGGCAGAAAAAAGCTTTCTGAAGTTAGAGACCACAACTAAAAATAATTCAGTTATGTAAAATAGAAAGTTAGTTCAAAAACCTTGCTTGATTACAAATACATGAATAAGAAGTGATCTCTCTGGCAGACAGATATGAACTACTGAAGTTTTTACAGTTAAAGAGCCGTTTGAGCATCACTTTAAAATATACTGCCAGACAGTGCAGATCATAAAACTCACTTGTACATTCTACCTCTGAAATATCAGTGTAGCTTCATAATGACTTAAGCAGTCTGATCTGCCCAAGTATGTCATTCCAAATATTGTCCTCTGCATCAATTGTGCTCTTGAGAACAGAGAAAGCCTAATTTATGTTTTGATTACAAGATTCCATTTAATGTGGATACTCTTTGCAGACTTTGATCCATTGATGACACTGAAAGCACCTGACTATCTATTTCTCATTCTACCCTAAACATCCATCTTATCCCAGCAGCTGGCTCTGGGCACCACTCCTCTCTCTCTACTCCACAATTTGCATTTCACACTACTGTTATTTCCTCCTTTTTCTCAGGCTCTGCTCTCCTTCCCAGCAGTGATGGTTTGAGACCTTGCAGCACCACAGTGGCCCTACAGTTGCGGCATGTCTTAGTTCCCAGTGACTCTCTCCTGCCCCAAATTATTTTCCATAAAGTGCATTTTGCAAGCCCAGGATCACACATACAGAAATTACCACTCCTGACTCTAAATTCATATGGTATTTAATAAAAATAGAACTTTAACTCTTAATACTTGGAAAAGTTGAGATAATTCTGTTTTGGGGTTATTTGTTAATGAGGAACCTATTCCATTTCTAGATTAAAAATTAATCTCTTACCTTTTTCCTGCATTCAAACACTACATTTGCCAAGTCTTCCTGTGTCACACGCAACTTTGCCTTAAGAAGTCTGATTTGAGCTTCTGTGAACATAAAAGATTACATTTAATATACACAAGTACTCATTATTCCATGCCGAAAAGAACCAAAACTGATTCAAGAACTCACTTTCATCTTCTTGTATTTAAAACCACAGTACATTGTTGAAGAGAAATGGGCAAATAAAAAACTCAGATTTCTAAAAAAGCATTTGCAGGTTTCTCATTCTTATGCAAAGCTTTGTATAGGTTTTTTCTTTTTAATGACTGACTTAATGTCTTCAAAATGTAAAATTCTCATAATCCTCAAAATTGAAACTTAATGAAAACTTGCTGTACATGGCAGCACTTCTTGAGTTTGAAGTCAACAAAACTATATTGTAGGGTATGTCTACATTGCAATCCAGCTGGAGCTGCAACTTCAGTAGTTACAGCCAAAGCCATTTTAAACTGTGCTCAACAAAGAATTCAATGCAGGGTGCAAATCCCTCCTAACAGGTAAATACCCCTCCCACACAGTAGTCTATGCTTTTTAAAAGTACACTGGTAACATTTTCAACTAATAGTTTAAAATTAAATCCATGTAATCAGATATTTCTTCCAAATAAAATACTTTCTTGCTCTTGGACAGCTAAAAATTGGACTGGCATGACAAAACAAGCTCTGTGTGAACAGTCTGTTCTCATATTTCCTATTCCCCATATCATTCACAGGGAACTTCCCCTGGACTTCCACAAACATCAAGCATGGCAACAGTCTGAGGATCAAGTTGACTAACACAGGAATAATCATATTTGCAGTAGTTACAAGAGGAAAAGAATACAGTGAAGGAGAAGGATCTGGAGCTAAGAGTGGAGAAATGGATAGGTACATGTGTTCATTTGCTGTAACAGGAATTTGTTTAATTTCAGCCACCTTCCCTCATCAATTGCAGCTTAAGCTCTAACTCTGCAGAGGCCAGCAAGTATAATTTAGGAAAATACCATGAAAAAATAAGATACAGGCTGACTTATTCCTCCTGTTTTATTCTTGCTAGCTTCTGGTAACCAGTGGCTATGAAGATGGAGATCATAATGAAACCTTCATGTTTAATTCCCTTTCAGGTACTTCTATACTATTAAGTTATTTGATTTTCTTCATAAAACATATTGTAGTTATGGATTTACCACATCCTGTGGCAGTGAGCTGGCTAATTTAATTATGCTTTATGTGAAAGAGAAACACTGTGTAGCTTACTTTAAATCCAATTTAAGGTGGCATTTACCAGTGTTTGCATTAGATAAAGACAGCTTTCCCTTTACCATTACTGTTTTCATTACAGAACTTTCATATTGCCTTTAACTGTTTTGTTTTCAAACTGAAGATTCAAATTCAAGCTGTTCTACACTTCTCATTGCACTGTACACTCTGAATATGTTTCTTTGTTAGTTCTACATCCTGGATTTGAGATGGGGTGTGCAGAACTATGCCAAGATGGGGTAGCATCAGTTACATAATACCATAATGGTAACAGTACAATATTCTGTTTTCTGCTATCTTCTGAAGGATTTCTAAAAATTCATTGCCTTTTCCACTGTGAACAGGCAGTAAGTTTATGCTTTGGAGATTGTTTAGTCATCACTAATTAAGGTAAGTCCAGCTCAGTAGTAGGTGTAAATGGAATTGTGCAGTAGGTGGGATTGGAAAGCTGTGTTTTCTGTCACTGTTACTCGGCACTTTTTAATACACAATATAAACTTGTGCTCCATCACCTCACTCAGTACTATGAGATTCTTTTGCAATACTTCAGTATCAGTTTTAACAACCCTAAAATCATTGTTTCATAGACAAATTTCTTTACCCGCTGTCAAGGTAAGCTCTGTGCGAGATTCTTCTAGGGCTATACTACTGCCTGTGAAAACTGTTTCTTTTTACCATTTTATTTCCTCTTTTCCTCAGTTATTAATCCACAGACAGCTTCTGTCTTATTCAGCTGGGTGCCACAAAGAGCACTGAGCAGTAAAACCGGTGAAAATTCAGGAGCAAAACTAGAACCAGACCAGTCTTGGGGGGCAGTGCCCATGATCCAAATTCCAACAAGGGGTAAAGATAAGGAAGCAATTAGCTTCCTAACTGGTCCATTTTAATCATCTGATGAGGCTGATAAGGGGGAGTATCACTTCATAGGATGGTCTTAGGTTATAAAGTAACCAATTATTTAGGGACTGGTAAACAAGAAAAGGACATTGGAGAGACTCTGATACACTACAAGAAAGAACAGATTTCTTGAATTCTTGAGATAAGATGAACATGAAGTGCAATTCAGGTGTTTTATTCCTATGTGTAAGTGTATATTAGATAAAAATAAAGCTTCATGTTCAGCCTTCTCTATGTCTGTGGGCTTCTATCATTGCTGGTTACTGCAGAATTGAATTATAACAACAAGAACAGTCTCAGACTAAAATAATGTCTAAGCTCCTGTGTTGGGAGAAAAATGGGCTGCACTGTAGCCTGTGGTAGCCTGTAATCATGAAATAAGGACAGGGAACCCAGTTCCAGGAAGAGTGCTGCAAGCTCAAGGAAAGGACAATGCTATGGAACCTTATCAGCACATTGGCCTAAATAGCTGGGCACAGGCCTAAGGAATCCATTATGGAGATTCCCACTGAGCCTTCCCTGTAAGAGGGCCTGCTTAATACCTGTGTCTGCTTCCTTGTGAACACCCTGTTCTGAGAGTCTGACCCTGCTGGAATGCTCTGCAATAGCTTAATTCACCACATTAAGGAGGCATTCAGAGTATTCAAAACAGTCAATATCAAATTCAAAATGCAAAAATCAATCCAGAGGATTTATATCCTTAAAGTTACAGAAACAATCCTCAATACTGCAAAAACACACCTTTGGTCCCTGATTACAAGGCATCAGTAATAACTCTTCTGAGTTGCCTTGAATTAATTTGGTATAAGTTTCCAATGCAAGCAAAAGCAATTTCTTTTTGGTTGAGGAAGAAAACTATTAAAAAGTTATCTGAGGATCTGTTATGGGAGACTTAGTAACAGAAGATGTGCATAGAATTACATGAGGTTAGAAACCAAGCTATTTCTGTGTTGGCATGCTTGTTGACATCAAGCTGTTGGATTAAAGGAGAGGGCTCAGGCACTTCCAGCTACTGCAGCGAATCTCTGACTTCATGCTCACTTTAGCATTGTAAGGAACTACGGAAACTCACTTTTATCACACCAGAGCCAAAAAAGACAGATGTGTGTCATGCCTTTAGCCTTGCTGGCAAATGCTGTTCTGTTTCTAGGACAGATATAAACTCCCATTTGGAGTGGGAAAATATCTGGAGGATTCTAATTCAAGCACTGTAGCTGAAACATTACCTCGTTTCAGCCGCTTGCTGAGATCCACAGCACTGCTCTGAGGAAAGGCTTTTGCCTCTAAAGGCAGTCTTTGCAAAGGCTGAAGTTCATCTTTTTGGAAATACATGCTTGTAACATCCTGTACTTCTGTTTCCCCAGTGAAATGAATCAAATGTTATGCACTTATTCAACATATGTAAGCATCCAAATACCTCCCTACAAAGGTGGAAAGGAAGATAAAAATTCACTTTTCCCCGTAATCATTCATATGATCTACCTGATGTTCCTCTAGGACTATGTACAGAGGGAAAAACTTCTTTCCCTTTAACTTAAGGGCTTTAGAATTTTCCCTGTAAGTTTTACAGGAACTCCTTATTTTGTGTCTCCCCAGGAAAACCCATTGTAACAGACATGAAGCAAGAATAAAGGTACGAACCATGGAAGGAAACTTACCTGGTCCCATTTCATCTCCAACCCTTGGAATAATATCATCATCTTGACAATCTGGTAAGACTCCTTTCTTTAGTTTTTCTTCAGCTTTGCTTATTGTTCTTGTTAAAGAAAAACCTATGCAATCTTCCAGCACTGCAACACCATCAGCACTTTGTACTTCCATGCTTCTTATTTTTGAACTAAAAAAATGAAAACCCTAGATTTTAAATTTATAATACATCATATTTTTGTAAATTTCTTTTGTATTTGCTATCTTTAAGAGTAAACCATTATTTAACTAATGCAATTTAATTACCTCATTCATATGAAAGATACATCAATGGCAATTTCTCATTTGCATTCTCTAAGATACCTTTACCATATTCCACATAAACTATTACACTTTTTACATACTATAATGTAGAAGGCAGAGAAACCACTACCATTTTCAACTGAGAAGATTCTGGGATGGTCTTCTCATCCAATAAATCCCTAACTAAATCAGAGTAAACCAAAGAAAAAGAGGAAGGTTCCATTGACTTAAGCTACTGTCCAGGGGTGATCCTCTATCCTCTGCAATTTCTGCTCTTTCCACTCCCCACCACATTATCTTGTAGAACTCCGTTGCCCTGGCTGTACTCCTACCTTACAATTTCTGCATCGTTATCCCCAGCCTAGGAAACTTCACTGATCCTGGAAGCTGCATACCAACATCTTTATAAAACCAAAACACAGGGTAACACTTCACCCGCACAGGCTATCTCCTCAGCTTTCTCCTACAGAAAAGTGATCTTAGTTCTCACAGGATCTGAAGCTCCTAAGTTCTTATTCCAACACATCCTCATTCCAGCCTCCAAACTCCTCCTAGCTCTTAACTTTCTCCCACAGATTTTGGGTTGCCTCACAGGCTCTGTATCTGCACAATTTCACTTCCAAACCTCGTGATGGGGTGCCAGCATGACAACTTCCCCTGAACTGCCCAAGGGAGATCTCAAGGGTCTCCAGGGATTTCCAACTCCTGTAAGACAGCCTTGGCCTCTGTCAGTTCCATGTCCTGCCACCTTGCAGACAATTTCCATCCTATTTTGGTATTATGCCATAATTCATGGCAGTTTAAATTTGCTCCCACAATCTTATGGATTTTTTGACTCTTCTCTCTTTGTCCAGATCTCCATTTCTTGTTTTTGCAACCTTGAATTTGCTACCTACAGAGCTGAAGCTACTCAGCTGGGAGCCCCTGGAAGCTGTGTTTATGTTACTGAGCCTCTTGTCCTGTGAGCCCAAGATTCACTAGAACAGAGGAGGCCCTTCAAGGCCTCATGTTTCCCAGACCCAGTCTGATCACAAATCAGGCTGTAGCACTTGTGTGCTGGCCCAGGTTGCCTCAGGTGCTCTATTTTTGCTCATTGGGCCTCCTTTCACTGAATTCAGCTGTCAGCCTGGAGAAGTGCTAATGCAGAAAGCAACAGTTTCATGCTGCAATATTAATCACATGTTCACTGATAATTTTTAGTGCAAGTAGACAGAGATAGCCACATGGTGGAGCTGATTGAGGAGGACCAGAAGTTTGATAAATTTATTTGCAGAAATATAAAAGCATACATCTATAAAATAACTTGATAGACAAAAATAGCAACTAAAAGATTTTATGACAAACCAAATGAGATGTTTGATATACCTTGAAGTTGTTCTTTTTCCCTTACTTGAAGAATATGGTCTGCTCTGAGCTGTGGGCACAGAAGGAAATTTCTTCCTGTTTTCTACCTAAAAGTTTTTTCAGAAATTAGTGGAGTGTCATTATAGTTGTTATTATTATCGAAATACCTTTTTCTAGTTTTTAATTTTTTTTCTTTTTCACATATATGTATATATACTCAAGGATCAAATAAGATTTTCAAACTTTCAAAATGACTTCTCAATCTTATTTGCGCTCATCTTTAGCTTGCAACTTTCATGTCTCTATACCCTAACTGTAATACACCCAATAGTCATTGGCTCATGGGAGGTTTTCCATACATACTCATAATAAATCTATGCACAAGCAAGGCTCTGAGCTTTTATCAAGGTATTAATTACTGGACTGTCATCATACCTTCAAAAATATGTTATTTGATACATTATTGTAATCTTATAAAGTCTCAGTTGAAGGAAGATTAACAATACTTCTGTTACTTTTACCCAAATATTTTTTTAAAAATTAGAGGGTTTTCTACTGTATTCTGATAACTGCAGATGGTATTTCAGAAGCTTTGGCTCACCTCATCAAAGTTGCAATATAGTTGTAGTTAGACACTATTGAGATGGTTCCTAATCTCATTTTTCCATTATATTTTCAAAATTCAGTTATTCTGACTACTTGTTTATTATCTAGAAGACACCAGTACTGCCTTTAGTATTATACAGATAAAGGAGGGAAGGAAGAAAGAAAGAAATTATGTTCTAACATTTTTTGCTTGGAATTCTTAATTTGATGTTCAAAACACTGAGCATTTCTCTCAATGCTGAAGAGAAAACAGAAGACAAATTAAACATTATAGAAGTCCAGCTGACCACCAGTGGCACTGAGGAGCCCTGGTAACACTGTCCCTGTAGCACTGCTTTGGGCATCACTTCCCTTTGGCTTGGCCACGGAAGTCCCCAGCGCAGGCTCAAAACCTCGAGTCATGTTATTTTTGAAATTATGCTAGAAAAGCATTTAACCAGGATAGTTTTGGTACCTTTGCAAGTGAGTGTGTAAGAGATGAAACTTCGGGACAGAGTGGATCTCTGCATTAAAAAAAAAAAAGTAAAAAGTCACTGTTCTATAATAATGTAAACCCTTTGCAGTTAAAATACAAGCCCCCCTGTCAGAATCAGGAGAATAACATAGAGTAAACAATACAGCTAAGGTGGGAACATATTCTGAGTTCAAGCATAAATTCACTCTCATTCACTGTCTGTCCAGCCTACTTCATTTGCAACCCAAATCACCTGGTGAGTCTATGGTATCTAATACAATAGTACTCATGTACAGAACCCTGATCTTATCTCTTGGAATTCAGGCTACTGCCTTGTTAGATCAATGATTCCCTGTACAGGGAGTACTCAGCCAGGAAGCAGAGTTACAGGCTTCCCCAGAACTATCCAGAACCAAAGACTGCCAGCAGTTCATTTATGTCACCTATGTGAAATAAAACCCCTGAACTCATACAGACACAGTGAAGATACAACTACTATCCTCTACAGCCTATGAGGAGGAAGCTCCACCTCTCCCAGCAGGATCAGACTGACTGTTGTCAGGTCAATTGACAGAGACTGTCAGAGGAATATGAGGTGGAGCAATTTATAAATTAAGCCTCATAGAATTTTCTCTGAAATAATTATTATAAATATGGTATCAATTTTAAAATGAGAAATAAAACAAAGAATAATATAAACAGCAGCTTTCTTATCTGTTTATTTGGCTAAAAACTGTGCTTTTTAGTAACTGCATTTCAGGCTAAACAATTATTTTTTATGTCTAGTGAAATTAGGCAGAAAATTTTAGCATGCTGTGTACAATTCAGGTCAAATTCCTTATCAGATAGATATATAGATATAATTTTGCTCTCAAAATGAGTTATCTGAACGTATATTATTGCAATGAAAGGCTATTTTTAAACTACCCTTAATAAAATTTTTACTTCAATTAAAATGCTGGCTTATAAAAGATTTGGAATAAAATTTAAATTTCTGGCTCATCAAGTCACCTAATTTTTTTGCCAGCCTGACTTGAGCAAATGTTTAGATCTTGCCTTAAAAAATTTCACAGACATTCATCAACAAGAATTATCTGCACAAAGCTCTGTATTTTATTAATAAAAAAAAACCCAAAAAAACCCTGGAGAAATCGTCTGTGTGTGGCTGGCAACAGACTTCAAGAATAGGATGATTAGTTTTTGTCTATTTACCCTATTTTCCTCAAGCTTTCTCCCTATTGGCTAGCTCTAGGACCATGCAGAAGGTGAGGATTTGCTGCCACAGAAATAGCAGTTATATGTTATTCTGAAAAATATGAAAATACAACACGCTCTATACTCAAAAAACCAATTTTGTTCTTTCCCTCAATAGAATAATTTGCTCCTAGTGTAGCTGTTGTGTTACGGTGGTCTTAAAGAAAAAACAAAACAAAACAGAAAAAACCCAAACACGAGAAAGCAAAACAAAAAACCCAACCTCACTGTATTTCTCAAATTCTCCAACTTGTTTAACCGTAATGGTTCGTTCCATTAGGATGCTGCCATCCACGGCACCTCATTTTGAAAGCCTTCTCTCCAGCTGTGTGGCTGTAGGGTCAGTGAAAGGGCAGTGTGACCCTGCAGGGACACACGGACACACAGCCCGG
>VRYO01000100.1:13238700-13257770 GCA_009812075.1 Sialia sialis | reverse complement strand
GGAGCTGCTTTGTTGCTAAATAATTCCGATTTCCCTGCAGACAGTATGCTGCAGGAACTCCAGAACGACTTCATTTAAAATATACGCTGACTTGGGGAATGACTTAAACATTTGTTGTCTTTTTTCTACTTCGCTTACTCAATTTGTTTTTTCCTTTCAACCTGTCATTTTTCCCCCTCAATACCACCTCTTTATTTGCTTCAGTTCCTCCCTTCTTTCCAGTTGCTTTAGTGTTCATCCTTAAAGGAATCAATAAAAATTTCAACGAGATACTTAAAAAATATCTCAAGTGCTTCCTTTAGATTTGAGGCCTATCTGCTTTCACAATTTAGAAATAAAGGTATTTTTAATTAAATATTAAATATTTGGAACTAATCTAATTGAATGGCCTCAATGTTCACTCATGGATAATCAGTGTGCCTAATTCCTAGCAAACATTTCTAATTTCTTTCACTAAAGCATGGGATTTTCAGTCTTCTCTCATGTAAATGTTTACCAGAACACTATGTTTACCAGACCTTATTTTAAGGTGTTAACTCATTTTAAGGTGTTTTAATTTGTGTTGGTAATTGGTAGGTCAGCTGATACTCTGACATGCTAACTGCCCTTTTTGTTTTGTTTTAAAAATTCTTCCAACATTTCAATTTATTTCTAGCATGTACCATCAAAGCTAGTAATTCCCTTTGGGGGGCCAAATCTTCCAATCACATTACTTAATAAAGCAGCCCTAAAGCTCAACTCTAGTTTGAAGTTCTTAAAAATTCTCTATCTTATGTTCAAAGTCCATCTAAGAACTAAAGTGAGATACAGAATTTGTTTTAAAAGCATGATTATACTGACTGATAACACATTAAGTTTCTTGCCCCTCACTCCCTCAGCTATGGCTTTAAAATAGGTCAGGAATAATTTTAATTGTAGTAGCAAACTTTTGCTGGTAGCCAGGCTTCTATCATAGAAACTGACTTGCTGTCACACCTTTTTGTGCACTGAAAACCCCTTTTACTTTCAAAAAACTCCATATCTTTGCTTCTGTTCTACACAAAAGTAACTATTTGATCATCTTTATCAGACTTTCAGATACAATATTTGAAAAGTTTCCCAAATGCAGTCTAATATTTGAAGCATTTTGTTGTCTGTTCCTGTATCTATCTTTTCAGATTAATGGCATCATAAATTCAGGAACCAACAGATCAGATCCTTGATAAACTGTGTATTAGTCTATCTTAAATTCACTCATTTCTCACACTACCGATATACAAACCCTTGAACAAGTAAGCAAGTAATAATGCCCTGAATAACTAAGGGAATCAGCCATGTCCCCACTCAGAGCTGAGGGGTTTGGACACTCAGGCTGTGATCATCCAAGCCAAAGGCATGCAGGCCCCAGCACTGCAATGGTATCCACATTCCAGAGGGTGGCAGCTCCATGTTTGCCTGTCTTAGGTTTTGTGTTTGTTTTCATCAGGCGTTTCCCGTCCCAGGAACATTTAGGCCAAGTTAAAAGTGAACCACTATCTATTCCTTCACTTTGTCAGCTCAACTGTTAAAAACCATCCACTGCCAAGTTCCTTCTGTTCAGTACTGCAAAGAAACCTGTGACCTTTCCTTGCTCTTTTACAAAGGTCAGCACTTCTTAATAGCTTAGATAGAACATTCCAGCAAAATTAAGCCTTCCTTGAAATAGTAAGGAACAAAACTTGGATCACTTTTCTTTAAATAATAGGAAAAAAATTAAGACTCCACCAATGCAGTATGCAGCAAAGATAAATTAAACAGGAGCACGATTAGGACATAAGGTGTGCAGGATCAGTGTGAGGCTCCCCAGCAATTACACACAGCAGTTACAAAGCACATACCTCTGTCTGTCATCTTCAGGTGACTTACTCTGTACTGAAACTGGCTGAGATAGTATCTTCTGTTGGCCTTTCTTCATTGAAAAAAGAAGAAAAAAGTAGCTGATTCTGGGAGAATATAATCCATTAAAGATGAATTACGTATTTGTAAATCACAAATCACAGTAACTGCAGTCTACTACGGAAAAGAATGAAAACTGTAGTCTACTGTGGAAAAGAACTTCTGAAACACAAGAAAAGATGTCTAAAAATGAAAATGCCATTGCTATTTTGTTGTTAAATGTATATCTGTGCAATCTGGCTGTGCCATGTGGTACATTAAGTACCCTAAGAATATTTCATCTTCTGCTATATTTAGAGAAGAAAAAAACAGTGGTTTTGTTGTTGCTGTTTTCTAAAGGAAAGACACTAGATGCTATTTTGGCCATTTCATCTGCTCATGTTCAAATGCCAAGCATTTAGCCTCAGCTTCGCTGCTCTAGAGAAGAATATGTTTTCATGGCCCATAAAATTGAAGTTTCAACAGTAGGAAAAGTGTATATAAGTACAGCTTTCCAGAATACTTAGTAATTTGCTTTTTAAGCCTCGTTTTTTTGAATGAGTGTACTTAATAATGACTATTTCTAAGATGCACACCTTCTACAAACTGTTTTGGGTATAAACCACACTGGCCCTGTTCCCTTTTTATTAATTCGTCCAACTTTCATATAAAGTCCTGACTCTATCTGGTACATAGCCACACCAATGTTAAATGATAATACTGATAATAAACAGCAACCTTTTCTGTTTTGAAAAAGTTTCCTTCTTCATGTTTTCTGTTTATTTTGCTTATTCTTTGGATCTCTTTGAGCTTCAACAATGTAGATCCTACTTCACCAGGTTACTGTAACAGTATCTGGCTTTAAAATACTAGTTTTTAGTATTTAAGGCATAAAACCACCTACAGCTACTTTACTTAAACAACAAAACAAGTTTTTAATATAGTTTTATGTATGTATCGGCACAAATGCTGTAGGCAGATATGTGAATACCTACCTGATGAAATTAAATAGAAACTATTTTTGAATGTATTTTTAATACAAATTTACGACTTTGAAAAGACATCAATTAAATCTTACCTTGCATTTGAAACAACATGCTTCTAGTAGTCATAGTCTAAATTTCTTTTGAAGCTCAATGCTCTGTGCGTGTGAATCCAGACTAAATTACGTAACAGAATGCAAAGCTACTCACCATTAATTCTTCAGCCTGGCGCACCAGTTTCTCTGTTTTGGCTTCTAATTCTGCATTCAGTCGCCTAGAAGAGTAAGAATCTTTTGTCACTGAGTTTTTGAAAGATTTAAAAGGAATACATGTGTGACAGTTTTTGCCTGAACTAAATGAATTTCGAATGATTCCTACAAAGGAATGCTGAAATACACATCAAGGTACTAAAAAAGTTATGTTTCAACAATTCCCTGTGTTTCAGCCAAATCAATAGTAATAAAAACATATACCCATTAAACAGCAAGGTTTAGACAACAACTGTGAGAGGTGAAGGATGTGTTTCACTTAGGACATGCCATTGTGTCTTTATTTCCTAAAGGTTTTCCATGTTTAACACAGTCCTTCCTCTCAGCATACCCAGCACCAGGGGTTGGGGAAGGACTCGTGTGAGAGTGCATTTCTTGTCGTGTATTTAAAGATGCGTTGCTATATGTTACAGCAGTGAAATGTTCGTGCTTGTTCCATACAGCCCCCGGTGCTGTGATTGCCACTTTGAGACCTGGCTCTCTGTGCGCCCTCATTGTGCGCAGGGGCTGGGCACTAACAGGGCCAGGGCATCCGTTTCAAACCTTTACAGCTTTTAAGCTGTTTTGAACAGGGTTAAGCTTTTATATAGTCATAATTTAGAACTAAAGTCAGTGTTCGCAGTGCAGAAGAACCTCATGCCCGGGCCTAGAGCCGGCCTGAGGCGGCGGTGTCCCGCGGTGCTGGGCTCTGTCCCGCGGCCCCGGCGGTGCCATCCCCTCTGTGCGGGGCCGGAGCCGCGGCACTGGGAACGGGGGAGCGTCTGAGCGCTGCTCCGAGCGGGGCAGACCCTCCTTACTTGTACTGCTCTTCCTTGGCCAGCCATGCTCCGCTCAGCGCGCTGGGCCCCGCCAGCGCCTGGGGGCTGCCGGCCGCTCTCCGCACCTGCGGGAGGATGCCACAGTGAGCGGGGCGGACTCGGCTCGGCGCCGCCGCCCCGGCTCCGAGCCCAGCCCGAACCGCCGCCTTACCCCGGGCACGTCCCCGCCCCGCCGGGCCGCGCCGATCGCCGACATTTTGTCCGCGCCGAGGCCGCTGTGGCGTCGCCTTCGCCCCGGCAACCGGCGGCCGCCCGCCCTCGCTGCTTCCTCCCTCCTTCCCTCTCTCCTCCCCTCCGTCCGTACCAGGGCCGCAGCGACAGCCGCGGGGACCTGGCGTGGCGCTGGGCTCCACAGGTTCAGGTGAGGGGCAGCTGAAAAGGGCGGAGGGGCCATTATATCGTTAGTGTAATAAATATTTATTACTGCCCTTCTGGCCCTGCTACACGCTGTCCTGCCAGCGTCCCCTCGTTTCAGTGTGTTAAGCTCCTGTTTGTGGCACGACGGCAGCTGTGCCGCCCTTTGCACAGCGCTTTGGTGTCCTTCTGCATTTCCTATACACACATCTCTGCGATTGTCCCCTTATCCTCGCCACTTGTTTGAATCCCTCCATTATTTTTGCCCCTCACCCACACACAGTTTGATTTTGCTGCATTTCTCCTGCCGGTCACCCACGAGCCAGTCGCGCCTGTCACAAAGTCAGACAGCATGGGTCAGGTTGGAAGGAACCGCAGCGGGTCCATCTGCTGCAGCCGCCCAGCTCCATCGGGGTCATCCCTGAGCACATGGCACAGGATTGCATTCAGATGGTTCTGGAATACCTCCAGTGGGGGAGACCCCACGCCCTCTCTGGGCAGCCTGTTCCAGCGCTTGCTCACTGCACAGAAAAGTTCTTCAGCGAGCTGGAACTTTCTGTGCCTCAGTTTCTGCCCCTTGCCTCGTGTCCCATTGCTCAGCAGCACCAAGGCTGTGGATTGCCTGCCCGCTCACCTGCTCATTCCCTCCCATCTTCTTTCCCAACTTCCCAACTGATTGTGCTGCAGCCCAGCTGTCCTGCACCAGGTGTCTATAGAGAAAGAATAACGTGGTTCTATAGTAAGTTACGTGGGTTGTATATTATTTTAAGTGATTTGCACAAGGGAAATCAGAAGGGCTTAGTTGGCTGGAATAGAAGGTCTGTGCTGAAGGATTTCTGCAAAAGTATTACTTGTGAGACAGAAGAAATACTTGAAGATTTTGAGTGTTGAGACTGGCAATGTAATGGGATAAATAAAGTGAAATGAAAGGACAAATTAGATTTGTGGAAGGCAAAAATAGAAATATCAATATATAGAAAATGAAAGTGTTTAGCACTTACGAAAAGTATTGACACACACAAAAAGTGTGAGCCTATGAAAAATGTTATGGGGACTTTGAAAAAGAAATTCATTGAGAAGCAATTCCCATAATTTTTGTAGTTTTACTAAATAGAATAGCAAGGGGTTAATGGTGACTTTAAAAAAAAACAAAAAAACCAAACACCTCCTTCCACCTGCGTCCTCCCTCCTCCCCTGTATTTAACTCCATCATTTGTGCTTTTGGTTTGGAAAAACAAAAAGGGTGAGGTCAATAGAAGAGATGTAAACTTCATGGGGAAAAGGCTGATTTTGTTAAGAAATAAATTGTAGATTTTATGAGACATTAACACATCATAACCAAAGTCACTTTTTAGAAATATCTCTAGTGACATCCTGGGGGATTTTAAGAGGAAACAGGGGATCTAGAGAAGGAAACAAAGATTAGCAGGATGAAAGCTAAGGGGAGAAATATTCTCTTTCCAAACTGACTTTTTTCCCCTAAAAATACTTTTTGCAGAAATAAAATACCATCTTATTAATACCTTTTACTGCTTTTAAAGTTCTTGTACCAAATGTTTATAAGAGCATAACATCTTAAAATGCCAAAAGTATTAGCCAGAAGATCTCTGCTTGTTAGATACTGAGGCAACAAAATCACTGGTTGAGATTAGAGAGATTAGAGCAACTGGTTTTCTAACCAGCTTTTAGCTAAGACTTAATAAACAAAAGAGGGGTAATTTATTATATCATGAATTATTAAATATGTTAACAAACATAGCAACACAAGGTTCCTTTTGTTTAACACCCACTGGGATTAATAACATACATGCATATTAGGATCGCAAATTTGCACAATATTTCCAAGATTCACAGCATGATTTATTTAATATTATTTATTTTAAAAATATTATATCAATTTGATTTAGACTTCAACTATCTATATTTGAAATAGTAGTAAAAGATCAGTATATTTGGATAAGTATTTCTTAGTGAACTTTGAAGTATTTCTCTAGAGATGTCGAAAACAAAATCAGAAAAAATAAGAGATTTTCTTACATTCTTGATCCCTTACTCCATTAAGGTTTTATCACTTTAAAGTTGACCTGATGTAACCTTAACAGTTGTGGTTAATTCTCTAATACATAGTTGGTAACTGGGTAGAGAATAGGCTTATATTAGAGACCCCAACCAATAGATACAAAAGGAGATAGGAATACTTATCTCAGTATTTATCTGGGGGAGGGGAAAAAACGCATTTGAAAGCATAACAGTGCTATATGGTATAAGATTTAACCAACAGTATTTGTTAGCAAATTCTCTTTTTCCATTTAATCATTTTTGACTCAAACATAGTGACTGTAAAAGGAAAATGTTTTTGTCATTTTTGAGGTGACATGTACGGCAGGTTAGAGACAGGTTTTAACCTGAGTAATATTTGTGATCATAATGAACTGTAGTCGGGACCTCTGTCTAGGGACTTCCATCATTAGAGTAGTACATCATCGTTGTATATTTTTCAAGTGTTTCAATTTTTGTTTTCTGAGGATTATAAGATTGCAGAATTAAATGACTCCAACATAAATGTTACATTCAAAATGAAGTTGTTCACTGTGTTGCCTTTGGTTTTCTTCTAGCAAAGGAGGAGATAGGTCAGAGAACAGAAGAGTACAGTACAGCTGTTAGGAGTGTTTTGGGAAGGAGTGGTTTAGAAGGATGTGTGTAGCTGCTGGGTGTTAGAATAGTTTACTGCAGAACATGTCTGAGGATCCATACAGAATGTTTACTTTTGATTAAACCAAAACACATGCATTATTTAATTGTTACCCATGGCCCTCTTCCTTCTACAGGCACAAATTTTGTTCTCTCTGTCCTCCTTCAATAAAAATATAAAAGCATGAGATTTTTATATGAGCCTATTATCTTCATGCTTTTAGACATGATTTTAGTTCATAATATCTTCTTATTCATTTTACAGAATTTTCCTCTTTTCATAAAAATTGTGATGTTTAGTAGAGGCCTAGAAAACTATCAAGGGGAAGAGACAGGATTTCACTGCATATCACATTACTTGTCAGAAAGAGAGGAACAGCGGTGGTTTGGCACATTGTTTTCTTTTGTAAAAATCATTGCAAATGTATCAGAGATAGCAACTGATATGGTGGCTCAAGCTTTTTGTGGGGTTTTTTATTTATAAGGCCCATTGTAAACAGATAAATAGCACATAGATGCCACAAATGCTTACTGTTTTTAGACCAAGCATCATGTTAAAGGCTGTATATTGTCTTTGGTATGTGGCAGAGCTAAATTTGATTAACCTGCTGTTACTACAGGCCTCTCTCATTTATACATCTGTTGATTCCACCTCTAGAAGAAAAAGTGTTTCACAGGACTTGCAGCTGTCTGCTCAGCCTGCGTCCTAGGAGAGAGGGATGCTTCACCAAGGCAATGTGACTCAGAATGCTCCTGCTGCCCTGTCAGCAAGTTTGTTTGTCCAGGACCTTTTTTACTGCTTCCATTGCCGTGCCCTGGGTATATTTTAAGTATAAGTATTAAGTATAAGTATTAAGTATTTTAAGTATAATTTAATATTTAGCACATTTCTGGAAACCTGGATGGGTTCGTATTTTTTGTTTTGTTTGTTTGTTAGCTTTAAATAGTCGTCTTGGTTTTTACTTTAAAATATAAAATTGCTATTTCATATTTCTGTGGTATTGAATGTATAATAGCTAATCTTGAGTTCACCTAAAAATCAGACTAAAATACATTATTATTGTGCAATCATAGGGAAAAAAAAACAAAACCAAACTTGTGTACAGTATTTTCAGACATTAGTGGAATGGTAGGATCTAGATAATATGTAGCTATTAAATCAATAATCCAGACATTGAGGGAATTCCCCAGACAGCTGTTGGATATTTTCTCCTAATCAGTAATAATAATCCAGTGGTGTTTGCAATGGCATGATTGTATATTGGAATGTATTTTTGTGTTGATATTTTCTCATGCGTCTCTAATGGCTCCCTAAAATATGAAGAGGACCTAGTACTATTCATAGCCATGGATCTCCTGTGAAAAAGCTGCTGTTTGAATATCTGAAGTCTGTGCAAGTTCTTTAGCTCTTTCTGACAGATATCCTAAGCTGGTTTAGCACCACTGTACCCTGGTATCTTTTGTTGCCTGGCAGATAACCCTGGTGGATGTCAGTGATGTGTGCCAAGTTTTGTGTGGCAGAAGTTGGGGAGGTGTGTAGGAGCCAGGTAAACAGACTTTGGGGGACAACAGAGCTGGGGGATGGGCAGACTGACCTATTAAGTCTCTTCCATTTTGAATGTCTCCAGTTTTGCTTTCATATAGATTTCAGTGCCAAGGAAATTTTTTTTTCCTATTTCTAGTAGTTCTGTAGACATATATAATACCTAATTTCCAGGTATATAGGTATAGGCTGGTCTAAGTTATTTTTTTTAATAGCTGTAAGCAGCATACTTGTGCCATCCAGATTCCTGTTTACAAATGTAAACATTTTTCTTTGTTCTTCTCTGCTTCACTGCACTATTGGGGCTTACTTATTTCAGTGTCATCCTTCCTAACATAATCCAAACAATAACCTTGGCTCAACAATTTAAACATATTGAATCCCCAGCCAGAGTAGTTTTCCCTAGTAATACTCTGATTACAGCAGCTTTTATGTCTGAACAGGAAAGGACCTTAAACACTAAATCTCATCAGCACTGTAAAAAATAAGTGGTGAGCATCAGTCACATTTTCTTGAAATACCACAAGTCTTTCTTGAGGCCTAATCCTTTAATCTCTGGATTTTGGGCACTTCTGTTCTGATTACTAGAGATCAAAAGGTTTGGCAAATACTCTTCAGACCACTCTTCAAAGTGGCCGCCGTAAAATTACCAGGTTGTTATGACAATTGTATGATTTTTTGTTGTAGTAGTAGCTGGTATTTTTGGAAAAAACAGAGAAGTTAGTTTATCAAAGCCATAGTCTGCCACATTGAAAATTTTTTAAAAGCATGTGGTCCTCCAGTATAGAGGTTCAGAGGATTTGAGAACATGACAATGTCAAAGTAAAGGAGAAATATCTTACCTTGATGATGGAAATTCCTCCTCCTGTGTAAGAGGCAACCTTTCTAATGGGGGTACCCTCAGAGGGCTGCTGCAGCGTACACAAAGGCTTTTCTGAGCTTGTTCCCAAAGCTAGAGAGTGACCTTTTATTTCACTCAAATGGAAATGTTATGCCATTTCCTGCCTGAAATGCTGTCATGTGTGAAGTTACATGGAAAAAAGGAAAGAATTTTGCATGTCACTCGTGGACCAAAATCTACTCCTTTAGACCCTCCTACCCTCCAGGTAGTTTTGTTAGATGTTCATTGGTCTGCTCTGGAAGTACAGTTTTTCCCTAAATGCGATCATTTCCTTGTCCTTTTTTAAACAACAGCTAAATATGTTGAAACAAATCAGTGACTCCTCCTCCTCCACAAATTTCATTTTACTATTGCAAATTAGTGATAAAACTAAACTGAATATTTTCCACTATATTTGATCACTGGGATTCCAAAAGATTGTTATTTTATGTGTTAGATCTCTGTCTAAGGAAGACAACCCCATCTGACTTGAAGAGAGCTACCAAGGTGCTTTTGAGAAATCACTCATTTTCAACAGAGAGGTTTTCAATTAACAGGGAAGATTTGAAAAAAGAAACTATCTTGTCACCTAAATGCAGGGCTCTGCAGTTATAACAGGAGCAAGTGCAAATCTCTCCATGCTATTCCTGTTAATTCCAGCCTTCATTGCTGGGCTGCCTTTATTGTTCCTGTCCCTGTCGCTGTCAGTAAGAAATCCAACTGGGTATTTAGAACCAAAACCCCTGAGCCTGAAAGAGCTAAATTCTCTTGTGCTCATCATGAATATTTTATCTGCATAGGTGTGTCATCACTGGCATCCAGTTCCTCTTTAATTAGAAGATTATGTTCTGCTACACAGCATAAAATTCATTTGGAAAAAATATTTTATAATGTTGCTTTTATGGGATTTGCCACTTAATATATTGGAGTGCATATATCAAGGGTGAATGCAGATGAGGGCTTTCAAAATTACTTTTCTGTGTTGACAGCACTACAACAGATCTGGCCTTTACACGTGCTTTTATTAATTTTTTCATTCAGTGAAATATTCTGAAATGTTAAGTGACTATAGTGGGCTATGGCCAAGCAAATTCACTATAAACAAATTCTAGCATTTTGTGTTCTAATATTAGCATTCAATGTTAGCCTTAAACTAGAATAACACATGTTTTTGTGTATACTGTGTTGCCTGATAAAATAAATGCTCATTGGGTCTGTAGTGCCAGTTCAGCCCTTGGCTTCCCTGATAATGCCTGCTCTCTGTGAGAAACCAGTGTAAGAAAAAGAATTAAAAGTCAAGATCCGTGCTCCTGTGTAGACTCCCAATATGAGCATACATGACTTGTTTGTGTGTTAAACTGCACTGAAAAGTTGTATTGGCTTGGGGGAGGTAGGAGCTTTTTCACTAGCTGGAGGAAAAGATGTGTAGCTCCCTGTCAGCTGGGGGAGAACACTGGTTTGTTATCTTTTGACTGTTTTCACAAACAAATGCCGACAGCAATTGTTGTTTTTGCAGAGCCAGCAGAAATTCACAGGGGATTTCTTTTTGTTGTACTGCCACGCTAAAAAGATGTTATTTTAACAACAGAATGTTTGATAGCTTTTAAAAATAAAAGGCCTAGTTTTAAGGCATGCTGAGCCCCATAATTTCTATTGAAGCCACCTCTTGCTGCAGATGCCCCAGAGCACTCCAAGGAGTCCCTCAGATTCAAGATCCAAGTACAGCATAAGGAAACATCTCTGATGTGAGCACAGGTACCAGGAAAAGCACAGAGGCTTTGTTTTCTATACATGAACACAAATGAGACTGAGTTTTTGGAAGGTACATATATTGAATGTGTTCATAAACTTGCCAAGTCACCATCTCAGCAGTCAGACTTCATAGTAAGGTGCCCGTTAGCTTACACCAAAGGAGTTCTCTAATGGGAAATGCTTTGTGAGATGGAATGCAGGGGCAAGATTGCAGCATAGCCACTGTGGGACTTCCAGGTACAGGCAAACATCTGTCCTGTGAAGAAGCTGTCTATGGCAAATATAACCCCAGACTGAACACTGAGCTCAATTCCCAGCCTAGCCCATCTGACAGAGCTTCAAGGATTTCTGTTGTGTGGTCAAAATGGGTTTTTCCCTTATTGCAACTAAGGTTTTCCTGGAGTTTGTGCCTCATGAGGTAACAGTTAATCGAGAAAGTCTTGTGTAAAAAAACAAAACAAAACAACCCAAAAAATAAAGCACTTAAGATTTAAAATCCCTAATGAAAGCAAGTACAGCATTACAAAATGTATTAGTTGCATTTGCAAATAAATTGTGAAAGTGACCTTACTTCCATCCCATCACACCTTATTGTTTTCTTTCTCAGAGATTAATCCCTACTTAACTTAGGTGTTCTATATTCACCGAGTGTTGTAGGACAGATATACAAGTAATGTAGTGACAGCTAAATGGCTCTTCAGTCCTTTAAGACTTATTGTCAAGCGGTTTATTAGCATTATTAAGTGAATATCTGTGTTCAAATGTTCTGAACCTTTAGTTAAGAAGATAGGAGGGAACAAAAAACTGGCTGAAGTTAATTTTGAATTAATTCAGCTCTTACACCCTTGCTGTCCTAGGTAAAAAGAAGACTCCAAAGGTGTTGAAATTCAGAGACTTGTGGGTTCTTTTCTATAAAACCTGATCAAAAGCAAAAGATCTATTGGAACAGCTATTTTGTTTACTTAGATTTGGACATTCTTCTTCAGTGTTGGCAGCTCAGATTTTGCCACTGTATAAGAAGCAGCAAGTGGAATGTAGAGATAAAAGCAACTGTTTGCTCTCAAAGAAAAGTTGAATTCTTACTGAAAAGAGATCACTTGAAGAGTGAAAAATATTAAGTCTAAAATTATTGCCTATATCAATAAACTGAAAATTGACCCTTAACATGAAGTCTTAAGTCGCATTTAATAATTTTTTAATGCATGTTAAACAGCTCTGGTTATAAGCATAATTCTGTAATGCTTCTTTTCATTGTAAATTGAGTCCTAAAAGATACTTAAGTGGAATTAAAACTTAAAATAATGAATTCTGGACTGAGACTGTAATAAACTGATACCTCCAGAGCAGTGACTTCACTTCTGTGAAGATCACCTGCCTGTCGTTTCTTAACCATGCTGAACTAACAGCTGTATTGCAGAAGATAGCCTTAATGCAAAATTAGTCCAAAAGTGCACTAAAACCTCTCACAGCTGATACTGTGAAGCATGAAAAGCTACTGTACTCACTGTAAAGGCACTGTTTGTAGAGGAAGTCATTATCTCTGACCTGAATTTTAATGCATTCCATGACAACAAGTATCGAGACTTTTCCTAGGAACTAGCTAGTTAAAATTAATGTGTGATGCTGGTCGTAGAAAGTTGATGAAGTTATTTATAAATAACTTCCTCCTCTTTTTAAATATTAGAAGATTATTTCAACTAGAAGTGGAGTAGTTTTAAACTAAAATCAGGTTAAAGAGATACTGAATACAATAAAAGGATCTTAATATTTTGTAACAACCCAACTTAGCAGAGGAGTTTCTTAAACAGTATCAGACTCTCAGGGGTTTGCTTTTGCTCATAGCATCCCTGGTGTCTGTTCTCTGGCTGTCCAACAACTCTGCAGTGAGCCTGAGTAACTCCTGTGTTCTGCTCCATTCCCTGGCCTGGGCACAGTACAACACTGTCTATCCCATGTGCAGAGGAAATCAGAGAGAAGGAACTTTGTCTGATTTGGGAGATGATGCTAGAGATCACAAGAACTGAGCAAAAGGAAAACAGATCCCCGGAAAGAGTTGTCAGAGCTCATTTAGCCTTGGTGAATGATCTAAAGGAACGGTCTCCAAAGCCAGGCTGGGACAGCAAAGAGAGCTGTTAAGAGTTGAGCACACTAGTTGTGAATAGCAATGAGTAGAGTTAGTGGAGGTTTGCCTGATGACTCTTTCAAATCAAGCACATGAGGAGAAGAAATCACTTCACCAGCATAGTGGAAAATTAAGGACTTCAAAAATCTTTGTGATGTATTGCTTGTGAAAGAGGAAAAAGGCAGGAAATGGCACTGAAAATAAGTTAGTTTTTCCTTTTTATTTTTGAAGTCAGTACAGCATGAACAGCAATCGTGCATCCTTTTCCTGTGCTCCTCTGGCATCATGACCAAGTGCTGGCCTGTAGCAGAGAAACCACTAAGGCTGTGGTTTATTTTCCAGCTTTTCCAACTGTGTTGGCATGAACCATGAAGCTGCACATAATGTGATTCTATGCATAATGTTATTCTATGTTTTTCCTTATGAGGTCAGCTGTCCAACAGGAAGTGAAAATTAGCTTCCTCTTTTCTGGGCTGTGTTGAACAACTTTTTGGTAGGTGCCGGGCACTTGTGTGTCTGAGCACTCAGTGTTTCAGAGAGCAGCACCCAGGTTTGTGTCAGCGGAGTTTTACAAAGCCACCCAAGTGACATGGGCAGTTGTCCACCTGAAGGACAATTGTGCTGAAGAAAGCAATACTTGTGTAAATCTGAAAACATATTTTTCACAACTTGCTTAATACTTTTGTAGATCTCATCTAGCAAAGATTTGAGTTTTGTTGGAGATTCATTCTAATGTTGGAACTCTGTTTCAGGAAAGTGGTTACACTCCTATATAATAATAAGCATGTGAGCTGTTACCTAGTTGGTTACTGATCAGATTTGTTTCATCTCTTTTGAACTGGAAATTGATCCATCTTCTGAAATACTGCTCATGCTAGTCAAAATATATTTATTTTTCCAGACAGCCATGCTAGTTGAGTTAATATTTTCCTTTCAAGCTGGGTTTCTCCTGGCAGAGAGAGTAGTTTAAATTGTGTCTGGGCTACAGTAGAACAAATTCCGTAATGAATATGTAAGAGATGTAAGAAGCATATCTAGTTCCTGCAAGTAATATGAGGCACCCTGTTTTGTTGTTTTAACTATGGCTATGCTGTACTGTTTGAAATTAAAAAATGTTTCTTCTTTACCTTTAAGTCTGTTCCTAATGTTTTAGTGTGTCAAATTATTTTTCCTTTGAGTTAGTAACATGGTATGAAACAGTACTGTCTCTTTCCAAGCTCTTTTAGATTTTACTTTTTTGCAGGATTTTAGCTCCATTTTGAAAAGTGCTCATATGAGATGCTTTCTACCTGCACTCCTTCACTTGCCTTAGCCATTTCTCAAGTTTTTCTATTCTGTATATAATTCTTCTGGCAGAAACTAAGATGCAGAGACCCCCTTTGGGACTGGTGCTGCGTGATCTGGAGTCTTTGCAATGCATTTTCAGTCATTGACACAGGGTAGACCTGAGCTCATTAACTCAGCTTTGCACTCATGCTGTGATATTTATGTCTGGATGACTTTAAGCTTTTACTCTTAAAACATCTCATTGTTGCCATCGCTGGTTCAGCTTCATGAGAGCTTTAGTCCACAGACAGTTCATGTAACAACCAAACTTTTGTGTTGTAGGTCAGCTGGTGTTCAAACATTCATCACTAAAGCAGACAAAATAGTGGCAGAAATAGTGAGAAATTGCTCCTTTGGTAGAGGGAGTAAAACTGAAGAATGGAACGGGCGTTTCATTATCTCAAACACCAGAGAGTGCTGACATTGTGATGTGTTGGCACATGCACACAGTCTGACAATAACAGCTATCAGTCCCAAATTTTCGTGGCATTTATTCATAATAATCACTATTTCTCAGTAAAAACCCAAGGGTTTGGTGACTTTTCAGAAATTGTTTTCTGCTGAAAACTGTGTATCTTAAAATCTGGATTCAGCTGAACTCCCTGGCTAAGACTGACCTGTTTGTTTGTTTGTACTTTGACTAAAGGATTACACTGATGGTTTCCCAGGATCCAAAATTATATTTAATCTGTTTACAGAGCTATATATATTATTTGAATGAGAAAGAGGGAAATGAAAGTGGCCATATCTACATCAGCTGGTAGCTGTTCACAGGAAGCAGCAATTACTGTCTAGCCTTCTTCCCTGGGAAAGCCCTCCCAACTGCTTCCCTTACCATGGAGCTACGCTCTGCAATGGCACACAGCATGGCCACACAAAATACCAAATAAAGCACTAGAAAGAAATAGAAACTAGTGTGAGGGGTAGATTCACGACAATGATTCTTGCATGACCTGGCCTGAAGCTAATTTCACTTGCAGTTGTCAAACCGAGCTTAACTGGCAAGGGCAGGAATGTGTGTTTGTAATCAGTAGCTGTGCACTTGCAGTGGAGGAGGGATTTGGGAATGGCACACTTGGACAGTCTCACCTCTTCCAAATTTGCTCAGCCTGTACTATATCCTGCATTTTTCCTCTTTGCTTTGTTTGGTCCCAGATCACATATGTGTGAATCATCCAAGGGGAAAGTTTGAGAGATGCTGTGTGTCAGGTCAGTCCAGGTTCATTCACTGTTTATCCTTAGAAAGCCAGAAACACTGGTGTGTAAACAAGGGGGGAGGGGAGAGGAAGGTTTAATAAGACAATCAGGGTTAATCTTTTCTTTCAATATTGCATGTAATTTGGTTTTCTGATTATACACTAAACAACAGTTGTGTTTTCTTTAATACAGTTATACAAACACAGCAGCCAATTAATATTCCTGCACTCTCTGTGTTGTGAAGGGTGCACAGAGAAAACCTTTATTATTTTTCTAGTGCTAAATCTGTTCAAGTTAAACCATATTCCTCTACACAGCAACAGAAAAGTAAATGACAGCATCAATTCAATCCAGAATGCTTGATAAATTGAGAGGGGTTGTTTACCTAGTGTATGAAAAAGTCCCTTGGGGATGGGTTTTATTGTGATCTGCATAGTCATCCATGTTCCTATACTGTCTGTGCTCTTGTTTGTGAGTTAAACATACGCAGTAATTTAGCATTCAGATAATCCCATGGCTATAATCCAGACAGACTTAGCTCAAATTTCTCTGGGATTTCTATTATCTAGATTTAGCAATGTGGTGTTGACTGGATATTTTAAATTGCTGGAAATGCTTTTTTTTTCTGCAATAAACAACATATTTTGATGTTCTTGTAACTGAAGCTGTAGATTCTTTCTGGCATTAACCACATGTAAAAATGTATCTTTGTGAGGACAGTGATTGCACAGCTGGAGCATGCTTTTAATGGATTCCAGCTATTTGACTACATACCACATAAGATCATACAATGTTTATATGAAAACCAGCATAACATATGTGAAAATACTCATGAGAATTATCTGAAGAACGTTTATCTCCACACATCATCTCTTTGAAAATGAACTCAACTGCTTCAATTTCACTAATGTTTTATTACAATTTATTTGACAGTATAGTGATATAGAGCATGGCTTTCTTACAGTACTTTTCCTAAGTAAACCAGGGCTTTTATTATTTTCAGTTTCCTCAGATGGAACTTCTAGTCTTTCTCACTCAGCCGTTTTGAGAAAAAGGGGGAATCTGGGGTGAAG
The DNA here is from genome assembly GCA_009812075.1 of Sialia sialis. Taxonomy (NCBI): domain Eukaryota; kingdom Metazoa; phylum Chordata; class Aves; order Passeriformes; family Turdidae; genus Sialia; species Sialia sialis. The sequence continues at coordinate 13,240,869 of VRYO01000100.1, read as the reverse complement.
AAAGTGGATCATTACCGCATGAAATGAGGGGATATTAGGCCCAAGTGCTCTGGGTACCTTTCACAGCAGACCACCCTTTGTCATATATTGCTCTGTTTTGGAGCAAATGTATTCAAGGGAGCAGAGCAGACACTGTAGAGAGGGTCCAAATGTTCTTGTACCAGAAGTGCCAGCCCTCCCATACGTGCTAGCTGCAGGAGTAAGAATGCTTGTGTGGGAGATTTTTAGGAGGAAAGTGCACTGTGTAAAACTGCTTCTTGTGCCTGAGTAGCTGGAGTGTCTGAATGGAGCGAACAGCAAAGCCGGGCAATGCACACTCTGTGCTCTGCCTTGTAATTGTGTTGCAAATGCACCAAGTACATTTTTCACCCTCCAGACAGATCTTCTGGGAAGAAGCTTGGGCACTCTTGGCAATAATTTAATATTAACTTTGTGTCATCCATAAGCGTCTCAGAAATTCAACATAAGCAAACCACTTGGAAATATTTGGAAAACAGACTTGGAACCATTTATGGGATTTAAGAAGCTGTTTTGTTCCCTGAAGTGGAGGATTCAGACACCAGTTCAGTGAGTGAGTTCAGGTATACTGCCCCTTAAAGCACCCCCAGCATGCTGTGTTCCAGTTGCCTTCTCTGACTGTGCATTACTGCCAGCCCCAGTAACTGTAAAAATCTTGAGAGGTATCTTCAATGTGAAGAAAGAAAGAAGAGATTCATTTAATCAGTTTTGATAAAACTGTTCCACCTATAAAAAAACAACAAAAACCAAAAAGAAAGACTTTTATAGCTACCAATCATAATTCTGGGCAAAAACCTTCTGAAAGAAATAGGCTGTGTGTGTGTGACAGCACTTCTGGTTTCATACTTGCTCTGAGTTACTCTTCGCAGTACTGCAGCAGCTGGGTTTCAGAAGCAGCAGCAGCACTCATGTACTTGCCTTGAAAAAGTCTGAGAGGTTCACTCTCCTGGCCTCGGTGCCCTGCTAAAGCAGTGGGCCTGCTCCTGTCACACTGAAAGCTGGTCTGAGAAGTCATATTTATGCTCAAATAGCTATCCATATCTGTGTTTGATCCCTAGTAAGTCAGTCCCATGAAGCTGTAATGCCAGTGAGATGGAAAAGCCATCTGATAGCTCTTAAACTGCTCCTCTTCCAGACGGTGCCTGTGGCACCAGCTGTTGGAGCAGTGTGTTTTCAAAGCCCAATTCTTTTCTTTCTCAAAGTAATTTCTTTAGGCCCCAAAGAGTGGTATCAAAACCCCAGATGAGCAGAAGAGTTTAAAATGGAGCTGACATAACTATGTATTAGCTGCATCCTTTTTGAAAAGAGGTACAAATCAGTTTAAAGTTTTACAGTCAGTGCCTGAGGAAGTTGCCAATGAGCCCACATGCCTTCTCATTGCTGCACATAGCAGCTCAACTCACCACACTTACCAGTTGGATTCTGTCCACCTGCTTCATTTTCCTTTGGTTTTTTGCCCATCTTATTATATCCTGACCTCTCATTCAGCAATTATTTGGAATCATGCTGAGGACACTTTTCCTCTCTCCCTTGGGATTTCCTCCTGCTGATGCAAATGCATCTCAAAATATGATCTTCCAAAGTTATTAGATCCATAGCCTGGTGATGTGTACTGGGCTTAGTTGAAATATCAGACCAGCAAAGAAAGACCAAGAAATGAAGGAGCACCATGTAAATATTGACAGATTGTTTTTATGACTAAGCTATGATTATCCTTCATTAATTTGTCTATGCTTTCAGAAAGAGAGGAAATTGCTGAAAAGCAGAATAGCATTTTCTGCAATAGACAACTGTGTGCTGGGATTGTTAAAATTTCTATTCAAGAAATCCCTCAACATGAAAAAAAGAAAAAAAGAAAAAAACCCACTCTCTTACAGACAGGCAAGCCTGCAATGTTTAAAAGTAACACCAGTGTGTTCTATATCTGCATCTGTAATTTGAGATTAAATACACTATGGGTAAGGTTAAAAACATAATCTTTGCCAACCACCTACCAGGCTTTTATGCAGTATATTGTTTCCTTTCTGACAGTTAAATTACTGGTAATAAAGCTCTGTAACTGTGCCACGACAGTGTGTCTTAGTAGGAAGACAGGTGTCTGCTGGGGAAGGCAGGAGCCTCCCTTGGAATGGAAAATGTGAATCCAAATTA
>VRYO01000100.1:13080345-13233966 GCA_009812075.1 Sialia sialis | reverse complement strand
ACAGTCTAAAGCTGTGCCAAGCAAAATATAGGTTGGATGTTAGGAAAAAGTTTTTTATGGAAAGAGTGATCAAGCACTGAAATGGTTTGCCTGGAGGTGGTGGAGTTACCATCCCTGGATGTGTTTGAAAAAAGACTGGATGTGGCGCTCAGTGCCATGGTTTAGTTGAGGTGTTAGGGCAGGGGTTGGACTCAGTGATCTTGGAGGTCTCTTCCAACTGAGTGATTCTATGATTTTGTTTTGCACCTGGAATCTGAATGTGCTGCTGACATCAGGACCCCACAGTGCCTTATAAAGGCAGATGAGGGCATTAAGAATCTGGTCCTGTGTACAGTATCCTAAATAAACCATCTTTCATGTCGTATATTTCACCTTGATAAGAGAATATAATGTCTGTGCTCCACTGAGCCCTATGCTGGTGAGTAAAATTCTGTGTGAAGCTTATAAATTCATGCAAATAGTATGACTTTTCCCCACCTTGATTCAGATTATAAATCAATGGGATTTAGTCCACCACTCCTTATGAGTGAGTAATTCTGCAACCACATATTCATGCTGTGGAAAACTTTTCAGTGAGATTCTTTTCAAGATAAGTCTTTGCCAGCTATTGAAAGTGCAATCATTGCAGAGCCACTAACATTTTCAGGCTCAATATCAAATGCATCACAGATCTGCTCAGCATCTTTGTCAATCATTTAAAGTGTAGCAGACAAAAATAATATTCTAAGAATTATTATTGGAAGAATGTATGTTCTCTTATGAAGTGAAAGTGATTCTGATATATGAACAGCATTGGAACTGCCAGTATGAAAACTCACACCAGACCTGTGTGTAATATTCTTGTCTCGCAGGAAGTAGTGGGAGTAGTATGTGAAAAAGAGTTGTTCACAAGTCAGAATCCTTAGGAGCTCTAGGTGACTCTTCCTGCATTTTGTGATATTCTGCTAAGAGAAAGCTCCTCTTACCCTTCTTGAGTCTTTTTATGTCATAAACCGTGCACACAAAGGCATGTGTGTAGCAGCTCACACTGGTTGCTCAGCAAAGGATGTACAGTACGATCAGGTACAAAACAAAAGTTCCACTCATAATGGTGGCTACAACTATAAATCTCAGTGCAAAATAATGATAGTTATTAAAAGAAAGGTATTCTTAAAACTCTCTCCATTGTTAAAGGCTGATTTATCTTTCCACACTATAATGAGATGAATACTAGACAAGCCTTTGCATTGCCTTCACTCACAGCTTAACTGGAATCACAAACAGTTTTCATAATGAAGTATACAGCCTGCAAAAAATTTGTATTCCAAGTGTGCGCACAGACCCTGTTGTTACAGATTGTACTTCTTTCCCGAAGTGTGCACTGACAAGCTCTTCAGTGTGTTTATTACTGCACAACACTGTAAGCCAACTGATGTTTATTATTGGCTGTGCAATAGGTCAGAGCAGAGTTTCACCACAACAAGGTACATTCTGGTACAGGCTGTGCCTGAGGGGCACTATCCCTTGTGGATCAGCTTAGTGGAGAAAAGAACCTGTATCTTAGTAGGGATGTGCTGAGCACCCACCTCAGCCTCAGGGGAGAGCAGGTAAAGTGGCAAGTCCTGTCCTTATAGTCTCCGAACACAACCACTCCTGATTTGTACCGGGCTTTTTTCCAGGCCTCCGTGGGAGACGAAATCTTCCTCATGTCCTGCCTCACTCCATACAGCTGCACTAAGGCCAACTGCAATTGCTGGGATGTGTACTATGCAGAATAATTTCATCTGTGTAACACAATAAATACCATGTATTATACCTGTTATGTTCATAAAGCAAGGATGCAGCCATAAAAATACGCACCAGACTGCTCTGTACAAAGAAGACAGATGGTATTTATTCTATATTAATTAATATTGCATGTAGATTTTCCTCCCTCTTTAAATATCTTGAACATCCTCTTTCAAAATTTAAATGTACACATGGAGATTCTTTTTGTTTTGACAGCTGACTGTTGCATTTTATCTCCATTCAACATAGGTGGCCTTGGTTTGTTCTTACAAGTGCTATCTTGTGTATCTTCAGTCTTTCTGTCATTATTACAGTTCTCCTTTCTACTTAAATCAAGTTAATCAAGTGATTTAATCAATTTAAGGATGGAAAGCAAACAAGGTGCAAACCCTCCAGAAATTTGGAGAGTTAATAAATTAGGTTTGACAGGATTTGTGTTTGCAGGTTTTGGCTTCACTGGTCATCACCTTATTTAATAGTTTGTTTTTTCTCAGTCACATGTCTCAGAATAATATTACACATAAGGATGAAATGCAGCCACTGCTGAAATTTTATTGTTCTGTGTAACTTGTTCACAAATGCTCCTGGAGACACGTGGTCTTTGCCTGCCATCATAGTTTTACAGTGGACCATTTCTGCCTTACAACTGGAGCCACACATAGACATGGCTAAAAACAAAAAAGCAATGGCACTATCATGGATATTGCAACCCCATTGCTTTAAGGGATACTTTAAAGGAAAGTAGGCCAAAAACTTGACCTATTTTAAAAGACATGGCAATCTGTTCTTTTAAAAAATCTTTCACACTTCATTGAGCCCTTCTCTGTCTCCCATACCATGAAAAATATTGTACAGTAGCAAGATTCAGAATTCTTCTCTCTCTGCTGTTACCCAAACAAACAAATATTGCAAGCTGAAATCTGCAGTTTAACAAATTTATTTTTCTCTATCACTGATCTTGAAAAAGAAATAATCTTTGAAATTACCAAATACATACATTGAACTAATTTGGTATAACCAACTAAAATTGCTACATCACTGCACTTTCTCCATAGTGTTAGTTGCAATGGATCCATTTGACAACTAGGAAGTCTTAGCATCCATAAAGAATTTTTGCTTCTAAGGACTTCAGTGTTTTGAATTCAAAAACCAGAAGCAGTGAGCCATATTTCTCAGTTATTTTGCTGTTTGAAATCTGGCTGTGAAACTCTGTTTACTTTGTGTTGGACTCCTGCCAGAGGAGGCCTGGTTTTAGCAGATGGTCGTGGAGCGGAGGCCAGACGTTTCCTGCTGCGTCCTGACGAGCACTGATAGCAGCGCTCCCAGGCACAGCACTGATGCCTTCAGCCACCGAGGCTGCAGAGCAGGGCTGCTGACACAAACGTTGGGAAGAGTCTGTGAAGCAGCCCCTGGGGCAAAAAGACTTTGTGGAAAAGAGGGTGCTGAAATGGTGTGCAGAAGTCACAAAGAAGATGAGTGGAGGAAGAACTGGAGTTTCGACCAAGAGGAACTGAAGTGTTAAAACCAGATGGGCATAAACCAGTACTGAGGAGATGTGATTGCTTTGATCTTCGACAGGACACTCCTCTGTCTTGTCAAGAAGAGACTTGAAAGAAGGTCCAAATGGAAGGCTTTACCATGGTGTAGGTTTACCTGTCTGCTCTACAGTCACCGTGTGCAGGGAGCATTTTCCTTTTCCCCCTTTTCTAGGGGGGCAGAACTTATCTCAGAACAAATGTCCTTAATATGTCCTCAGGCTGGGTTTGATCTTTCAAGATGCTGCCTGCTCTCAAGATGGGGAATCAAAGGGCAATGCCACAATCGCAGGCACTTGAGTAGTGCTAGATTGCTGCCTTGGCAATTTGCGTACAGGAGAAAATGCAAACAAATTTCTCAGGAGGCTGTATGACTTGGAAATCTTCCAGAAATCCTTCAGTAGATTAAGGACATCCATAGTTTTTCTGGGGATTCAGATCTTGAACCAACGTAGCTAAAATTCATGGTTCCCATGCCATATGGCTCTGTGTTTGGAGATTTGGTGCTCTCCCATTCCCTGCCATCAGATACCTGGTGCCACTGCATTAGTGTGTCAGGCTAATTTGAGTGATGATTTTGTGCAGGTGGCAAGGCCCCTGTGAACTGCAGCTGCACCCCTTCCTTGCATTCCAGCCAATCTGCAGGTAGGCAATGTTGGATTTTGATTGCTTGTGCCTTTCCAGTTTACTACTGGATCTCAAAAGGAAAGAAATCCCAGGAAAATGAAGTGTTGATTGTTTTGTTACATGTCACTTGCATACATTTCTCCCTCTTTGGCCATTATTCACTCAGAATCTCCCCAAAACCGAGTCTCCACTTGAGCATAAGAGACAACTGACAAGATCAGGCACCTGCATAGGGGTCTGACTGAAAATATTTTTCCCTGACTTCTACCTGCAGAGCATCAACATTCAACAACCCCAAATATGAGAAAAAAATAGTTTAAAACCTCATTCAGCAAAGTACCAAACTTTGGTATTTCTTTCAGTGAGAGCCCTTCCTTCCTACTTATCAGTTTTGTACAGGACAGTCTGAATCACCACTTTCATGACCACTGTCCTCCTCTACGCAGTTTTCTTAGGCTGCCTTTTTCTACCTTACTGACTTTTTCCAACTTGAAGACAGGAATGCAGTATCTAGGAACACCACATGCATTTTTTAACAGCTCAGCAGCTGAGCCCATTTGACTTTACACTGGGACAGGAATTAATGTACTGTACAGAGAAGACTACAGAAATGAAGTTTCAAAGTATCTGTATCATCAAAGAACATGGATAGACCTTGGGAATTTAATCTGGTCATCATAATTTATGGAATGTAAGTGATCTGTGTCTTACTCAAGTTGCAAAATGCTACACCCTCCTCTGAGCAGCCATGGCGAGCCATAGCCAGGCTGGGAGCTTGGGCCTTGCTGTCCTTGACCTCATGATCCTCCACATCTGCAGAGGAAGAGCTCATATCCTGTTCATTAGCACCCTAAAGCTGCCATGCAGAGGTGTGAAGCCCATTTCCATCGCTAGGCAGAGGGGTGGTTAATGCTCTTCCTTTGCTGGAGAAGGACTCATGATCACAGGTCCTACCTCAGACTTCCCCAGCCCGTTTTTAACATCTCCTGTTAGTTGCCAGTGGCCATACCGTGCACTATGCAATGCTCGTTCCCACTCCAAACAGATGGTGCAAGAACCAGCAAAGCTTAGAAAATTTCTGGTCAAGCAGCTCTCATTGTAATTAAAGCAGCCCCATTTTCACTGCCTGGTTTGAACACAGACCATTTTCTTCTGTCAGCTGGGATGATGTGAGTTTGAAGCTGGGCTTTTCTTTATTTTCTTTAATAATTGAAACCATAAAACCTGATGTTTTAATTAAAATTTGTTAGGTGAATTACTAGTTATTTCACTTTGATTTTACAAATACTACACATGAATGGAGATAAGAAAATAAACAGAGCCAGAGTGAAATGTCTTGGGCATAGCTCAGGATACACAGAGACAGACATCCCTAGGGAAGGAGAGTTGCAAAAAGGCATCAAAATGGAGTTCACTGAACTGGCGTTTAAAGCTTTTGGGAAGTGTCTTTTTTTAGCAAGCCTTTAAAGTCAATTATCCTCAGAGAATGTGCTTCATGTTTGTCTTGAGGATAAAGATAGTGAGATTTCATAATTTATCTGGCTCATACCTCTGAGCATGCAGGTCCCTGGCCCTGTGCTAGACAAGAGGTGGCAGATCCCTCTCTATGGACAGGAGAGTGGGAAAAGCGCCTTCCCCTCGGTGCTGGCTGTGAGCTGGAAAAGGGGCAGTGAGGCATTCCTCCTTGAAAGTGAGAGACACTGCATTTCCCAGCTGTCACACACAATTCATTACCCAAAAAACCAAAACTATCTGCTAAAGTATAGCAGATAGAATCCTGGAAAATAGGTTAGACAGTACTTAAGCACAACTTTTCTCCACAGAGAGGGCTTGTGTTAGGTCCAAAGCTCCAGAAATGAAGAGAAAATAAACAGAACTTATGGAATTAACCTGGCAAAATGGAGTTGGCTCCCACCTGTCACAGGACTGCGCAGTGGAGATGGTCCTCATTCAGACAGAGGCTCTTTCTCCAAAATGGCTTTCATTCTCCTTTGAAGAGCATCCTTGGATGAATATGTCTGTCCAGCACGGGAGACTTGCAGTGTTTTTGAGTTAGAAAAGAGGAATTTTAGCACTAGTACAGCAACATCAGTTTCTAGACAAGAAAAATCTGCCTGCAGAAGGAGAGAAGCCCCACCTACTAACAGTTCAGCTGCTGGGCTCTTCAGCAAGGGTGGGTGTTTGGAAAATGGGAAAAGAACAGAAAAGATCCTGGTCCTGGCAAAACTAGTCTGGTTTCTGATATGCTTAAACTTACTTTATGGTAATGGGACTTAAAATTAACTCCTTTGTGTTACTTTTGGTATGTTTCTTATACAGTGCTGACCAGGAGCTAAATCTCTGCATCAAATGAAGTTTTTCAGAACCATTAGGTACAAGAATGATGGTTGTAGTGGTCCTTGGTGGATAATCCCTGGGGATGTCCAGTCAGTCCATCTCATAGCTGTTCATCTCATAGTGGTTAAATAATTCCCTTCAGTATCTTCAATGCAATTCTGTCAGCATGAGCTCTTTGTGGACACAGTGATTCTGGATCTATTTGTTCTTTACTGTAGCTACACAAGGCCACGTAAACTGTGCATGAGTTGCCACCACCTTTGTCCATTTTGCACAGGTGCATGAGGCTGTGTGAAACACGAGCCAAATTCAGCTGGTTGTGTGGGAGGCAGCCAAAATAGCCCCCATTTCTGAGCCTGCGAGTGAGTAAAGAGCAAGAGTCCCCACTCAGACCTGTGCCAACACCAGCAAAGCACCAAGGAAGAATTACTGCTAACAGGAGGAGGCTTGTGGAGAGCAGAGTGTGAGCTTCTCTGCTGTACTTACACACAACACAGCCCATTTCTTCTAAGCATCATACTCTGAAAAAAATGTTAATTTTTCATTTACTGCTACGCCTGAGATGGAAATCTCTTCCTTACACAAAACAGACCCTCAATCTCATTTTGGGCTTTTGTGGAATCTTATTTTGGGCCTGATGCTCAAAGCCAGCAGTAACAGCCTTAAACTTGAAAGGCTTCACACCAAAGGCACATTAAAAAAAACCCCAAAACCTATTTTTTTTGGTAGAACAATTGATTGATAGAGAGATATGGGAGCATAAGCATAGCTTTTGAAGCCTATGGACCATTTTGACCACAGATATGCAACCTGTGAGTCTGGCTCACTTGTTTAATCTCTGTGCCAGTTTAATCCTGTTCTGCCCTAAAACACCTGGTGTGACTTCAGAGTGGCGCTGGTGGCCCTTGGGTGCCAGCCTGGCATGGTAATTTTTTTTTTTGGTCACATGATGTCCATACAGCTGTAAATAAACATGATTAAAAGAACATGTCTGGGAACTAAATTAATGAGAAACCAAATAATAAACTTGTCTTCCAGCTGCTGGTTTAGAATAAAAGTGACACGGAAACGATGTGTATTTTTTACAATTTGTAAAAAACAAACATGATGCACATCTGTTGAACTTTATTCTGAGGTCTAGGGCCATCCGTTTCAGTCTGGGACAATATACAGGCATTGGCCAGAATGATTTTATGGATTGGATCTCTGTGGGTTAAATTCTGACCAGGCAGATGGGACAGAGTCCAACAAAAGATCTCAACAGAAGCAGCCCTGGCGACATTGATACAGTTGCTATTAAGTGGAGATTGCCTAGAAAATATCACCAAGGACATTCACCCTTGTCTTCCTGTGCCAGTTTACCTGCATACTAATGTAGTTTTCTTACAAAAAGCATAATAGTTATTATTTAAAATTGATTATTTTCTGTTTACTTCTGATTAAAATTTTTACTTGTCTTTTTTTTTCTTATTTTTTAAATGACCTTCAGAAATTTTCAATTATCATCAAAAACATTTTTAATAAGAGGCAGAACAAGAAAGCTGAGATTTTTGGTTCTGATGAGAGGTTTTGTAAGGGGAAGATCACCATCGTTGTCATAGCCATTAATGTTCTGATTTTGGAGCAGTGGAGACGTAAGCAAATACTTATTTTTGAAAGCCCTTTTCTTTAGTTGATGACAAAATGCTCATCTCCTAAATTTAGTAATGCTGTGTCTCCATGTGTATATTTATATTATTAGTCACCTTTAAGCCCTCATTTTCTGTGATCAGCACAGGCCAGGGAGTCACTGCATCCTCGTGTCAGAGGGTACCCGCATGTCCGTGCCCCTGCCAAGTGCGCTGAGTGTCCGGCTTGTGAATTCCAGTGGGAACAGACCAGGATTGGAGTGGCTGGGAAGAGAGGGGCAACGGGGGCCAGCTTGAGCAGGCTTTGTTACCATAACCCTCCAGGGAAGAGAAACAATAACCATGGAATATCCAGAGTGGGAAAGGACCCACATGGGTCATCGAGTCCAACTCCTAATAATGACTTTAATAATGGTCACCTTGTATTATCATCCCTGAATTTAGGTATTTACCTGTCCACTATCCCAGGTTGTGCAGTTCCTCTATTTTTTTTTTAATTATTATTATTATTATTATTATTAAAGGCCACGCTCCCAAGGAGCAGAAACAGGGCTTGTGCCTGTAGTTCAGCGAAAGCAGTTGTGGTAGCTGTACAATTTAAATTTTGGGAAAATGTTTTCACAGAAAGGTTGTGTGTAAAGGTCAGTGGGACTAATGGCAGCCCAGTTTATATCTCGGAGCCAGCCAGGAAGCCTGAGGGCGAGCGATGGCCCGGCCTAGCGCCGCCCGTGCCGCTGCCTGCCTTCCCCAGGGCCATGTGAGCCCGGCAGCACTTGTTATTTTGTTACGAGCCGCGGCGGAGGGCGGGCCGGGCGCGGGGGCTGCGGGCGCAGCCGGCCGCGGTGCCGCAGCTGATGTAATGCTGCTGCTGCTGCTGCTGCTGCTGCTGCTGCCGCCGCAGCGCCTTCACGTGTTTTCGGCGCGCCCGGCCGGCGGGGCAGCGGCGTGTGCCGTGCGGTGTGCGCCGTGACACACGGGGACACGCACGCACACACACACACACACTCGCCACACACACGTGTTGTTTGCGCCGCCGGGCCGCTCCGGGCGCAGTCCGCCCCCCTCCCCACCGCGGCGGGGTCCCGGGGCTGACCGAGGGGCCGCCCCCACCGCTCCGGCTGCGCTCGCCGTCCCCTGCCCCAGCCCCAGCCCCAGCCCCGGCCCCCTCCCCGGCGGCGGCGGCGGCGGCGCGGGGCGGCCCGAGTGTCGGGCACGCCGAGCCTGCGCACTCGGCGGCCGGGCACGGCGGCCGCGGGGCGAGGAGCGGCGCGGGGCGGGCCGGGCCGGGCCAGGTGCTGCTGCGGGGCGGGGGAGCGCGGAGCGACCCTGCGCGGGGGCGGCGGGGGCCGGGCGCCATGCGCCGAGCCGCGGGCCGGGCTCGCCATCCTGCGGCGTAGCGGCGGGACGGGTTCCGCCCGTGATGTCCCCCGGGCAGCGGGGGAAGGCGACTCACTCGAGCGCTGCGGCAGAGGCCTAGTGCGGCCAGCGCCGCTCGCGTCCCATGGCCGAGGAGCAGCAGCCGGAGGCAGGGCAGCCGCCGCGGCGGCTCGCCGGCACCCCCGCGCCCGGCGGGGCCCTGCCAGCCCTGGTGCCGGGGCTGCAGGGCGGCGAGGCCAGCGCGCTGCAGCACAAGATCCGCAGCTCCATCTGGTAAGGGCCGGGCCGGGGGAGCGGGGGAAGGGCCGGGGGGCTGCGCGGGCGCGGGGTGGCGGGGGGAGGGGGGCGCGGCCCCTTTGTGCGGGGAGCGCGGAGCTCACGCGTGGCCGCGGGCGGGGGTCGCGGCCGGGCCGTGCCCGCGGGCGGCGCCGCCCGGCAGGACCAGCCCCGTGTGCGGGCGGGCGGCGGCGCTGCCCCGCTGCGCTGGGCGGCGGGCTCGGTCACCTGCCGCCGGCGCTGCGAACCGGCGCATCCTGCGCGGCCCCTGCGCTGCCTGGAGCGCGCACCGAGCCCCCAGCGCGGCGGGGGATGCGGAGCCGGGCAGGAAGGGTGCGATTGTCCAGCCTCTGGAAACCTCTGCTCTTCTGAGGTCCAGCCAGGCAGTTCAAATGCAGTTTTGGCTGGAGCTCACGATGGTTTTCAAGTTTCTGCATAGGAATCCAGGTTATTTTTTGTCGGATTTTTTCCCTCTAAAAATTAAATTGCTTAGTAAACCAGCATTATATTTAAGAATTTTATGTGTATTGGGGAAACGAGGTGAATCAGCTTAGCTTGCTGCAAATAAAGTGCTTTGTTGTTCTTTGGTTTGTTTGTTTTGTTTTTTTAATATTTGCAAGAGTCACTTGCAGCATTTGTATTTTATGTATGTTTTTAAAAGCTGCTTTTGGCTGAGGGCACTGATAAAGAGTAGTGAAAGTTGGGAGTTGTAAGTGCAGGTTACTCATGTAATGTTTTCCTTTATATACACACACACACCATGTGTATTTTATACATATACTCATCCCAATAAAAACATACTGATCTAGCTTGCATATTACGTCATATTACAGTTAAATTATGTGGTCTGAATGGTAGTTGCTAGAAAATAAAGAGAATCCAAATATAATTTTACCTTCAGATTTTTTTATTGTATGGTATACTGAAATCACATATATTATTGGGATGGTGGTTGTTTTTGTATGTTTGAACAGTAAATAATTGTTCATTCTCCTTCATCCACACTTGCTACCTTTTGTTTTGGTCTTCTCTGCAATGAGACCTAGAGAAGGAATATGAACTGCTGAATTTTCAGTCTTTTTGGATCATAAAATCTTCACACCCTCCTAATTTATTATGGTATTTAGTGATGGTCTTTTCATGTTTCCTTCTCTTTGCATGAACATGCTGTTTGGAAATGAGTCTCGGAGAGCATGTTTACATTGCATTCAGATTAGGTATCATGTCCAAGTTGAAGACAAAATGGCTACTAAGTAAAACCTCTGCTTTTATTGTGGGTTTTCTTTTCTAGGAAAAAGAGCATAAATGTTAGCTTCTGAAATGAAAACCGCTTGTTTGATTCAGGTGATGTTGGTGAATAGCCCAAGGCCATGTTTGGTACAAAGGAATGAAGCATTTTGCTCGGGGTGAGTGGCTCTGTGGTGCCAGGTGCCTGTGACCAGCAGAGGTTTTGCCAGCGCCTTGCAGCCCTGTCTCCTGGTACTGTCACAGGCATTGCTCACCTTCTCAGAGTGTTCCTCCTGGCTGCCTGCTTCCTGCACCAGGCTTCAACTTCCCTGCTGCTCTCAGGCAGCATCCCTTCCCTGCAGGTTGTGCTGTTGAAATGCAGCATTTGAAGATAAGGTTATTTTTTAATAAGAAAATATTTTCTTTTGATGTCTTCAGATCTTACATTTCTCTATTGTGATCAAGCAGTCTTCGTTTGAGGTTGGAGTTTAATGTTAATTTGCATCTTCCTGGAGATGTGGTGGTTGTTTTGGTGCAGCAAGGATGAGGAGCACTGGCAGGGACATGGTGCTCACTGCTCCCTGAAGAACAGTGGAAAGTCTCTTGTCCTGGCACTCTGGGGTGTGCTCTTTGTCCAGTGGGTACTGGAGACGGATAAACCGCGGGAGAAGTTGTGGAGGGCCGGTTATGAAAATAGCAGTGCACTGCTGTTAACACAGCGAGGTGTAATGTGCAGAGCACAGCTTCTTCCTCTTTCCTCCTTCCCTCCTCTTCCTCCCCTCTTCCCCTGCTGTGCCAGTTGCATGTGCTGGCAGGTTGGTGCATTCAGTTTCCCCTTTGCTTCCCAGCAGGTTTAGCACATCCAGCTCAGTGCTCTTCTCTGTTGTTTTCCTCCTACCTCCTTTTTTTCCTACACGTGTTTGTGCATAGTGGATGGAGGCTTTTTGTTGGTTGTGTTTGTTACAAGTTTTTTTTGTTTTGTTTCTTTTTCAAAGGTTTCACTCTTCAGATTGTATTGTCAATGAAAATAGTAGTATAGCAAAATATATAGCAGTTATGTAAATACTGGACTTGAGGATCACAAACAAGTCTGTGCTTGTCCCTCCACTTTACAGACAAATATAAATATAGAGAGTGATGCAGGCCACGAGTGGGACAATGAGATATTCATTATCTCAATTCATACTTACTTTATTCTGTTCATTAAATTAAAATGTAGTTTGACAAAAACATATTAAGTAATTGTGTGCTTGTGAAGTCCCTTATTTTGAAACAATAGCTTAAGCCCTGCTGGTTACATTTGCAGGCATGGTCAATATAGTTACTGAAGACAGAAAAATAGGCTTTTTAGGTGTCCAGTGTGTTGGGTTTGGTTTTTTTTGTTGGGGTGTTTTTTGGCATGTAAGGTGACCATTAGTTTGAGCTGAGGAGAGGAAGATAAAAGAGTGACCTAGCTGTGTTTATAAACAAATCAGGAAGTACTTATTTGCAATACAACATCACATACAGGTATTTAAGTGCTATTTGGTTACAGTAATTGAACCTCATCCCTGTCTATCTGTATTTGTGTCCTGCCTGCTCCACTTGAACACATGCATTGAACAAAGTGGTGTCTGGTTTTGTTCCGTGCTGTGTGTGAGTTGCTGAGGCGGTTGGATGTGTTCTTACGGTGTGGGTGAAGCGGGCAGAAATAATGCTGGATGTCTTTTCCCACTGACGGATTAGAAGTCTAGACAGAGAGAACACGTCTTTGGGAGCCCAGCCTGGCTGATTAGTGTCAGCATGGGCGGGTTTGTAAATTGCCCTGGTCTTCACTGGACACTGGGCCTTAATCTGCCTGTTTTTATTTCTCTTCAGATTTGTTAAAGCTTTCATATTTATTAATAGATTTTTGTCCAGACGTTGGAGCCCGAGGCGGGAGAACCTCCCTAGTCAGCTGTCTGAGCATATAGACTAATGGGGTTTCACTTATTTCTTCGGATGAGGGTAATGTATTACCAAATGAGTGCTGTTTGTATATGATGTTTCTGTACCCAAACATATGGTGGTGAAGACAGAGTCTACTCAGTATCACATTGACTTGCCAAGGAATATCTTACAGCTGAAGACAGCCAGCAAAGTATGGATGTAAAAGCAGTGTGGCACGAGGATTGAGATGCAGAGATGGCCAAGGGAGGATGGTGTCAGCTGAGAGTCTGTCATCACTGGCATAAAAGAAAAAGACCAACAGTTTTAGGCAGTTTAATCCCTCTGCTCACTGTATTAATCCAAAATCCAGTAGCTGTGAACATTGAAGGAACGGACAGGTTTGCTTTCTTGTTCACTGTTGCAAATAACTGGTGATGGTTCCGCAATGAGCGCTTGTTTACCATTATAAATAATAATCTGATGCTTGCATCTGTGCATGGGTTGGCCCCAGCTTCTTTCACCTTACCTGCATCTCAGCTCTTTTTGTCCTAAAGGCATCTGTTAGGATTTGAATACAGCAATTCTGCTTGAGAGATTACTCTCCTTCTCCACCCCAGTGTCTCGTGTGTAAACCAAGCTGAGGACCAGGCAATGTGGATTGACAAACACAAAGCACTGAATTTGCAGCCATTTCAGCTGGACATGGGTATGGGTTTCAGACCCATAATTTTTGTCTTTAAATTGTTTTTCTAGCTGGAAAACCACGTGAGCGAGTCTGGGCAGTGCCTAAATTATGTGTCCTAATGCTCAGTTTGTCTCATGTTGAAGAAAGAGTAGGAGGTGAATTGTGCCCTTGTTACTTTTGGGCTCTTGGTATTGTGCTAGAGAACCAGATTAGCTGATTGTAACACCAATGTTTTCTAATCTTTGGAAAGCTCCATTCTTTTTAATGACTTAAAACATTCCTGCTCCCTCCTGCAGTTGCATCCATCACTCCTCATTAGGCATTGTCAGCAAGCGTGGATCATCACTTAGCTGTTGGCAGAGGAAATGTTCTGCAACTTGGGAAATGCCATTGAGGTTTTTCATAATAGGAATTGCTACTTATTTGTATAGTTAGGTCAGCAGAAAAACTGATTGACAGTTTTGATATTTTTAATAAAATGTCTGGCAATGAAGAGGGACGCTGGAGGGATATTGTTTTAGGCTTTTAGCAAATGCAGATGGATATACCTTTTTGCAGTTTTCTTCTGCAGTTGAAATTTCTGTGTGTATTTTTTTTAAAACAGGTATTTCTTGAGTCAGGTTCAATTAACATGTAAACCAATCCATCTGCATTTTCTCTTTTTCTTGTAGCTTGGGAGAGGAAGGTGGGAAATAAAAGGAAAAAACCCTAACATAGCCTTCAGTATTTTGTTAACTAGCGTGTCAAAATTGAGAGAACTCAAAATTTCCTCTGATTACAGAGTACTTGTGGTTATTCTGTGCCCCCAGCCCAAAATGCAGTGGCTGTCATTCCCTCCTTCATCCTGGTTAGCTCATTGTTGGAGGTGGGAAACACAGGTTATAATTCTTCAATTATAGATTAATGATTCCTGTGAGGAAAATCAAATAATTACCACTGACAGGTGTATAGGCTGCACTAATTTCATTTAATCTATGCAACATCAGAAGTGTGTTTGCCTCCTTTGGAAAAGTACCTCGAGCCCCTCAGCTGAGAGATGATGTGTAAAACTGCAAAGATTTCTTGTTGCTGACTCAGTTTTCCCTGGCTTCTTGGTTCCGCTTTTTCCAGGTGATGGTCAGGTTTGCCTGCCTGAATGTGTTTCCTGATATGTGTATAAGCAGTCAAATACACAGCAAAAAATTGAGCTTTGGATCATATTTTAGAGTAGTTCACGGTGATTTCAGGGAAGGTCAGCCCTCCTTGGGCAAAGCATTTAGCAGTTTGTCATTCTTCACATTCTGCTTCCCCAAATGAATAGGAGCAGAAAGTGGAATTTGTTTCATCTGACTCCACCTGGCTCTGTACAAGTTCCCATATAGTTATTGTGGAAGGAAAAAATACATTTCTGAGGTGAGGGCCAGCTCCTAGGAAAGCTGTTTCCATAAAACAATCCATCCTGCTGCAAACAAGTTTTAAACCAGGGTGTAGCCACCTGTGGTGCAAAACTCATGAGTTAGGCAAAATAAATCCTACACTATTTCTCCTTTTTTCAGCTTGACCTCTCCTGGAGATGGAGTGGGTTGCTCAGAGACCTTCCACTCCTCTGAACAAGGGCCAGGTACATCCTTTGTCTGTTGCTACACATTCCTGTATGCAGGAAACTCCTTGTGTGGGGAAGCCCCCAGAAGAATTCCTCCTCACCCAAGCAGGGTTGGAGGGCTCTCACTGTCCCTGCTGCAGTGCATCCTGAGCTGTTGGGAAAGGTTCTGGGTGCTGTCAGCTCAGCAGTCAGTGCCAGGGCACAGGCGTGGCAGGAGAAGCAGCTTTCCAAAACGGGGCACGGTCACCACAGTGCTGGAGTTTCTAGGTCAGCAGGTGTGGAAGCCAATTTGGTCTGCAGGCGTTTTTACAAGGTTAGAAAATAAACCTGAGTAAAATGAATGGTGACCTTTATGTAACCTTTGGAGAATGGAGCTGAGGTTTTATTGAATATCCTGGCTCTGAGTTGGAGAGAATGGCTTTGCAGAAAAAAGGTCTTTATAAACCTGCTTTTAGGAAGAGTGGATTTTTCACTTTTGTTTGTGGGCTTTGTTTGTTTTTGTTTCTTGAAACAATAGAATCTAAAAACTGTATAGGGGGAAAGCACAATTCAAGTGGTAAAAAATTTGGATAAGTTTTGCTGTTGTTTATTTGGAGTGCATTGGAGTGCGTGGAATTGTTGAATTCACAGCATCAAACATACGCAATTCCACAATTCCTTGTTTCATAAACATTTTACTTTCCACTGCAGGAGTTTCTTCGTTGAAGCAAGTCAGATGGTGTGATTTTGTGGTTCAGAGCAGTTCTAATGAGTCCTTAATAAGCACAGAATTGCAGGATCGTCATCCCAGGCCTCTATAGCTGGGTTGCTTGTCATTTGGGAGAGTTCTTTGTTATTTACATGTGTTTGTATGCCACTGGCAAGTAGAAATCCAAATCTCTACCTGAAAAGAGCACTTGGAAACTCTCCCTGAAAGTTTCTGGATACTGTATAAACTAATCAGGAAAAATCATATAATTGGGTGAGACGACAGTACTGCTCAGGTTGGGGTGATCAGACTCGTACTGAAGCACTGATTTATCTTTTAATTAATTGTAGCTTGGGGTGGTTTTGTTAGTCATTTTTTTTATGTGTGTGTGTGTAGTTTTGAGAGCAGGGGTTGAGCTTAATGTTTTTATACAGATCCCATAACTTATGTATGTTGCCTTCTCTTGTTACTCTACTCAGCTGCTTGCCAAACAGAAGTATTTGGAGAAGGGCCAGAGCTGCAAAATTCAGATCAGGATCCAAATTTGGATTTTTGGTACGAGCCTTTCTAATATCTAATATTACAAAACCTCATATATAAGTAAGGAACTCTTTATATTTAAACTATGGTGACGAGAACGGGGAGGTAGCTTCCTCGCTTCCCTCTGGAGCAGTCCAGGCAGAAGGCTGGACTGTGTCTTACAAAGCTGATTCAGAAAGGTGAATTGAATAGGTGAAAAAGCAATGAGTGCACTGTCACCCAGAAAGAGCCTGAGCAAAAGGCCAGCACAAATTGGTGCTTTCAGTGAATAGAATCCCCTAAATATAAAAATTCTGGAAGTGGTGCGATGTTTTGTCGTGTTCCATAAGGTCTTTGGGAATTTCTAGGGTTTGTTTTGTTTTGTTGTAAATGGAGTAGCCAGTATCTCAATTTTAATGCTTTCTTGATTTAATGGAAAAAGGATTATCTCTGATCAAGTAGGTTGCTTGTTATCGGCTGCTGTGCCATCAACAGGCTTTCAGTAAGCTGCCCAGTGTTTTGTGTTGTTGAATGTTTAATCATTAAGACAGTGGGAATAAAACATTCAAAACTTCCCAAATATTTTCCTTGTTGCTTGTTTTTACTTGCTTGTGGTTGCTGTGGTGACATTGTAGGTGTGGTGAGGCTGCAGGGCTGGGGCTGGGGGTGGCTCTGGCTGGTGGGACCTGCACCCCGTGAGCTGCTGGACCCCGCAGAGCCCTGCAGAGCCCTGGCTGTTCCAGGGCAGCACAAGTGTCCCTGCCTGGCTGGCCTGTACCTGTGTTCTCCACAGTGATGAGTCTCACTCAGCTTTTCCATGCTGCTGCCCGGGAGTGCTGTCCCTTGCTCATTTTTCAGGTACTTCGAGTTTGGGAAGAAAATCTTGTTCCTGGGGAGAGCTTCTTTGTTAAATGAGGCACAGTTGTATCTCCCCCTGAGAGGCAGTTTGTGGTTAAATGTCAAGGTCCGTGATCAATGGCTGTCCTTTCTGATGGATGGCCTCGCAGGCATGCAGCCCATCTGTATTTCTTAGTCAGAAATTCCTAAGTGCCATTATAAGGTTGTTGGGACACCTGTGGGTGAAAAAGTTAGATTGCACTGGAAAGCAGGAATTGCAGTTCGTGACTTTGCATATAAAGCAGTGAATTATACTGGTGGTCAGCAATACAGACTGTTGGAATTTTTCTCAGTATGAGTGAGGTTGCCTTGTAAGTATCTACCACAAGCATCCTTTGGACAAACAAAAATTAGTGTAAGAAAAGTGTGCTGGATAATAGCACGGGCAGTTTGTTCTGTTTTTGCCTAACCACCTTCTTGCCCTTGTTTAGAAGTCAGTTGAAAATATCTGGAGTAATCTTTGTGACTTCAGTGGAAATATTCCTGTGTGCCTTCTCTCTTACTCTTCAGAACCACTGCTACATTAAAATACAGACTGAAAAGGCGTTACTCAGTACCACAAGTGGTAACTCTTTAAAGGCTTCTAAATTGAAAACCTTTAATATTTATTAATATTTTTGTGGATGGAATTTTAGTCTCGCTTTTTAATCTGCTCTGAAAAAATGTGACAGCTTCTTCTTCCAGAACCACTGTTAGTTTTATTGCTAGTTCAGTGAAGGAAAGCACTCAAGAGGCTTCGAGGGGGCTTATTAAACTGGGGGGAGAATTCTGCAAGGGGATTCTGGATCCTGTGTGACTGTGGTGTCTGCAGGCAGTGTGAAATTGAGACTGGAGACTTCTGCTTCAGGGCTGGACATCCTCAGGCAGGAGCAGTTTGTTGTGTGTGCTGAGGGTGTGTGAGCAGTAGTTTCTTGGGAAGAGGATGCCCCGCCAAGGAGAGCTGTGCTCGTGGTGCTGGGCATCATCCACTCAGAGCTGCCATCTCCCACACCGTGCTGGTTCTGCAAGGTCACGAGAGCTCTGTGGTCCATGTGCTGCTGCTGTGCAAGTTGGTAGCTGTGGCTGAGGTATCTGTGAGACTGGCCAGCCCTTGGTGAAAGCTGCAGCTCCTTCTGCTCTGATGGGACTGTCTGAAGAAAAGGCTAAAAATAATTTTGAGATATTTTTGTGGGAGTCAGACTGTGCCACAGAAACTTTTTATCCAGGCTCTGACAAAGTGTGACAAAATTCCTTTCATTAAACATGTATAAAAGGTTGGTCAATTTTCTTTATGGTTTGATTTTTCTTTCCGTATTAAGCCTTTTGGCATGAAAAATGATAAGGGCCTGCCGTTGCTAATAGTAGCTGTATAAACTAAATGAATTATTTGATATTTAAAAGACATTCAAGTTCGTCACTGGCAGTAATCAGAAGCTGCACACCTGGAGCCACATTTTGCTGAAGAGCTAAGCCAGCTTTTGGCTCCAGGAGCCTGCTCTGCAACATTACCTTCATTATGCTTGATTCCAGTGGTGCAGTTCACTCACTGACTCCTAAAAAGTTGCAAAATGAAATGGCAGCTGAGGGAAAAGTATTTGCCTCTTCCATTCAAAAAGTGAGTGAAATGGGAGTGATACAGTTTTAAAATGCAAGAAATATCCCTGGAAAAGGCTATTTTGGACATAGTCTATTAGTGTTGGCAGATAGCTTGCTGAATCAAATAAAATATTTGGAAATGCTGGTGGTTTGTGTGTGTTTAATTACACTGGACAAAGGTTTGTCTAAATGCAGTTCATAGTGAATATTCAGTTAAAAATTAATCTTGAGCATCACTTTATCATGCAAAAAAATGCTAAAATGCTAACCCTTAAGATTTGGTAACCTATATAATTAACTTGTGATCCATGAAGATATCCAGACACCTCTCTTATTGATTACTTCTGAGTAGAAGCCAGGTGTCTGATTACCCTGTAGATCCTGTGATAATCTGAGTAGTCGGTTTTCTGTTAATAGCAGCTAAAAAAATGGTAATAGTCTTGAACTCTAAGGCTAAGAATAAACATGAAGCAAAATACTTTGTTCAGTACCAGTGAGTTTAGGCAGTCCCCACTTAGCTTTCATGGAACATATCTGCATGGATTGCATCACTCTTGCTAGCAGCTTACTTTCCTGGAGGGGGTAGGAATGTGGTTCATATGTCACTATGGTTTGTACTATCAAATTGGTGAAACTTGTAACAATTGAAAAACACACTTTAGCTCATGGTGTACCGTGGTTCTGTGTGTGGAAGCCTCTCTGTGAACATTTAGTCACCAGTGAATAGCTCTGGCTGTTTGGGGCGAAAATACTTGCAATGGGTAGGTGTTTGCAGTGCAGAACTAATGATTATTATTTGTCACTTCTCGGTGATTCTTGTCACTTTAGCAGAGTTCTTAGTTATTGCTGACATGACTTTAGACAGCAGTAGCTTTGTAGTAAGTGAGGCCCAGTGTAGGATCAGGAGATAGCTCGAGTGTGTTGTATTCTTCTGGAATTAGTCAAATTCAGAAAGTTGGGTTGCAATTTTTGGCTTGATAGTTCAGCTTCTGAGCAAAGGAGTGGCAAAGCTGCCTATAGTTCACTGTGAAAATTGAAATCAAACTGTGTTGATAATCAGGAAAGGACATTTTCATTCTTGTAATGTGGACATCTGCTCTCCCACTGGAATGTTTATGCATGATGTGATTCACAGGAATGAAAATCCAGATCAATTCTGTAGCGCTCTTAAACAATGTCTCCTTCTGGAAGGACCCCTCAGACAAGTTATTGTGGGTAGCATCAGTGTGCTGCTTATACAGAAGCATAATTCAGTGGATTGTTAGATGCTGAAAACGTGCAGTAGCCTTCAGGTGAATGACAACAGCACTGTTATCTTGGTGGGTATTGCTTTAGAGCTGTCTACACGTATCTGAAATATAATTCTCTGGTGTTATGATTTTTGGAAAGTCAAAAATTTAGTGCAGCTTTTCTGCAATCTGATCTAGATTTAATCAAGGACAGCCTTTTCTGGTTTTCACTCTTTAAGTAAGTTGTGGTGTAGCTGTGCAGGTCCCGGGGATGTTTGGCATGTACATGCTGTGAATAATGAATCCGTGCAGGTGTTCTGTAAATTGTCTGAGTAGGGTGCTAAACTCTGTGGCCTGTGTGGCTGTGGCTTCAGTATTTTGTACTAGGACAGGTCACATGCCCTATGTTGCATTTTCCAAAGAAAACCATGACAATATGAAACCTATTTCAGAAGTTATCAAAATACTTACGGGTGATGCTGTGCCTGCAAAACAGATGTGTTACTTGAGAAGAAAATGACTACGTTGTTAGGTTTTTGGGTCCTGTCCCCTTGGTTGCCTGTGGAAGCAGGATGGCAAGGCAACAGACTGGCTGCACACATTGTTCCCTGTTCTGGGGACAGAGAACTGAATCCTAAAGTTGTGGAGTATTAAATGCTGGTCAGATGCTTGCTGTTCATGATTTCCATTCATGAGCAGGTTTTAGATGAAGTATTCTGGTAGAGTCCCTTGTTCAGTCATCACAGCTGCAGGGGCAGCCTGGCAGGGAAGCAGGCAGTGTGAGGGGTGCAGTGCATGGTGTTAGCCTGCGCCACCCTGCAGCTTCTGCACTGCTGCCCTGCAGCTCTGTGCTGCTGCTCTGGAGCTGGGCTGGCTGCTGGTGGCAGCCCCAGAGCTGCAAACACGACCCAGCTGGGAGCAGCCAGTGCAGGCCATGTGAGGTGCCTGTTGGACAGTTCATGTGCCACCTAGGAGTGAGTGCAGTTGTGTTTAAACTCAGTTTGTAGGTGCAAACTGAAATAGGTGCATGCATGTATGAACTTACACGGCTTTAGCTTAATTAAATTTTGTGCCGCTTTAATTTTAAGCAAGTGCAGCTTACAGGTTTAGACAGGCTCTTTAATCTGTGAGTAAACTAAAGTTTGCCTTGTAGGCATGGGGAACCCAAACATTTCAAAATAAATCCTTAAGAATTGGAGTAGCATGTGCTTGTAACTCTTCTGAAGATCCTAGTTTAGGATTTAAAACCATTTTAAGAGGTACCACATAGATTATTTTTTCTACCCCCAGAAGCAGAGACTGGAAAGCTGATGAGTTAACACTGCTTTAGCATTCAGTGAACTGACCTTTGAGATAGGCAAGAGTCTTCTGGCTACTTGCAGTTCTTTATTTGCAGCAAACAGACAGCTTCTGTGCCTAGAGTGGGTTGAAGCTGATAAACAGAGGTGAGTGAGAAGTGCCTCTGTGCAGGTGCAAGGCTGAAGGATGGATGGCTGAAAGAACCTGTGGGAGCTGAACAAAGGGGGAGTCCTCTGAGATGGGAGGTTGTGTGGTCACCATCAGGCAGCAGTGCCATTTTCTTCCTGCATCTGTTCAGATTTGAATTTTCACCTGATGGTAAAGTCAAGGACAGGAGAGGGTTCTGGGATGTGCCGGTGAGCAACATGGCACGAGTTGGAGGGCTGTTTCCTTTCCTGTGGCAGTGAAGCCATGCCCATCTAGCAGGAAAGAAGTGAGTGAGTGACCCTTTTAGTAGGCAGATGCTTGGAAAGTGCATGTAGATACTCAGGGCATTACTCAGCACAGGGAAACCTAAGAGGCTGCAAGAATTGCATTCCCTGGGAGTCAGCAATCGGGTACAGGTCCCTCAAGTGGAAAAAAGGGTTCAGAGGAACTGTGATGGGCAGCCATGAGAGAAAAGGGAGCAAGGAGAGGAGGAATGCATGTGTGCAGAAATCAGGGCAGAAGCAGGGGTGATGGGATGTTGCAAGCAGCATTGGGAGCAGAGGGCTGGGTAAAAGCTGGATTTGTTTGCACAAAGACAGTCTGATGCCTCTAGGGGAGCGTTCGGTGTGGAGTGGAGAGGAGGATATCTCTGGCATGGAGGAGGAGGGACAAAGAGTGTGCCAGGGAAACGCTGCAGGCTGAGCTGGGCCTCCTCAGTGCAGTGTCTGTGCCAGGCCCGGGGCAGCCCCTGCACTGGCTCCCTGCTGCCCAGTGCGTGCCAACTGCTGGGAGCATGGGGATGCCAGCGGGCTGGCAGGGCTGGGGCTCCTTTCCTGCCTCACGGGGACACCTGCAGCTGCTCACCCTGCAGCTTTTGGGGAGGGGATGGCTGTGTGCAGTGTCTGGGTGCTGGCTTGTTGTGACCTGGGTGGCCTGTGGGGCTCTGCAGGGTAGGGGGGGTCTCATCTGCCCCCTCAAGATAAAGCTGCAGAAGAGCTTGGACGGGACTGGGGTGTGGCACTGCAAACCGTGTGACAGCCCCTGGGTATCAAATGAATAGGGAAATAAAGAGGAACAACCAGTAGCTGCAAACCTCCCTGTTAATAGATATAATCAGGATAGCTGTGGGTCTTGAATATGTTGAAGGAAATAGGGTGAAATAAAGAAGAAGAAACACAGTTTATATCAGCAGGCTTAAATCTGCCATCGAGGCACCTGTGCCAGCTTTGGGAAGCACGTGTGGTAGGAAAGCCTTGCTGCAGAGCTGCTGACACTGGGAGCTGTTCTGTTCAATTCAGCTGAGCTCTGAGCTGTGTACACTAAACACAGCCCTATGCACATTTCTGCGTGTGTGTTACATGTAAGCAGAGTATAGAACTCTTCCTGTTTTCTCACGTGAACATTGTTTTGCTTTGCCACCAGCTGTCTGTAGTCAGATCTGACCTGTGGCAGGCTGTGATGTACAGCAAGGTGCTGCCTTCCTCCTCACCTTGTTGGCTCTGCTGGTGTGGAAGAGAAACAATTTTGTGCACATGTTTTATAGATGCATTTAATTTCCTGTCTGGTTTTTAAGTCCTGCTGAGGAGTGTCACACCCCTAGTTTCCTTAGGCATCCTTTCTTGGAGCCATGTGGGACAAAGGCTGGAGAAAAATCCCAGTGTCTCTCATGGTTGCTTTTACAGTGCCTCCAGTTCAGGCCCTTAAGTCATAATATTGTGGTGGGACTTCTGATGACCTCAGCTGAAAATAGCACAGCAGATCTCTTTGCTATCTATAGACTGGATTCTGAAGCAGCAAAAAGTTGATTTGTTTTTTTCATAATTAGTTTTAAACCCCCCCAGTTTTCATTGTGGAATATGTAAGCTATTGCAATGGATGATTTGTGCTTAGCCACAAACCTGCATGTCTGGTGGCTGTTTCCATCTTTCTGCTTTCAGTGGGACATTCCTGAGATGAAATCTCTACTGAAACAATCTTTTTTCATTATGCATTTTTGAGATGGTAGATTGTTAGTAATAAATACAGGATGCAGCTCCTCTGAAGTCATATTATCTTCCCACATCCTGTACAGAGGGCATTGCATCCTTGGAACAGAATCTCCTGCCGGAATGTAACAATGTGCACTGATTTTAATTCAGAGCAGTGCTTGAAAGAACCAGGGTGAGAGCTGTGTAAAAGCATTTTCTTCGTCTCTTCTCAGAGTTCATTACAGTAACTTGTGGCAATATAGTGAATTTAAATAAATGTTAAAAAAAACCCAACTCCAGGAACTTAAATGACTGTCTTGTTGGAATAGAACACCTGGCAGTGTGTGGTTGTTGCAAGTTCTTCCCAGTTATTTTAGGAATAGTGGAACAAGCCTGTAGCATTGAATACAAGTAGATTTCTTCAGGGAGCTGAAAGAGATGTTTATAGACTTACATTTCAGACACAGGTATTCTCATGTCTGCTGGCTAATTATTTCTTGGCAGTTCATTACAATGGGCTGCATTTGAGACTTGGGCATTTCATTAGCAGCCTTATCTTTCTTCTTTGTTCAGCTGTT
The DNA here is from genome assembly GCA_009812075.1 of Sialia sialis. Classification (NCBI taxonomy): domain Eukaryota; kingdom Metazoa; phylum Chordata; class Aves; order Passeriformes; family Turdidae; genus Sialia; species Sialia sialis. The sequence continues at coordinate 13,210,118 of VRYO01000100.1, read as the reverse complement.
TGTATAGTTGGCTTTATTTATACTCATAAAATGATGGTAGTGTCAGAAATGGTGGAGGGATTAAATTTTTATCCTCTATGAACTATTTTAATTGCATTTATTTTAGTAACAAGCATTAAAGTCACACGTTTGACACATTTTAACCTGCATTAGTTTCAAGGCATGCTGAACCACTAGGTTTTTCAGCACTGTGATGTAGCATTGCTACAGCATTGTCTGATGAAAAACTGGTTTGGCTTATTCTCTCTGGTGAGTGGAAGGAGGTGGATTAGGTTTCAGGGAGGATGAAGTAGTTGCAGCTCACCTTTTAGCTGCACTCTTTTATTGGCTTGCTGAGCATTTACCTCCTGATTTTGCTGAGAAGAGTGGTTTGCCTGGGATTGAGGCGGAATCTGCCTTCAGACTGAAAGAGACAATATTCACCAGTTGGTGAATACTCACTTTATTTACTTTTTGAAGCGTGAGAGTTGGACTTTCCTACGTTTCCAGTGGACACTGCTCTATTTTTATACTTTAGGGAAATAGTGATACTTCATGTGCTCTTAGGATGCAGTTGTGGTCCCCGTACCTTTTATATGGAATAAAAATATATCTGCATTTGAATCCTGAAAGACTGTTTTTGTCTTGTGTTCAATGTTCTGTCACTGTTTGCCTGTTTGTGCTGGGCTCAAGTGCCTGGTGTCTGGGGCATGACCCTGGATTCTCCCGGGGGAGGGAGCAGTGCAGGCAGGGACAGAGCCCCTAGGTGGCATCAGAAGCCTCCAGATTCTTGGCTGCTGCTGCCCGGGGGTGAGCGATGAGGATGGGAGGTTCCTGACCCTGCCTTGCCTACCTGGGCTGTGCTGTCCTTGCTCAGTGCCCTGTGCCAGAGCTCTTACACCATCAGCTCAGCACTGTGGATAGGCGTCGTTTTGCTAATTCAAACAAGTTTCAACCTTGTGCAGCTCTGCTTTCTAAATATTTAATTGAAATGCTTTTACAGCCATTTTACTTCTTTATCACTGTGAGCCAAGCCAGACAATGTAACATGGCATATGTTAAGATGTTAATTGAGTAGCAGCACACATAGGCGGCTGTTTCATAATTTTCTCCTTAGATGATCCTTGGCTCCAGTTTAACATTTCTTTGTGCTTCTGAGTGGAAGGTTATATAAAGATATATTTAGAGCTGTTAGGCTAAGAAAGAGAAGCATTAATTCAGTAAGATTAAGAATTAAGGGCTGATTGCTGCAGGCACTGCTGGGACACAGTGCTTGTCGTGGTAAGGATGTGATAATAGTACCTTTCTGATAGTACCACTTACTGTAATGGGGTTTGTAATCCTTTTATTGAGTGGTTCCTCATAGCACACAGAGTAAATAGAGATTATTTTTTTTTTTTAAATTTTTTTTTAATGTCACCTGATGTCATCAGAGTTGTGGAATTGAGATTGAATCTTTCCAAAAGGGTATGTGATCAGTTTAGTAATGACCCTCCCTATTTTAACATGGCTGTCAGAAAGATGACTTTGCCGGAAGTGTTGCCTGTTGGTACTTTGTAATGGAATTTGACTTATTTTCCTTGGGAGCTGCAGTGGGTTTTTGCAAGAGGCAAAAGGGCAGCAGGACACTGCACAGGACAAAGAGTCCCTGGGTTGCTGTCAAGACCCAAATGCCTCCTGTGCCTGGGGGACGCGTGGCTGGCAGTGCTCATGTGCCACTGCAGACTGCCCCTGTTGCTGAGCGCTTGGACCAGCAGCCTGTGGGATGGAGTGGAGGAGCTGGAGGCTTTTCAGATCCCAGTGATTTTTGCTAGGCCGTGTGGCCAAGACACTCCTCCTTTGGCAGCCAGTTCTGACTGCTGGCTTGGCTATCCTTCTCTTGTAGAAGGCTTGTTTTCAGGTGTGAGTACAGCACCAGGGCAACAGCGTCACCATGCACTGTCAGGGTTGTGTGTGCTGCCTGGGAGCACTCAGAACTTTCCTGTGGCCTGAATGGTCCCTGGCAGGTTTTTGGTTTTGTTTTGGTTTTCCTGTTTTTCCAAAGAAAGTTTATTTTATAACTTTGTAAACATTTTCTCAGACGGTTGAGAGGGTGGTTTGCAGTGTGAGTGAATAACTAGGTAACTGTGCCCATGGTAAGTAACTGCACACTGGGCTTTTCTATTTTAGTTGCAACTGTTTGCTCTTAAGTCCTGCATGTTGGGTAATAATGTAACTTAATACACCAGTACTGGAAACAGAGAACCTGCAGAGGGGAGCCCTTGCTGTCTGGTCTGGAGTTAAGCCCTGCCTTCCTGATGTATGGCTCAGCTATGAGCAGTGATGGAAAGTAGTTTCTTTTCATCAATTGCATTATGGTTTGGCAGAAATAATGTTTTCTCTAGGCTGTCCAGTAAGTGCCAAGTACATGAAATACAGCTATACAGAGGCTGGTTTTGGGAGGATGTTTCAGTTCATGTAAGTGCAGTCTTGGGCTGAATGGGCAATTTTACTGAATGCACCAAACTTTAGATGAAAAGGGCTTCCCACATGTGACCACCTACTCAAACCATTACTAAATTTTGCACAACAAATTGTAGCTCCACTTGTCTGCTGAGTTTGGTTGAACTGGGTCTGTTGTTGACATCCTCCTCTGTTTGAGGAATGAGTCCACTGCCAGTGCCTGAATGGTGAGAGCCATGTCCTAGGTGACTTTTGGGGCTGGGAGGTCTCCCCTGACTGAGCAGAACAGCGATGTCCTGGAGGTGCTGCTGTCCTGCTTCTGCCAGGGACTCAGCCTGGAGACCCTTTGGCAGCATCCTGCTCTGGACAAGTGCCCCAGCAGAGGAGCTGTGCTGCAGGGTGGGTGCTCACAGGAGTGTTCACTGTGCTCCCACTGTTGGTCACTGCTGCCTTTCATAGGGCTGAGTGCTCTCAGCTGCACAGCTGCTAAGGGTTAGTTTCAGTGGAAAGGCTCAGGCTTAACCAGGCAGTAGCTGATAAATTCAAGGGCTTTCTTTTATTTCTCCCAACCAGCACCTTTTTTCTGGTCTCACAGACATAAGGCTTCTCTTATCCCTTGTGGTTATATAGCTTCTCCTATTAGCAGCATTAAGGAGGTGCTTGTGCTCAGAGCAACTGGATTCTGCCACTTCTGGTAATAGGACAATAGTCCCATATTTCTCAGTGCAATTCAGCTGCCTCTTCCTGAAAGTAAGGTAGTGCTTAATTAGAGGAAGGTTGGCAGCATCTTGTTTTATGCCACTTAGAAAAAAAAATGCATTGCCTTACCTTATTCTGCTTTTTTCCCCTCTCTCTCTCAGTGCAAAGTAAACTCAGCTGCTCACCTGGGAAGAGAGCACACTCCTCATTCCGCCCATGCCAAGTCAGGGCTGTTCTGAGCAGAAATACATAAATAGGTCAGGGAAAACTTACTTTGGCAGGAGACAGAGAGCAGTTTGAGGAAATACTTTCATCTGATTTCTCCCCATCTCATTCTACCAAATATAATTTCAGGAGTTTGTCTTCAGCCTTTAGAAGCTTCAACTGCTACAGCCTTTGAAAGTTACCTGCAAGAACCCTTCAAAGGTCTTGGCCCTAAAATTCAAAAGCTGAAGTTGTTAGAGTGGGCCAGAGGCTTTCCTGTAAGGCTTTTTGCTGCAGACCTAAAGCAGCCAACACATGTTCCCTGGCAAGTTGTAGGGTCTGGGGTTCTCCATGAAACAAAGCAGCTTTTGCAGGGAGCTGCCTTGTGCTGCTTCTCCAAACACAGCCTAAGAAACCTCCTTTTCTCTGCTGTTTTACTAATTGTGAGAAGCTGAGTGTGTGTTTTTGAGTGGCTGGTGGGTAGGTGACCAGAGATGACCAGATTGATCTGCATGGGTGGTGTTCGGAGCAGACCCGACATTTTTGGGGAGCACTGCTGTAGGCAGTACAACAGGGTGTACTCAGTGTGCCTTAACTTGGAAACAGTAGGATGGTACCCTCTGAATAAATGTCTCTTTGTTGGTTCTGATAGTGTCTCTAATTTTTGATTGGAGAGGAGCACATAGAAAGTTTTGATATAAAATTTTCTGCTCCACAGTGCTTGTGTTGGGTCATTGGGCACAAATCCAAGGCAGCTATAAAAGCAGCCACATTTGTTGTCACTCACAAGAGACAGCTACCTCCAGAATCACAAGTCTTGTCCTGGATAAAACTGCATGAAGTAGCCTGAATTAATTTTTGCATCAAGTAAGTGAACTAGTTTAACTTGAGGGAGACTGTCATCATGAAGAGCTACAAAAGAGCTCACCAAGACCCCTTTTGAGTAACACCAGCTGTGCTTCTAGGTGGGTGAATCACAATGAGCCTCCAGAAGCAGCTCCAGGGGGAGGAACACTGGCTGTGGGCTTTAGGTGCAGTTTCTGAGTTTCTAGTGGGCTTAGGTTCCAGATAGATTCAAATGGTTATTTTCATTAGAAAGAACATCAAGCTCTTCTGCAGCTACTCCTAGGCTTGCAGCAAAATGTGTGGGTAATGGCCTCCAGATGTTAGAAATGGCTCTGTGTAGGCCCTGATTCAGCCTGGCTGTTGGGATTTCTTGTTGCAGGCACTGTAATTGCAGTAGTAATTAGGTAAGGGATGCATTTGACAGAGACTTACTTGTAAATGAAACTTCAACTTTAAAGGCAAAATAAAGCACAACAAAGCAAAATAAATAAAAGTGGCAGGTGTAACTGGGATGTCTGTCTCTTTGCCACCTTTGTCACTTGTTTTTTTTTTATCTGGTGATGGGGATGTGTCCTGCAGTGTCATCAAAAGGAGTGTTTCTGTGCAGTCCCAGGGCCATGAGAAGGTCACTGCCACTGCTGTCCCAGTCAAAGGCCTCATTTCTCAGGGTTGCCACTGCTTGACTTTGATGTGGACTGCCTCTACTTGAAGGGGAGTAAGCATTTTGTCATTAGGCAAAATGAAGCAACATTAACCTGTGCTCTGGTTTGGAAGAAAGAAACCTTAGTTTACCTCTAACAAATTTTAATGATGTCCGCCCAGTATACTCAAGAGCAGGGAGCAGGAGATGGAAAACATTGCTTTTAAAATAGAGATCACACTTATCCCTGCTGTAGCAGTGGGACCTTTACCTTTTAAAATGTCACATCTGCTTGCAGATTGGAGGACATGAACTTGACTGTCCTTTTTGTGCCACCAGTTGATGAAAAGGGAACATAGTGGAGCTGTATTTACCGGCCCTATTATTGCTCCTCTGCTGCAGCTTCTCAGCACTGTTGATCGGTGCTGTAGGAGCAGAGGTCACAGCTGGAAGAGCCTGAATTAAATTTGAGAGTTTACATTTCCTGACTCAGACTGATATTTGGAGATAAAAGGACAGCTCTAGGGATCTCCTGCCCAGCTGCCTCCTGGCAACTTGCCTCTTTCTCTTTGCAGGAAGATGTTAATGCAAATGGGCATGCTGATGCTCAGGTTGGCAGAAGGGAAGCTGTGTTGGCTGGAGTGTGCTCTCCTGGAAAGCCCAGTGCGTGGTGCTGTCTGCAGAGGCTGTATTTGGGCTAAGTTTGCTATGTCTGTACCCTGCATCCCTTTGCCCTTTATGCACCCTCTGCATAAGCTGTCATGTGAAGCCATACAAGAGGTTTGGGTTCAAGAGTGGGTACATATGCCTGATTCTTGTTGCCTGCTGCTTTGTAGGAAAGGCTGTTGATCTGCAGCAGCATGGGGACACTGAGACCTTGCTCAGGGTTGGAGGCAGTGCATAGGTGGAGTGCAGGGTTGAGAAGTGCTGCTGGAGCAGCTGTGTCCCCATCAATTTGCTCAGCTTTGGGTCAGATGCACTGGCAACATGCAGCAACAGCAGGTTTCCATGCTTGCTGTCCTTTGACTTTTCTGGTGAGATGGTGGTTTTTGATGAGCAAAATGACATTTAGGTCCCTGTCTTCAGTTGCTGCAGTATATGTGAGCATCTTTCCCAAGGCAAAGCTTCCATTTTACAATCCTTAGCAGTCCCTGTTCTTAAAAATCCCCAGCAGCTCTGCTTTACTGTCTCCTTGGTGTAACTGTCTACCCACCTGATGGCTTCTCCTACACAAAATCAGCTGAAGTGGATTCTGCTGATGGATCTGCTTCAGTGAACTTGACAAATATTCTTACCTGTTTGAATCTTTTATTGTATTCTGTCACTATAACCTGAGCAGTTCTTGTATGGGAAGGGGCATCAGTGTTAGCAGCCTCTACAAAACTGATTTTTAGACTCTTGTTTCAAAGTGGAACTGGTGTAACAAGCAGGGCAACCAAACTCCTGCCTCTGGGCATCTGATGGATCAGTAGATGCTGGTTCCTAGCACCACCACAATAGAGCTGTTTGTTTTGCTTGTTTCTTACTTTTAGTTTTAGTCGATCCATCAGCTGCCTGACTTGGTCTAGTTTTGTATGTGATAGCATAGTAACACTAGTAACAGAACTTCCACAAGATGTTTTGTTATGTGAGGAGACTGAATTATGTTTTATTGTACTAGGAAAATAATTACTCTCTGAACTCCAAAAAATGATTGTTTGATGCTTGTTCAGTAGGTGCTCAGACTGGGGTTTTCTGTACAGGAAGCCTGCTCCTCTTCAGAGCAGTGGTAAAATGCCTTCAACTAATTCTGTCAGACGAAGCATGTGAAGTGCAGCACCCTTAAGAAACACAAAAGCTGCTCATGGGTGTGTTTATAGGAAGTATAATAAGTTCCATACTGTTTGCCCGCCTTGGCACATGCACTGAGGTCATTCCTGGCATATTTCAATTGAGTCCCCACCCAGTGTAGTCTTAATAAGCCAGCTGGGAGGTAGAGACACTAACTTGGAAAACTCCAGAGTTGCCAGTGGAATAACAGCTGTGTGCCTTCTAGCAGCTCTTTGGAACGCTAGAAATACATGCCTTGAAGTGGTGGGATTTACTGAAGCATGGGGAGAGGGGGATGTTGGTTGTGTGTACAGATAAACAAGTCAAATGCATTTGAATTGTGTAAGAGCTACAGTAAAAGTAGTGGCATCCATTCTGCCTGCATTGTAGCTTGGGATAGTAGTTGCAATGCTATTTCTTTAAAAAATACAGTTCTTATGTAAAATAACAGAGCAGCAAGAATTCTAACAAGCAGCTAAGTTTGAGTGACTTTTTACAGAAAAATAGCTGACTGAGTATTCCATAGACTAGCAGGATGTTTCAGAGCAAGATATAAAGCCTGTAGTGCAGTGATAGAAATTCTAATATGTAGTGATTTTGTCACTGATTTTAGACTAATTCACTATTTCTCTTTTCTCTTTCTTCCCTCACATCTAGCAAAACTGTACAATCTAAAGTGGACTGCATTTTGGTAAGTACAACTCCAGAATTCTTTTCAATATTTAATGAGCTGCCAGACCAAAATAGATTACTCTGGAGACTGACAGCTATTATGAAGCCTTTCCTTAGCAGCACTTCGAGGTACTACCACTAAATGTGATCAAAATTAGTTATCATCTCAGGTACCTTCCCAGAAATGTGCAACACTACAGGTCCTGTTAGGCTCTGCTGTGCTGCTTAGGGCAGAGAGATCATTATTTGAAGTGGGAGAGGCCCTTGAAATCCAAAACCATCATCTTCATATGTGCATTAAAATAACAGGATCTAGGCAGTGATAAGAGATTATTTTTGGGAAGCACTGGTTCAGAAAGAGGTTTTATTTGTTTTTAGTAGTAAGTGAGTTGCCAGTATTTTAAAATCAGAGTCTTGAGTTCATAAATCTTAGGAGTGGAAGGGATTGTTTATCCTGACTTTCTACCTTCAGTACTACATCCAGAAGTACCAGAGGATAAGATAAAAAAGCCATAGACAACCATCTGGATACTATCAAATAGTATGGCTGAGCTAACAAAGAATACTCCTCAAAGTCACATTATCAAAGGCTTATTCAGGTGGTACTCAATTGTCTTGCCTTAAATGTTTTAATTTATTGTTGTATAAGATTTAAAGCCATATTGTGCTGCAAACAAACTTTGGACCCCATTTAACCGCTGTTTAAAAATTCTTGGATGCACCCAATGGGAATAGGGATGGAGAATGTAATTTTTGTCCCCTTTGTTACTTACTGACATTTGTGAACACCAGACAGGTGCCTTATGGTCTTAATTTCGTAGGTGAGTCTTCAGTCGTAAAAGGCCTGCAAAAGATTGCAAAACTACATTTGTAAAATTCTTTTAACACCAGATATTTCTGTAGAAAAAAAAATGGGAATTGGGCTAGTTGTTTCTGAGATGCACTGGAGAGGGAGTAAGTAAGTAGGAGGTTAACCAGTCATCTGCTTTTGGCAATCGTTTTTAACAAAATGGATTTACACTAGGACTATTTTTGCATTAAATTCTGCAGATTTATGGACTGTGTACTGAGGTAGGCATTATCAGTTTGCATGAGGGTATTGGGTAGGTCTCATCCATTGCATTGACAGAGAAGTCTCGGACACAAAGCAGTCTCCATGGCTTGACTTGCAACGGAGCAGCAGTGTCCTGATGGTCTAATTTTCTGTTCCAGGATGCCTCCTTGTCTGTCCTGCTGATGAGTTCAGAGGAGTTGTGTCAACAGTGGAAAAGCTACTCTAGGTTAGCAAAGGTAGATCTAATGCTGTTTGGGTTTAAACAAGAAAAATCCAAGATCAGAATAGTTTGAGGAAATCAAAATTTAGCTGGATTCTGGCAAAATGGTTTCTGTGGTTTTAGGTGCTTTGGAAGGCTGTGAGCTGCAAGACAGAAAGTGTGTTGAACAGAAAGGCTGTGTCTGTGTGGCTCTGAATCCCTCCTTTGGTAGCACCAGAAATGTTTGTAGGCTGCCAAGTTCCACACAGTTGAGCAGGAGAGAGCTAGGAAGGAGCAGAGGTGATGGCAATCGTCTGTTCTGGAGGTCTCTGATAGCAGAGGGCTGTGGAAAGCAGCCAGTGTAAGGGCACTGAGACTGCAACTGCTCATACAAGAGTCCAGACTTACCTGCCTTCAGCTTGACTTGTTACACTGCACCACTCACATTCCAGCACATTGTCAGTTTCTGGGAGATCATAGGAAAATCATTGTATACTGTGCAATCCAAAAATTATAATTAGCAAGAATTGTGGTGTAAACAGTCATTAAAAATTCATTATAACATCTTTTTAACTGTAGTAAACATGTCTAGCAGTAGATTCTCTTATGACTTCGCTTGTTATATTTGTAGCCACATACTAAGTGAACTTTTGAACCTGATTTTTAAAATGGTTTGCTCCAAATAATCAGTCAACAAGAAGGCCAAGGTTTCTTTCCTTAGTCCTCTGAAAAGAGGTCAGTGTTGGTGAGAGAGTGCTGGATGGATGGCCATGGAAACCAGAGCTGCTGCTGGTGTGGGGTGTGCTGGGGCAGTGTCTGTCTGTCCTGCGGTGCCCCTTGTGTGTTGGACCCTACAGGAGACTGGCAGGAGCTCCACAGAGCCCTGGCAGCTGTACTAGGGCACTGTCTGAACAAAGCTGCCCTGTGTTTGCAGGGCTTGTTTGGAATATTTAGCACCTGAAATATGTTCCTGCTTCTGCTCAGATAAAGCATATCAAATGTATTTATTAGCTGTTTTCTAGAATAAAAGGGAGTTTTTAGTATTAGTTATTTTCTGTCTTGGTGATATTTTCAACAAACAGTTTCACCTAGAGTAACTTATTTAACCTTTGCTGTTTGTTTCTCTATTCATAGAGTGGGGAGATGATTGCTTGACTGCATTGCTATTTTTAGTTCTGGTTGTTAAATAATAGATGTTTGTTCTGCTGAAGTATGACAAATTTTAGGGCCTTTCTGCTAGTAGGTACTGCCATTGGCACAGCCTTTTTCACTTTGATTAGGCTGTAGTTGTCTATAAATACCCAAAATGTGGAAAGAAATATTGAGAGCAGTCCATGTGCTCTAAAACAGTAATCTTGCATAAAGCTTGCAGGGTGCCCCTGGCCTTCAGCTCCCCTTACCCAAACCTGAGGACAGAAATAACCTGTAATTCTGCTTTCAGTATGGAAATCTAAAATAGTACAAATTTGAATGACATTTGCACTGTGTACATTACAGAAGTAGCAGCTCTTCTGATTGTTCCTTACTATATTCTTCTATCTTACTCAAAGTTTGCCTTGGCTAGGTAAACAATCTAGAAAAAGCACTTTTTTTTTTGCTTGGAGTTTTCCTATGGTAATCCCTTTTGACAACTTTGAAATTAAGCTTGACTAATGTTTGTGACCTGACAGTAGATCAGCAGTCAGAGAAAACCAAAAAAGAGAGAGCCAATCCACCAAGGTCAGGAAACTTGAAAGATTTTTTGATTTTGGGGACTCATGGTCAAATCTCTAGGTTCTCTGTTGAAGCAGAAACATGAATAAACTCTATTTCCTATAGTGCAGGTTAATCCTTAATCTCATTCTATGCTGATCAGATCTTTGTCTCTTTTTGCTGTAGAAACTTGCAGTGGCAAGTTAGTGTCTCCCAGAATGGAAACAGGTATCAAAACCTGCTATTTTCATTTTAAAAAACCCTACCCCACATTATTTTGGTTATTCTGGTTTATTTCACAGGTGTTTATTTTGTTCAATCAAAATGCCTGTTAGAATGAAAAAGGAAGTTGCATCTATTTCAATGAAAATCTTATTCTAAATCTATCTTAGTAAGCAAAATGCCAGATTCATTTGGAGCAGATCTGTGTGGCCACTGATCTCTGGTTTAACTTGTTTGCTACTTATTTTGTGCATTTCTGTACCTATCTGTATTTGGTAACTGTCAAAATCAATAGCAAGATTTCTGTTCCTTTATGTGTTACTGAAAGTCTTTGCTTACTTATGACTTGAGGTTTTTAATTCTTTGTCTGTAGTTTTTCTGTCACAGAATATAAGATCACAGAGGTATCTTGAGTGCTTGATAGATTTTTGGCTAAATTGAAGCCCAGTTGTAAAAACTAGTATGAACACTGCCTGCTCCCCATCTTCATTAAATCTTCCTTTGTTTTATATGGTTCCAGTTGCAGGACACAAAGGTAATGTGTTGAGAGCAAGTGTACCAGAGGCAATGCTTTGTGCTGGCTTTATAGCTCAGTCCTGCAAGCAGTTTAGCATGCTTGTGCATTTTCCTAATGCAACATCAAGAAATATGATTTATAAATAGCCTTTGGAGAATTTGACCATCTTCATCTGATGTGATAGAAGCAGTCAATCAAGGTCAGGATACTTCAAGCAGGATTTTTACTTAGATCCTTTTAAGTAGCAGAAAAGGATTCCCCAGACGTTTCACAGGCTCTGTGGTTTTTAGAAAAACAGTAGCACAAGCTTTAACAGGCTGCACAAAGGGGAGTTTGTCCAAGATGGTGCCAGCATCACATTCTGCCTTTTGATGCTGTCACTCTCTTCCACTCTAATGACCTATTTCTTCCACACTATTGACCTATTTGTGGATTGGGGTGGGAATTTATAGAATATTTTGTGTTCTTGTTTCTTTTTATTTATTTCCATATGCATCCAACCTAGCACAAAGAAAAACTCAGAATGAATAAATGAACCTTTTTCTTCTTGATCAGTTAGTAAGCCAGCTGTGGTGCTCCTCCAGTTTCCCAAATTCTGTGATTTTTATTGCATTAAAAAATTCTAAAGTTTTGATGCTTTGAACATTTGAATATTTGAACTGCCATTATTGTTGGATTCACCAGAGCTTTAACATTGAGAACTGGTGGATGTCAGCTGAGATTGAAAAAGAGACAATACTTACCAGGACTGTAACCAAGTTTTGAGGATTTCAGAAATGTGTAGAGAAAACAGCCTAAACAGAACAATGTTTAATAAATTTTAACTAAACAAAATGCAGTCTTTCCCAAATCTACTTGCACTGATTGTCACACTCCATCTCCTTGCTGCCACTTTTTCAGTTTTAAGATGATTTCCTCTAAATAGATTCAGTCTCGTCTAATAAGCTTAGGGTTATCTAATTATCACTCAGGTAGGATTACCTCTGTGAACTGCCTGTGATTCTTTTAACTCTCCATTCTGAGGAGGCCCTGCCTTCCCAGGGCTTCCCTGCTTCTGTTGCTGGAAGCTGCAGGAATTGTGTAGAATGTGCTTCCTAGGGACAGCATGGAGAGGAGTGGGGTTCGAGTGCAGACAGTGAGATGGCATCACTCTGCAGCTGCCTCTGCCAAGGGGGTGAGGAAGCCGTAATCCTCAGCCACCTCACATGTGCTGGCTCACTCACATCCTTTGGAAAAGGCTCTGCTAACACCATCACATTTTTTCCTTTGTTGTTGGGGTTTTTTGTTTTGTTTTTCTTACATTAGGGGGGTTGACAGGTGGGGCCTGTGCAGCAGAGTGGCTCAGACAGGGCCCTTCCTCCTGCTGTGACACAGAAATGACTTCAGCTGCACTGGGCACCTGCAGGGTGCTGCAGGGTGTTTTGATGAAAGGTTTAATATTTCTTCTAAAACCTCACCTTCTGTGTTGCACTTGGGCACATTGGATTTGGAAGGGAGAACTTGTCTTCCATTTCAGTGTCAGACCTATGGGAAGAGGAGGGGGGATTTATTTTGCCTGGGTAGCTTTTGTCTCATGGATTAGTGCTCACCATGCAAGGTAATCCCACCCAGACGGTGCCCTTTCGTGTGCTGCTTGGGCTTTTGCCATTTAAAACAAAAAGAGCTAAGTTCCTTGGACAAGAGGATGTCTAATAATAAAGTACAAATGTTCTTGTTAAATTTCTGTAAATTCTTTCTTTGGAGAACATTGACTTTGCAATAATGAGCTTGCTAATGGAAAACCCACCAATTTAAATGTTGTGATTCATACAGGAAGGGAAGAACAGAGAATCTGACAAAATGCACCCATTATTAAGAAATATCTCTCTGGATACTTGGTGGTCTGAGCACCACTGCTGTGTAAGCTGCTCTAGAGCCACGTAGAAATCGGTGTCAGCAAATTTCAAGAGATTGTCAGAGGAAAAATCCCCAGCCAAATGTTGTGGTTTGCTGCAGCTTATAAAAGCAGCACATCCAGTGGCTGTTACCTGTGTGCTGCTGGAAGTGTTTCCCTTGGCTCTGGGCAGCTCTGTTGCATCGCTGGTGGCCGTGTTCTGAGCCACAGTTGTGGGATGGGGTTTGCTGGCCAGGATTATTGAGACCTCTGCGCTCTTCCAGCACCCTTCCCTGGATATTGTGTCCCACCAGTCCATGCACAGGTTCTGGGGTCAGGGAGGAGGAAGTGGAACCTCGTCTTTTGGGTGCTGCTGTCAGTTTTGTGCCAGCAAGGTTGGTCTGGGAGGGAGCGCCAGATTGAAGTGAAGTTCAGGTTTTTGGTTTCCCCACTCTCCATTCTGCCACTGCTGCAGTGAGCCAGTTCTCACTGCGTGTTGGTCTCTCCTCTTTTCCTTCTGGAAAATGTGACATCGGCAGTAAGACACCGGTAAAGACAGAGAGAATTAGCAGTAATCCAGAAGCTGCATTTTAACTTGAGAAAGGATCATGTTAGTCTTCAACTCTGTAATGATGGTGCCTCACCTTAGGCATTGTTTCTGTAGCATCTTCCTGAAGGAAGCCCCCTGCGCTTCCTGCTGCGTGGCTTTCTTTACATTGCTGCTGAGCAGGCCCTGAGCATCTTACCACAATTGATTCTCCTTCTGTTTCTAAGTCCATGTAGCTGGTTTCAGATGACCAAAAGCTAGTCTCTGTGTACCAGTCACTGCCTGCATACACCAGGTAAAACTGCCCCTCGTGTCTGATCCTCAGCTGGTATGCTCTGGAGGAGCAGTCTGACATAACTTGAGATGGATGTTAACTGAAGGGTTTGTGTTCAGTAACATTTTCAAGAACTGATTTCCAAAGGCAACAAAAAAAAATACATATGTATGTAGATGGTTTTTTTTAATTACTTCATTAAAGTCTGTGACACTTAACTATTAGTAAAATATAGTGGATTGCAGGATCAGGTCTGGCATTCCATGCTGTTACAGCATAGCTTGTTGTGATGCTGGATTCTTAGAGGTGCTTCATGTGTACTATGACAAGACCAAGTTTTCAGGTTACATGTCTGGTTACAGAAGTGATCCATCGTTAACATTTTTCCAGATTCTGCTTTTATTGCATGTTAATTTTGTAATTGTAACAAGTGCTTTCTGGTGGGTGAGGATATGCAAATAAAAAAGGAAATCACATTTCTGGTCACAGAATGCTCACAATCGTGTTCTTTCACATAAGTAAATACATTCTTGTTTGAAATTATATTATTTAGGAATACATTGTCAGATGACAATTTTTAGCTGTCAAGCTCAACTATTCTTATTTGCTTCCCCCCCCCGCCTCTCTCAACCTTTTTTTTTCCAAACCAAAACACCTTATCTAGCAAGAAGTTGAGAAGTTTACAGACCTAGAGAAACTCTACCTCTACCTTCAGCTGCCTTCGGGTCCCAACAATGGAGACAAAAGGTATGTGTGTGAGTGTAAAGGTGAGCAGCTAGAGCTGAAAACTTGCTTTACTTCCTGTAGCACTTAACTGCTGAGGAATCATTCACATGATGTTGGTAGCAGAAGCAACCTTTATTGAACATTAAGTACTCTTGTTTTCCTGAAGATCAGATGTTGTTTGTTTGGTTTTTTTTAAGCTTTATAATCTTTTATTGCTTGAAAAGTTTGTGATTATAAATATCCTAAAATGAAAGAGTCATCAGAGAAAGTGTTTCACAGTCTGTGTAATTGTTCTTTCACTGTTTATGTATGAAGTCATAAAATAGCAACACCAATGTGATGGTGGGTGAAAGAAAAAACTGGTAGTATTTCTGGTAACTCTTGTTTGACTAAAGGAAGTTCTAGAAAACCAGCCCACAGATCAGTGTCACAAAATAAACCTGTTCCCAGTAGGATGGTTATAGATAGGCAGGTGCATACAGAAAGCACACTGAGTATCTCCTGGGAAAACTGGGGTTCCCAAAGGACAGCTGGCAAAAGCTTACAGGTGGCCAGTAAGGAATAATAAATTTAAGAGTTGCTGTGTACTCACAGCTATGTATCAATCAAGAACTGGAGTGAGGAGTCTGTTTGTTAAATTGTGAATGAAAGAGGGAGCAACTGCTGCCTGTGGCTCAAGGGATAGGTGAATGGACAAGGTGCAGGCCCTCTTTGTCTCTGGTGTCTCTGCACCTGTGTAGGCAGACAGTTATTAAGTCTTGTAAGTGAGGAGGAGCTGTAGAGCCAAGTGTTGATGAGCACTGCCCGTTGTCTCTGCAGCGATCAGCTCTCCATGTCATCCAGCCGTGCCCAGCAGATGCACGCCTTCTCCTGGATACGCAACACCCTGGAAGAGCACCCCGAGACGTCCCTTCCCAAGCAGGAGGTTTATGATGAGTACAAGTGAGTGCCATACGTAGGGCAGTGCCCTGTTCTGTGACACTGACTCTGCACTGCTGTGTGTGCACACGTGATGGACCATGCTGCTGTACCTGAGAATGCAATAGCTACTCTGGTAAACTGTATTCATTACTACTGCCTCTGGAGATAGGACTGTGATGTTTAAATTGTGCATTACATGTACAAGTGCTGAAGGAAAGGTACAAGTATTTCTTAACAAGTAAATATCAGTATTGGTGAATGAACGAATGAATATTGGGTTTGTTTTGTGCAGAGTAACACAGGTAAAAAGCATCAGGTACTGTCTTACAATATGTGTTGGTCTGCTTGTTTACATAGGTGTATGACTGCCTTAACAAGGGTGAGGGGTTGAATTGTTCCCCATAGATGCAGCTGTTCTGCACATACGATCTTGCCCATCGCACCTTTCTTTCTAGAATAATGCATAAATATTGGACCTTCCTGCAGCAAACCTGATTATTACAGAGGCACAATATATCTGAATATGTATGAAACCAGTAACCAAGGCCACCGTGAGTCTGTGTTGTCAAGTCTCAAAGCTACCGTGTAATGAGAAAGCGATTAGAAGCAAGGGAGAGGGAGCTGTCTGATGAAAGTTGGATTTGAATTCATTTACAGAACATACCCCAGGGGGAGGGGGAAAGAAATAATCATCCTCAGCCCAGTTGCCTGAAGATGAATAACAGATTTATGATCTAGTATGAGTATTTCCATAATCTGAACGATTACAGTAATTTTTCAGGGAGCTGAATCGTTTCACCTCCTAAGTGCCTACAGGATTCACCCCACAGTAATTGTTATTGCAGGGCTGCCTTCTGCAAATACCTCCTTTTAATTAAATCTCTCTGCTGAAGTGTTTTAGTGTGATTGAGCTGAAGCAGGATGGCATTGGCTTGCCCGGGGTTGATAAACATGCACACACCTATTTGTGAGCTGCTGCTGGGCCAGAGCGGTGACGCAGCCTGGCAGTGCAGCCAATGGCACCGACGTGCCAGGGTGGCCAATCCCCGAGCAGCAGCCGCTGCGCAGACACAGCAACAGCGGCAGCTGCTGTGCGGGAGAGGGATGGGAGCCTTATTCTTAAATATATTTCTTATTAAATAATTTATGGCCTGCTTCAGCAACAAATCTGCTTGGCTTCCATGCTGTGCCAAGCTGCAGATGCCCGGAAATATCATCATCTACAGATTGTGGAGTGTGAAATTTGGATGGCTTTGTATGTAGCTGCATCAAGTATTTGTGTATTGTATTCCTTTTCCCTAACAAAATAAGGGTGGTAAGCAAATATTCAGGAAAATATCAAATGTTTGGAATCTGTTCTCCTTTGAAAGCTTCTGTTCTGTTTTTAAAACATTCAGTTTCTTTGAATATTTTCATGTGCTATTCTTGCACACCAGAGGAGAAGTAGTGTTGGAGTGGCTTGTGGGGAACAAGCATATCAAAGCTAACTCACATATTTATAAGTCCTTTTTCTTTACCTGAAGGTGCTAAGACCTCTCAAAACTCAGTTCTGTTATATTAACCCGTTACCATTCCTCTCTTCTGTGTGCAGAGATAGATCTTGCATGAACTCAATAAGCAAGCTTATGCACTCTGCGTGTGTAAATCAGAAGTGCACTGCATCATACCAGCATCTTCATTCCTGCTGTAAATTTTGGTCAAAATCTTGCAAAACAACTGGCCTGCTGTATCACCTTCCATATTTTTTTTTCTATGAAGAGGGAAAGACAGAAGCTTGCACTCTACACAAGTTCACCATCGGCAAGTGCTGATTGTATTTTCAGCTCTTCCACGTTTCAGTAGCCCCTTCTCACTGGGCTTATTCAGTACAGTGACTCTTCTTTCTGTTTTGTTACTCTTCAATTTAACTGTGAATGCATGTTTCTAACTGAATAAAAATGAGTGGATTCATCTTGCTTTTGAAAGGGATAAAATAAGTTAAAAATGCATCACAATATAAGGCAGTAGCACTTGGGAAGGCTAAGAGCTTGCAGCTGAATTTTACAAAGGAGGTAGATGAGAGCTGCTTCACCTCTTGTTGGTGCTGTGATGCTACTTATACTGACAGAATACATTGAGCTGTGAGAAGCTGGGTTTCTGTTGGATGCTCACAGTTCTTCTGCCAGCTTCCTCTGGGAGTTATGTGGGAATACAGACTGGACAGTATGGGAGCTCAAGGGGAGGTGCACAGCATGTTACCCAGCCTGAAGTGCATGGATTCTGCTTCCCATTAGGTCTTTTCAATGTTTTTTTTGTAAGTCAATTTTACTTGGATATCTTGTCCCTATTAGAAAACATATTTCTGCGCACAGCCATGTGTAGATTTAGCTGAATTTAGAGAATTAGGATTTCAAATCTACATGCAATCCTGCAGTACTTATGCAGGCAAAATCCTTACTTGCCCACCAAATGATTTGTTTAGCCTTCAGTAAACACTTGAGTCCTCTTATCTTACTTCTACTTCTGTGATGCAAGGGACAAAAGTCATTCATATTTAAGTTTGGTGTCTTGAAGATTCACTTGATACGCTTAATATGGATTAGGAGGTCTTTGAATCATCCTGTATCTCTTTCCTATAGTCTGTAAATCATTAATCCTTGCTTTACTGGCTGCTAGGCCACTTGGTGCCACCTGATGCATAGATTATATACATTAAGCGTTAAGAATATTAACCAACAAGTTAGAAGACTATTCAGAAGCTAACACAGAAGGGGGCAGTAGGTATAGGTATACCATGTATGTTGAACACATAAAGGACACAAGGTACATACTAATCTTGTTGGGTAGTGCTTATTCAGGGTTTTTGTATTAAATTCCCTCATAGGAATATAGGACCTATTGTATTGCAAAGTCTAGTCCCATGTCATAAGCAACTACCCATATAATTCCTTTGAAAGCAAATCAAACTCCATTTATGCAGTTATTTCTCACCTCTGCTGCTGCTCTTGGGAGTCTGACCTGCAATTTCATTTCTCTAGCGGTTTTCAGACATCTGGTTCCCATCCTACCTGATTATAAGGATTCATTTATGTGCCACCATCGTTTGTCAGCTTAATGAGAGCCTATGTCTTTCTGAGGTTCATGACTCTAACCCATTTTTGGAGACCAGTTATTTTGGGGATTGGATAAACCAAGAACTCTGTTTTGTTTCATTCAAAAGGTTCTTTATTATTTGCTATTCATGCTATTCTTTTCTGGCCAGGAAGCTGTATAAGCTGGCCTACATGGCCTGTCTTCGTCAGCTTTTTGATTAATGTGTTTTTGGGGATGTGTGTGTGTGTGTGTGTTTTAATTCAGGTGCACTGCCAGTGCATTTTATGTCTGGAGTATATTCAATTTGAAGATCTAACAAAAGGAGGAAAAAAGGGAAAAAAAAAAAAGCTTTTTCTCCTTATCATGATGTAGGGGAGCTCTGTACAAAGGAACAAAGCAAGCGCGTGTCCGTTGTCATTCCTGTCTGTGCTTAGACCTTCCCCCCGTCTGTTTCCCACCCACCCTTCAAAGAGCAAAACAGCTCCTGGGCTCAGCAATGTGCCAAGAGTGCAAGTAGCAGAGAGAAGAGCTTCAGGGGAGAGACTCCTGGAATGTCCTGTCAAGTCAATGAGAGACCACAGATGGACGTGGAGAGTTCTCGGCCAAGCCAGGAGGGGGAGGGGCCATGCAGGATGATCTGTCTGAAAACTGAAATTCCATTATCATACTGATAGCTCAGAAATCACAAGCTTACAGGAGCTACCACTATGGATATGAGGGGGACCATTTAGACTGCATTCTTTTGCTGCTAGCAAGTGGTTGTCTTAAACCAGATGTGCCAGACTTAAGGAATGGATAATTTTATTCACTTTTTATTTATTTATTTTCTCGTAAGGAAGGAATCACTTCAACTTTAAAGTTAATAGATTGGTAGGTCCCTAATCCTGGTGTTTTGTTAGCTTATTTTTTGCTGTTAGCTTTATTTTGCTGACATTAATTGAAACTCAACAATGATACTGCTAACTGGCAGAAAATTAGGACAGTCCTCCTTTGAATGATATTTGAGACTTTAAGTCTTGTGAACAGCATCAGTAAGCAACAAAGACCCTCCATTCAGGAATTTTCAGACTAAAGATTGAATCCATGGAGGCCTGGCCAGATGCAAGGGACAAAAGCATGCAGAGGTCTGTTTATTACACATGGAACAATGTCTGATTCCTGTAGAGTACAGTGAGGCAGGAAAGAATTCCTTTGTAGTAACTTCGAAGGGACACATCTAGAAACCAGCTTCTGTGGGTGCGACATATGTTGAAATTAAATGTGTTGGTACCTAAATTGGATATAAAACTTCTTGATGTCCCACACAGAAACTAGAATGATGCCTGACTATTGTAGGCAATGTCTCCTGGTTTGGACAGAAGGGCCCTGGACATGGGGGAAGGCTCTGCAAGGGAGTGTCAGAACCAAAGAGCATAAATGTTGCTGTTTGTCATCATCAAAATCATTATATCTCTGGTACATTTTAGGCCACATAAATGTCTGTGCAGTGCAGGGAGTTGCTGTCTTCATGCAGCCTTAAGCACTTCCAGAGCAGGTTCTGGATTTCTCCTTTGCTTTATGCTTCTGATTTTTCAGAACATTCACCTTTTGCAGCAAAATCAACAGTTCTTGTTCTCTGCCTCAAGAATGTGTTTTTTAAAGTCTCATATGCCGAAACAGAATTCCTTTTGCTGTTTTTGAGAACTGAAGACAGATAACAGTGCCCATTTTACTAGTACAAGTAAAGATGGCGAAATAATTATGTTTTGTTTCTTTATTCCCGTATATCATCAGGTTGTATACTGTGTTGTATAATGACCTTCACTTGCAGCAGCAGTTGGAATGTTAAATAGGGTTGTCTGTCATTAAGCAGCTCATAGTTCAGGAGAGCTATAGTGGTTGGAGGACTGGGTCCTCAGTATGTGCTTATGTTACACCTCTAAAGCTGGTTCCCTGGGAAGGCATCTTTTTAGTTTACTTCTATTAAGGTCTGTTAAACAGAATTTGTATATGCAAAATCCTTCTCTGGACACTGACACATCTCTTACCTACTGCTTTTCAAATATTCCTGCAGGACTTCAGGCCTTACCACACTCAAGCTGTGCTTCTGGCTAGAACAGGGTCTCTGCTTTAGTATGTCCTGAAATACATGAATTGAAACATATGCTTCAAACTGAGTTGTGGAGTAAATCTTAACTGTGCTCTAGATAGTGCCACTGCTTGTTCTGTCTCCACATGACTTGTCTTTGAACTCAGCAGAGAACAAGGCTAAAACGATGATATTAATAGCTCTGTTTATACATTTTTAATGCATTCAATTCGTTGTGGATAGCTTCATTAATGTTAAATGTGGTTCTAAATATGGACGGGAATAAGTGTTTTCATTTGAAAACCTTTGGAGTCTAGCATGTAGGCTGGCCTCTTGTATTAACTACAATTCCATTCACGCTGTCTTTCTCTTTGTTGCAGGAGCTATTGTGACAATCTTGGCTACCACCCATTAAGTGCTGCTGACTTTGGAAAGATCATGAAAAATGTCTTTCCAAATATGAAGGCCCGTCGTCTAGGCACAAGAGGCAAATCAAAATATCCTTTGCTTGAACGTTTCTCAGTAACTTCTTCTGTACTTGCCTGGAGAACATCTGTCATAGTGGCTTAACTACTGGCTAAATGTAGAAGTAATGTTGAATAAAAAATGCCAACACTTTTCTAACGTTCTTTAAAAATTATTAGTTGCAGTAGTGTTAGGTTGCAAGATGCAACTTTGGAAACAAGTACTTTAATTTAGGTTCTGACACTTAAATTGTCACAGCAGCAAGGCATCAAAAAAATTTTATAGTTTAGTGCAAAGTGAGATACTGGAATGAAGGAACCAAAGCTGTTAGTGATTTTTCAAAGCAGCTTTTTTCGTCAGTCAGAATATTTTCTTTTCTGAGCTAAGGATTACACCTTCCCATGAGAACCCTTAGAAGCCATGGTGTGGTAATGTCCTACCTGCTGCATTCCCCAGGGCTGGCTCTAGCTGCATCCTGACAAGCTGGGTCGGCAAAGCTCCTGCAGTAAGCAGGGGAGGGAGAGCATGAAAAGGCTAAAAGGCACTGAGGCACTTGTATGCCCTAATTAAAAATCACTCAAAAGAAGTAATTATATGGATGTGCTGTGATACTTACTGGGCTTTGCCAGGTCTCACTTGAAGCATGCACTTACGCTCCATCCAGGTTAATGCAAGACTTGCAAACTCCATGGCCTAGGAAAGAATATAGACATATTTACAGAATGTGAAAAATTAGTGAACTTGGAAAGGATTTGTTGTCATGAAGACATTGTGTGTGAACTCTCTGAATAATGCTGTGGAGAGGAAAAAAAAAGACTGATTTGATCCTTAGACCTATAAACAAGTGAGTATGAGAGTAATAAAGGGAGCATATGTTTGTGCACCAATTTGAGGTCAGTGTAAGAAACAGTCTGTCTCTTTATATTTTTACAGAAAAATTGGCATGGATAAGGAGAGGGTTTCTCAAAAATTGTGTGAAATATTTGGAAGAAATGCACTCATCAGGCACTTCATATTGTCCTGGGAGGCTTCAGTTTGAGGAAGTCCTTCAGGAGAAGGAAACAGAGTAGAATCTAAATTGGAGAATGCATTTTTTAAAAGTGGCTAACTTTTTTTTATTTTTATATTTATTCTCCCATCTTGTTTTAGAGAGTTTAGTCAAAATTCATGTTAATGATTTGAGTATTGAGTAGCTAATTGAAGCTGCCTGGCATGATCTAGTGCTTGTTCTAAGTCATCAAATGAAATTCATCATACCCGGCATCTCTGCATAGGTTGAGAAACCCAGTGACCTGGCCAAGAACACAGCCATTGATAGACTTTTGATTCTGGCTGGCTGAGAGATCATGCTTAGTTCTGTGTTGAGGTTGCTTTTGAGGCTTATGAGGGTTATCAGAGGAATTACTGCTCTTCTCTCCGATCCCCCAGCCAACAAGCAGACAATGTAGACCTTAATTGTTGTTCACATATTGCTACAGTGGACTGAGGAAGAAGGCTTTTGTGCACATGCCAACACTGCCCAACCTTGACTTTCATAAAACTGGAGATGGGGTATGATATATATTTGCTTATTTATCTCTATTTCTGCACATTAACATTTATTATACTGTTTTTCTGTCAGAACTTTTCAAAATAATGTGAAGATCTGTGCAGCTTTTAAGATTTTTCTTTATGATTCTTATATTCTGAATCATTGTTTAATATTTTTTTCTGTTAAGTTCACGATGAACTGCAGTACTCTTAAACTAATTTAGGAGGTAAATTAGATTTCCACAGTGTTCCTACCCATTGTATACATGTTTTTAACTCTGATTCTGTTTCATTTTTACTGTAGTTTTTAAGTCAGTGCTAGGGAAGAGATAACCCAGTGAAAGAAGCAGTTCCTGGGTAATAGTGACTGCTGAGTTGACAAGACGCAGGATACAGGGGAAATCAATTGTTGATGCTCCAAATATTAGGATTATGTCTTTGATATTCTTCCAGAAATGTCAGTTCCATGTAATGCCTTTAGAAATAACCCATAGATTATCCTTAAGACATTTAATTTTGAAAGATATAGATGTTGTGATCTCATACTCATAACTTCATGTAAAACTGTGAACATACTGCTCCCAACTTTTGGTGTTATTCTGATAATTTGCTTTTATTTTTGTTTTCTTGCCTTAATGACCCTTATTAATGCAAGTAACCTTTCCTCCTTTGTTTGTTTGGTTTAGTTGGATGGAGCAGAGCCATCGGGGCAGCTGCAAAGTGCTGATGAGGAGGTCGTGTCTGCAGCCTGCCGGCTTGTTTGTGAATGGGCACAGAAAGTGCTGAGCCAGCCTTTTGACACAGTCTTGGAACTGGCTCGTTTCCTTGTCAAAAGTCACTATATTGGTACCAAGTCCATGGCAGCTTTAACAGTAATGGCAGGGGCACCAGCAGGTAATGCTCAATGTTGCAATGAGGGATCTTAGTACTGGGAGTAGTAGCAGCTTGATTTGAGGAAGCACTTCTGTTCAGGGCAAATTTAAACACTGAGCACTGAGCATACGTTTATGTGATTTTAGTCACAGTGCTGCAAATTACTGTTCTTGCTGGTAGTCTGGTAAAAATCTGAAAATCACCACTGGTGTCAGGTTTAAATGGTGATCCTCCCATTGCTCTGGTGAGGACCCTGGTCTTTTAAAGCACTTCAGGGCATGTGAGTACTTGTGCTGAACTTGCGTCCTTGACTAGAAAAGGAGTTTGATGCTGCCTCAATGCTGGTTTGTCGATGGACTGGTGGTGTAGCTGTGTTTCTAGCTGCTAACTTGCCCCAATTTGGAAGCAATATTCTGTCAAGAGCAGATTTTTTTGGTGTGGTTTGTTTCCTTATGCTTGAAATCAGTCAATCATTTATAGTGTGTTTTGGTGACTCTGGATAAAGTAAATTAGAAAAATGAAGGATGAGAAGGCAAATGCAGGTACACAACATGCCAACATGCCCCCTGACTTACCTGTGAGAAGTTCTGACTAGGCCTATCAAGCAAAATGTCTTCAGATCAAGGCCAATCTCTTGAGACAGACAGTTTTAAATGGAAAGTGTTGTTCAGGTGATCCCCTTCTGGATCATGGTCTTTTTCCTTCCAGCTCTCTTTATTCCAGCTTGGACCTGACAGGTGGCAGTGGTGGATTTTGCTAGTTGTATGCTCCATTGTGACCTAATGCTTGGCTACATTAGTTCTGCTAGAAGGGGCACTCAGTGTATGGACAGTCCTTCAACTCATGTAGCTTCACCCCCTCACTTCCTTCAAGACAAGATGGTTTTCCTTCAAGTAAAAGGGCAGTTACTTCCAGTGCAAGCCTCTGTGGCTTGTATAGTCGTTTTAGAAGAGATTCTTCCTAGCATGACAAACAAAAATTGTTCCATTCCTCTTGCATAAACTTCAGTATCTCTGTGCATTAACTGAGAAAAAAGCCAACATTTACTTTCAAAGAAAAGTTTGAGGATTTTTTCTTATCAATATTATTTGCCCATATAGAAGAATTGTGTGCCAGTAATTGCAATATATTTGGGCATTTCACTGCTCTATGAAGAAGAAATTGTGAAAGTGGGGACATGTTGTCACATTTAACCTCTCGTGCTACATGCAGACTGCTGCTGAGAGAGTGGGCTCCCAGATCACAGTTCCTAAGCGTGTGCTGGACATCAAAACCAAATACTTTGGTTTAGTATTATTAAATTAGTATCAGTAAAACCAATGAAGTAGTAAAATTGTGCTGATTAATATTTATTTTAAAACTGTGTAACCTCAAAATGTAAATGAAACAACGTTAAAAGGGTAGGTCAGCAAGGTTATTTGGTCTCTAAGGGGCATGCTAATCCTCTTGACTGTTAATAAACAGAAGATCATAAATGTGATGTAATTTTGTAAGGGAAATTAGTACTAGTTGCACCAAGGACACTAAGTCTGTTTTCTCCCTGAAAGCAGCACTTGCTTGCTTTGTGATTAGCAAAGTAATTTCTCCAGAAAAAAAATATTCTCCCATTCTAATGTCCATTGTTTTTTCACCTTTTTTTTTTTTTTTTCTGAACACTTCTCTTTTTACCATTTCCCCCTCATTATCCCTGATCATACAGAGGTTTTGACTTATTCTGATACTAGATGCACTGTATTTAATGCCTTGGCTATTAGATAATGTCATCTGCTCAGAACTGCTCCTCTGTGACACAGACTCCCAGCTTTCTGGAGACATTTTTCATGTAACGCTGCCTTAGAACAGGTAACCACCAAACAAGGCTCATCCGAAACGTGCCCGCCGCCCTCTGCTGCCGGCCCAGTGCAGTGCGCCGGGCTGAGATTGTGCTGACACACAAATTGCCATTGGACACAACAAGAGGCCCATACAGAGCATTTCAGTATCTAATGGCCAGCTTGTCTAACAGACAAAGATTTTTCCACAAATGTGGAAATTAACCGAAACTGAATAGATTTAATCATGTGTGGATGAGAGAACCTCATGGAGAAGGTGTTCCCAGAGTGGTTTTGGAGATGCCTGCCATGTATTCTCTGTTAGATACAGAAGTGGCACCACAGTAGACAGAGTATGTTTGGTTGTTATTCATTCTCCTTCTTTTGGTTTTCAGGAATAAAAGGGATCCCCCAGCCCTCAGCTTTTATACCTACTGCTGAAAGTAATTCTTTTCAACCACAAGTGAAAACTCTGCCATCTCCTGTTGATGCTAAACAGCAGCTGCAGCGTAAGATCCAGAAGAAGCAGCAAGAACAGAAACTGCAGTCTCCATTGCCAGGAGAGTCTCCAGTAAAGAAAACAGAAGGCACTGCAACCAATGGAGTGACCAGTATATCTAATGGAAATCCTGCCATTCTGTCCCCTCCACCTATTGGCATTGTTGTGGCTGCTGTCCCCAGCCCCATACCGGTAATGCTCTCCAGCAATTCTCTAGAGAATTCTACATAGCCAGTAACTAGGCAGTGGTGTCAGTGGATTAGAACAGTTTTCATTCAAAGGCTTGATGTCTTGATGATTTCTGTCTGGGCTGTGTTATACCACATTAGTTACAAGGTTGATACAGAGGCAGCAGAATTCTGATCATGTAAGTTCATCTTTGAAATCATTAAAGTGAGCCTCGATATGAATTTTAACCAGATGAGAGAGCGGACACCAGTTGTGTGGGTTATTGAGGCCCTAATATGGAATCTAAATTGCCTTTCATTGGCCCAATGCATTTAGTGACGGGTACAATTTTATTTTGAATTATTGTCTACATGTAGTACAGAATATTTTTGTCTTTCACCCATGTAAAATTGGGCTAGGGAATACAGAAGGTTATTTGGTTTCAAGATGTTTGCTGAGCTGTTCATTTTGATAGGTAAGCCAGCTTTTCTGCCTGATTGTGAGTTTGTATTTAACTCACTTTTGAAACCTTAACAATGAGCAGTCTTTTGGACAATCTCTCCTCTTTAGCCTTTGTATGTCTGTCTTTTTGTCCCACATGGTAAAGGATTGTATGAGATTGACCCTTTAGCAGAAGAGCAAACTAGTGTGTACACCAGTGCCTCCTTATGTAGAGAAATAAAAATTATCTTGGACAAGTAGAAGAGCTTATTTTGTTTCAAACTGATATTTGCTAGCTTTGGTGCATTGAGCTATGTTGTCCTTCACCTTTAAAATGCTTGGGGCTGAGGTCATGTGTTTGGCTTTCTTGCCACACCTTTACTTTTTCTCTCTTTACAGGTGCCAAGGACCAGGCAGTTGGTGACATCCCCAAGTCCTATGGGATCGTCTGAGAGCAAGGTCCTGCCACTCAATGTTCAGGTGGTCACTCAGCACATGCAATCAGTCAAGCAGCCGCCAAAGACTCCCCAGAACGTTCCCGCCAGCCCCGTTGGTGACCGCTCTGCCCGGCATCGTTACCCGCAGATCTTACCTAAGCCAGCAAACACCAGTGCTCTCACCATCCGCTCTCCCACCACGGTGCTATTTACCAGTAGCCCAATCAAGACTGTTGTGCCAGCTCCACATGTGAATTCCTTAAATGTGGTAAAAATGACAGCAATATCTCTTGCCCCAAGCAGCAGTAGTGTGCCCGTCAAACAGACGCCTTCAGTTAGCACTAGTGCAGGAGCAGTGGAAGAAGGGAGGACTGGTCCACAGATCAAAAATGGATCTGTTGTTTCACTTCAGTCTCCAGGATCCAAGCCTAGCACTGCTGTCACTACGCCTGCAGTCAAGATCAAAACGGAACCAGAAGCATTGCTGGATGAGAACTCTGCACAGGGCCAAGAGAGCTCTGACATGTCTAAGTCCATAAAGGCAACCCCTGACCTGCCTCCTGCACAGCTAGTTAATTTTGAGGTTGCAGCCTTGAAGGTTTCAACAGATGATATAATGGAGCTAAAACCAGGTAAGGGCTGTGATCAGGAAGCTGAAGAAGCAGGGACCAAATACAAGACACAGTCTGATGAAATCACACCAGTTTCTTCAGCAGGCAATAATCAAAGCACTCTTAAGATCACAGTTGCCAGTCAAAACTTGTCCAACACCAGCATCAATTCACCTCCTACTGGCGAGTCTATGATTAAAGACAAAACATGCGCTAAAAGTCCAAGAAAGCGACAACCTTCCACACTTCAGGATTCCCAGTTACCACCTGTGAAGAAACCACTAGTGGAGCAGTTTGCAACTGGTAATGCTGTGGAGGGTCAAAAAGCTAACAATGTTAAGAAGGCTCTGAAGGTTGGATCATTAGCTAACAGTGACAATACAGCAACTCTTGCTCAAGTTCCCAGCAAGGTACCTGTGACGGTACCTGTCCCTTCTACAGCTGCTGCAAACTTATCAACAGACCTTTCTTTGAGCACCAATTTAAATACCTGTGATCCTGCTTTAGAACAGCAGCTTGCATCAACATCATCTCCAGATATAAAGGTAAAATTGGAAGGAAACTTGTTTATCATAGAAAATGATTCAAAATCTGATGGCAGCTTTAACCCAAATACATGGCACCATATCACCAAAACCTCTGACTTTGCATCTGTGAATTGTGATCAACAGCAAGATATCAGTGTTATGACTATTGCTGGGCACTCTGGCTCTAGCGACTTACAGGAATCCGCGTGGGAGCCGGTGCACTGTGAAGGTATACAGCAGGATGTGTACAGCCAGCAGCTACAGAGCCAGATCCAGGACTCCTTGGATCAAATACAAGCACAGTCTTCAAATCAGTTACCTCTGCAGTCTGAGCTGAAAGAGTTTGAGCATACAGTCCCTCAGTCAAATGAAAACTTCTTTTCATTTGATGACGACCTTACCCAGGACAGCATTGTGGAGGAGCTGGTGCTCATGGAGGAGCAAATGTCCATGAATAATTCCCATCCTTACGGTGGTTGTCTAGGAATGGCGCTTCAGAGTCAGGCTGCAGCTCAAGGAGCTCCCGTGTCATCTCATCCAAGCAGCACGCACTTTTACCATTCGATCCATAACAACAGCACTCCAATACACACTCCCACCCCGACCCCCACCCCGACTCCTACCCCCACCCCGACTCCAACACCCACCTCTGAAATGATTGCTGGATCTCAGAACATGTCTCGAGAGAGCCCCTGTTCGAGGCTGGCTCAGACGACTCCTGTAGACAGCGCCCTAGGAAGTAGCCGGCACACACCCATTGGCACACCCCATTCCAACTGCAGCAGCAGCGTCCCTCCAAGCCCCGTGGAATGCCGGAACCCATTTGCATTTACTCCCATCAGCTCTAGTATGGCTTACCACGATGCCAGCATCATATCAAGTAGCCCTGTGAAGCCAATGCAGCGGCCTATGGCTACCCATCCTGACAAAACCAAGCTCGAGTGGATGAATAATGGCTACAGTGGGGTTAGTAATTCCTCAGTTGCAAACCATGGCATCCTTACAAGCTACCAGGAGCTGGTGGAAGATCGCTTCAGGAAACCTCACGCTTTTGCAGTTCCTGGCCAGTCATACCAGTCTCAGCCGCGCCACCACGACACTCACTTTGGCCGCGTGACTCCTGTTTCACCTGTGCAGCACCAGGCAGCCCCTGTCAGTAGCACTACCAAGCAGGAGGGCTTTGCTGTTCCTGCTCCTTTGGACAGCAAAGGAACTGGTTCATCTCTCAACAACAGTCTGAGATGCCGGAGTGTGAGCCCTGCTGTCCATCGCCAGCGTAATCTCAGTGGAAGCACTGTTTACCCTGTGTCAAATATACCCCGCTCTAATCTGACACCTTTTGGAAGTCCAGTGACTCCTGAAGTTCACAATGTATTTGCTAATATCCATGCAGACACCAGTGCCAATAACATAGCACAGAGAAGCCAGTCAGTCCCATTGACTGTGATGATGCAGACGGCCTTCCCGTCTCTTCAGAAACAAACAAACACTAAAAAAATAACCAATGTGTTGTTAAACAAACTTGATTCTGATAGTGATGATGCAGTGAGAGGTTTGGGAATGAACAACATGCCCTCAAATTACACAGCCAGGATGAATCTCACTCAGATTTTGGAGACATCCACCGCTTTTCCTAGTGCCAACCCACAAAGTATGATCAATTCCAGCACTTCAGTTTATGAATTCCAAACACCAAATTACCTCACAAAAAATAGCAGCACCGATCAGATCAGTTTTTCTTCTGGAGATAACCAAGCACAATCAGATATCGGAGAGCAGCAATTAGATTTTAGCAGCACTGTAAAAGACCTTTTAGGGGAGGACAGTCTGCCAACAAACCAGCAGCTGGTGAATCAGGTGGCATCAGATCTCAGTAATGTTGCATCTGTCTTTCCCAGCGACATCAGGTTGTCTTCCGAGCTCTCAGGCAGCATTAACGATCTGAACACTTTAGACACAAATCTACTGTTTGATCCAGGTCGTCAGCAGGGACAAGACGATGATGCTACACTGGAGGAATTAAAAAATGACCCCTTGTTTCAACAAATCTGCAATGAATCCATTAACTCAATGACTGCATCAGGTTTTGAGTGGATGGAGAGTAAGGATCATCCTGCTGTTGAAATGTTGGGTTAATCTTGTTTTATAATATGTATGTAGCACACTGTATCTAAAAGACAGACGTATTGTATTTGTCTTAATGGAAGTGCCTCCCGCAGCAGAAACACTTGCTATGTATTGTGGCATTTTTTAAAAAAGTTTGCTGTACCTGTTGCTCATTCTTCAGTAAGGAAAAGGCAGTCTTACCAATTTTAAACACATCTCTGAAGGTGATGGGCTATCAAAGAGCCAGTATTAAAATTTGAATTTTGGAGTGTTTCCCATTCAAACATTTCTTGTTTTAGCAAATAAAGAAGTGGTTAATGGCAGCCAGTAATAACAGCTATGGTTGATGCTTTGGGAGGGTTTTAATTCAAGCTCATTATTAAGCTTTTCATACTTTGTATTGGTTGTTACTTCTTAGTAGGTGATCCTAGCTTTGTCATCCAGGTTTGAAATGCAGGGTGCCTGCAGGTAGGTGAGGTGGTGGGGAGTGGATACAAGTGGACCAGATGACATGCAGATGCCTGATCATTGTGTACCTGTCTGGAGCACTGCTCGATGGTGAACTTTGGGAAATCTCTGTAGCATTGGTGCCATTGGCATTGCCAGTAAAACGCAGAGATGGGAAAAGCTAACAGAAATGATCAAGGAAAAAGATGCACTAAATTTTTTTATTTAAGGGAAATAAATCTTTGTAGTTATTTTATCCATTAATATTCATGACATACTTGATATTTTAGTTCTCATGTCAATGTTTTTATATTAGGTAAAATTAATGCAAAAAGATTTTGAGCACTGAGATTTAATCTAGGCATAACCCCGTATTTTAAAGTGATAGGTATTGTTTATCAATGCTAGAGAAGGAACATGATCTTTTCCCTCCTTTTTTCCATTTTTTGGTTTTTTTAGGGAGCTTCTGGAGCTCATTAAAATACTGTTTCTAAACGTTCCTGTTTTTTTAGGTTTGCTCTTTCCTAACCTAGTGGAGGGCGTAGGAGGATGTTATTTTCTCTCTATTTCAGTAGATTGAGCCTTTCTATCCTTCTTGCTCATTCTCTTTCTCTCAAAAAGATTATTAAAATATTAAAAAATGTGGTTAATCTAAAAATATTTCATATAGAGCCATAATACTGCCAGGCACTTTACAGACATACAGTAAGACGTGATCCTTGTTTTGGTAAAACTTCTTTTAAAAGTACTTACTGTTTTAGAAGCCTGAATTTTCAAAAGTGATTTTGACAGGGTTGATGAATCTTTTTTTTTTTCTTTTAAAGAACAAAAAATGCTACCCCCCTGGCAAATAAGAATTAAACTTCTGTCCCACTGGTTCAGTCAAACCAAAAAGACCTTTTGTTTTATCAGCATGGCATATATGGATCTGTAATGGTCAAAAGAGAGAGGTATTTACCCAGCTATGGCCTTGATGCTAGAAAGAGGACTTGCAGAGGCAGGTTTTTACAAAAGAAGTGGTGCACTGAGTATGCTACAATACTATCTCTTAAGCCTAGTATAAAATGGATTACTTTTCGTGTGACCGGACACAAAGCAGAAAATGGAGAAGGAAAAATTTTCTTCTTTTGCATTTCTTTGATGAATGGTCATGAAGTTTATGAAGGGGAAGATTCAGTAAACACCCCTAGATTTCTCTAAGGGGAAGATGCTCAGATTTTTCATGTGATTAGTGTTGTGTCTTGGTGGTCTTTTTTCTTCAGTTTTTGAAAATAACTTGAGATCTCAGTACTGGTCAATTTGTTTTGGCAGTGCTGATTCAACTTGTGCTGCTGCATTGGCACTGGAGGTGCTGGTATATCATGGCTTCTCTTGCCCTTGCCTCAATTCATCACCAGTTTATGGCTTCTTCTGCAGGGACAAACAGTTGTGCCAAGCTATAGCACCTTATGGGGGCCTGATTTCACTGTGCTTGCATCAGAAATTTTGCCACTCCATCAGGAGCAAACCTGGAGAGTTCTGATCCCTCCTTGAAGCACAAGGGTGTTGCGATAATGTAGTTTGCTTTAAGACCAAGTGACTCTTCCAAGGCAATGGGGAGGAGACAAAGATGCATAGTAACCTTCTGCTTGTTGTCCTGCCAGGTGTCTGTCAGTAAGACTTGAACTAAAGTTGCTGAAGGCGGGGCTTGAATCCTGTACTTGCCCATGGCCTTTTGACAGAGATGTGCTGAACATCCTCTCAGCCTGGTGGGAGGATAGGTCTGAGAGACACTCAGCACTTTTTGTTTCTGTTTTCTGACCCTGTGTGAAGTGCCAGCACTACTGTGAATAGGTGAAACCTGTTTGGATGGAGCGGGGAGGGTCCCTTCCAACTCAGCTGTTGTGTGACTGCAGCAGCAGCCCCTGCTGCCACTGAGGAGGGCCTGGGGGAAGGAAGGCTTAGCCTAACTGCTAGGTTTTTTAACAAGATTTCTCACAAAAGCAAGGGTAGATTTAAAGTTGATGCATTCTAAATTATGCAGCCATCACCAAAGGTTTTTAAAAGTGCGTTTAAAATTATCTTTAAATGCAAGCATTACATTGGGCCTAACGTGACTTATTTAGCAGAAATATTCTATAATCAGTGGGTTTAAAGCAAATATATGTTTAATTTTAAAAGTATTAAATTCGATAAGAGTTGTTTCAAGTAAAATCCAAGGCACAGGCACAGCTTTGTACATTGGTATGTATCATTTTAGAGATGTTTGTGTGTTGGTGTTACAATTAATGTTAGGTCCCTGTACTTAGTGCTAGTTAGTTCTTTATGATACATTGAGACAGAGCACTACTGCACACCAAAGTATGCAATACCCAAAGGAAAATTCTGTGATCCTAACAAATGGAAGCCTGTCTTTGTCAGATACTCCAAAACTGAATTTGAGACAGTTCTGACCCCTTGTTTACATTATTGGCTTCCTACTAACATAAAGAAATAAATTATTTTGATAGCAGTTTTTGCTAAAATATACAAACTAGTGAATTTGTACCCTGTGTACAGTATTGCAGCAAACACTTTAAATTTGATTGCTTGGTTAGTCCAGCAAACTTTCTGGGTTCATATATTGCACTAAAATTCTGTTGAACCTGTGGCAGGCACATTCCTTAGGATAAATGCAACAAATACGGCCCACAGATTTAAAAAAAAAAGGCAAAACGAAAAAAAAAAACAACTTTTTAATGTGTTTCATTATTAAAAGGCAAAATGTCATTGAAAGTGACAGGTGAAATTGTCTTATGTAGCAATGTGCATTGATCTCAATGAGATATTTCTATTTTTGATTCTCTTACATGAGAATATTGCAGCAGGAAAAATTAAGTTTAGTTTGCTTCACCATGTTAATACATGATCACAAAACGTGCATGAGTGTTAATGACTTAATCTTGTACAGTACTAGATATATTCCTGTAACCACTTTTATTTTTTTTATTCTTTTGCTGTATTGAAGCTGGTTCAGTGTTAACCAGGTGAGCATAGTTATTCACAAGTTATTTACTTTTTTATGTTAACTAATTCAGCTTAGTTATTGTTGAATATGTTCCTTTCTTGGATTATTTTTTATTGTTCTGGTGTTGAAAGACATTTTTGCATCATTTTATCATGATAAGAATTCATGAAGTAAATAATTTGCAAATAATTGCAATAAGCACTGACTTCCGAACTGAAAAGAAGGAAAGTGTTTCTTGTGCAGTGCATCTGAGGATCATATAATAGTCTTGTACTATACTGTGCTTTATTTACTGCACCGTAAGGAAAGAAAAATCCCTGTTCCACATTTTCATTTAGTGCAGGAAATCCAGTTTCTCCCCTCTTCCCCAGTGTTTTGTTGTCTGTTGT
The DNA here is from genome assembly GCA_009812075.1 of Sialia sialis. NCBI lineage: Eukaryota > Metazoa > Chordata > Aves > Passeriformes > Turdidae > Sialia > Sialia sialis. The sequence goes on along the minus strand of VRYO01000100.1, from coordinate 13,176,372 downwards.
ACTGCTGAAACTACAGTAGTTGAATATTGCAGTAGCATTTCAGTTATTTTTTTTATTGAAAGTGCTCAAAAATTGTTTTTTAAATGTTTTCAAAAACAATAAAAACATTTTATATTAAAATTATTTCTGGAGCTTCTTCTTTGTATGGAATGTGCTTTAGGGCTGGCCTAAAGTCCAGAACTTTGTCGTTTGTGCGATGACTGATGACAACTGCTCAGTTGAACTTTGCTGCAGTTGCTAAGCCCAGTGAAGCTGAATGTGAAGGTGAATCTTCGTTGCTAGGGTGCCGTGGTCAGTCTTAGTCCAAGTGTTGGTTTCATGCCTGGGTGGTAGTTCTTGCTGCTGTGACGTATGACATGCCATTGCGGGTGTTGCCATCCACTATGATGGTGCTTGCCTGATTTTGCTTTCCCATATTCTAAGGTGCTCTTACAAGATGATGTTAGTGTGGCTTGACTTGCTAACATAAAGGGGAAAATGTGTGCTTTGATCTATGGATTCCTGTGTTTGGATTATAAAATTGCATGAAAACCTATCAATGACCCATGGCAGTCTGTGTGAACAGGATGGAAAGGCATTGCCACAGAGCAGGAACTGGCTACAAAAAAAGGAGGGATGATAAATATTCAGATTTTCATGCCAAAGAGATAGCACTGGTTGACAGACTACATCCCAGACTATAGAGGTGCTGAGATGAGCTGGTGGGTGACAAGGTTTAATCGTGGCACAAAATCACTTAGGCTCATCAACAAAGAAATAGAATTATCAGGGAGACATAAGACAATATAAGTGAAAGAAAATCAGAAATAGATTAATTTTAACATGTCATGGGAGGAAATACTATTAGTATATCTCACTGCATTCTAAACATGCTTTACAAAGAGTTCTCAGTGAACAGTTGACAGACAAACTTCATGTTCCACAGTCAGAAGTAATGCAAATTAAAAACTCCTAAGATATGCGATGGAATAATGTAGAAGATAATAGAAGGATACTTTAGAAATTGATAGTTCATCTGAAGTAATAACAGGTTTTAATTGGAACCTCTCAGCTGAAAATTTGAAAGAATTTGTCTTAATAGTTGATAAAAAGGATCAAAAGAACTAACAAATCTGTGAATGGAAATGTCCTAACAGGAAAGATTTAAGAAGGTAGAAATACTGGAAGTTAAGTCAGGAGCTATTTAGGTTTCAAAGTATTAGATGCTTACATGCTTAATAAAGACATTCAGAGAAAGTCCTAAACAATTACTTTGAAATATTTTTACGTGTCCAGAAATACAAATCTGTATGTGTGAATTCCACCTCTGGGGTTAAAGATTGCTGTGTCAAATGAGGCAGTAGTTCATGTAGTTCATACAGTGGCTCTGGCAACTGATACCTCTTCTCTGGAGCAGAGCTGCATTATTACGTGGTCACAGAATAAATGGTCTCTTTGGATACTACTCTAGGCTCAAGAAACAGAAGCGCTGTCTGAAGCCAGTCAGAGTTAACCAATGCTGGTTACCTTGCTGATCTCTTACCTCTTTTTAAAATGGTACAAGTTAAACTTGGATAAGGAGACGAAGAAAAAAAAGTGAGGTTTACAAATGGGAGAAACACTGGGAAGTTATTCCCAACTTAAGGAAGGAGTAGGGACCTGACTGTATCCTTTGGATGTCTGTGTTGGGGATCCACAGAATAGTTAACAATTAACCAGAATGTGCCCAGGCCTGGGCTCTGCTGTCGTTGTGCTGTGCTGTGTTTGTTCTCTGGCTCAGGGAAACCTTGGCCAGGTAGCCATAACAGAGGAGCCTGCATGCAGCTCCCACTCAGTGCTGGCAGTGATGCCACTTGTGTGTCCTTGCCCTTTATCTGAAAGTGCAGCTGGAAGTTCTCATGTGAGCATCCTTTCTGCTTGACCTTTGAAGTAGTGAGCAGAGTTGTTTTCTGGTAGGAAAATCCTGTAATAGCACAAATAAGGAGGCCTTCCACGGGCAAGATGGGTGTGTGGATTGGAGGTCCATTCCATGCTGCACAGTTGGAGGATCTGAAAGGATATAAGACTGTCTGTACTGTCCTCTTTTTGTAGTGCTCACTCCAGAAAATGGCATTTTAAGCATTGCTTCATAAGAGCTGAGTGCCTTTGTTACTGCTGTTGTAATAAGCCAACACCTTCTACTACATAGTTAACATTACTTGATTCAGCCTCCTTTGCTTTTCCTACCCAACTTGATAAACAAAAAGAGAAAAGGGTGAAATACAAACTCAGGAAAGCCAGATTAATTAAGTCAGAAGTGAACTGAGGACATGGAAAAATTGTTTAGAAAGCATTTAGTGCTAAAAAGACAGCTGTTTCTTGCAGATTACAGTGTTTAAATATCCCAAATAAAATACTACCTTCATGTACTGCAGAACACATAGCTGAATGATTATAGTTCCTGATAGGTCATAACATTTCTGCCATGTGCTTTGGATATGTAGGAAATATCCTTCTAGTGATGTAAATACTTGAAATCTGTTGGAACATTTGCATTTCTATTCTCCAATGGCTTTGTCGTGCCTCCTCCTGAGTCTGTTCTTCCTGGGCCTGCCTACCCATTTTCTATATCTGGTAATACCTCGGTACTGAAATCATTTAAAGGGTCCATTTTTGTCCCTGTGGCTCATCGTTTCTCTGCTGTCAGCTTCCTTTTAAATAAACTGCTTTTATATGGATTATGATAAGTTATGTATCATTGGAACCTTGCCTATCCACACTACCTAATTAGATGATGCCTATTAGAATAAAATGTTCAGTGGATCTCAAGCTGCTGGTTCGAGTAGCGTTAGCAGTATGCTACTGATTCAAAGCATACGCTGCTGTTTGAGTAGGGGGTTTTGAGTCAAATGTTAAAATTGTACTTGAAAAATTGGCCCAAGGACTGAAATGAACCTCAGCAGCCTGTGGGCATCATTTTAATCTACCTATGCATAAAAGGGACCACTTTTTGATGGAACTGTTATTAAAGTTGTATCTATATATTATACCAAATAAGCTAAATGTGCCTTTAAAGTCTTCATACATGGTGAAGGTAGGAAGAAGATGCATAGGAAGCTGAAAATACATTTTTATTTCTTCAGGGGTTGATAGCCTTATGTTAACTTATTAACTTGTTGGTAGTGGATTTTTGTGATGACTAAACAGAACAGGGCATTATCTGAGTCTGCTGGGACTGAGTCCATCTGTAGCCTCAGGTTTTTGAAGCACTGTGTGGAGGAGGTGGCTTGTGGGAATGAAGAGAAGCTGTCCCTGCAGCCTTCCACAGGTAGCCTCAGGTATTGCTTCAAATTGGTACTTCTCAACATACTTTAGAGAGCTGTTGGGCTTTCTTTGTGCAAATATTCTCCTTTTGTTTCTCATATGGATGGGAAAACACAGCACTGTAACTTATCCAACATTATAAATAAACCAATAAGGATTTTGTCATCTCCTTTCCCTATCAAGAATACCCTTGAGTGTTCTATTTGCCTGCTCCGTATCAGTACTTCAAAAGGACACTTGTTCCAAGGGCTATGATAATTATTTCCCAGAGAGATCATGCCCAAATCCTCCTTACTCTGACAAGAGGCATTTTGGAATGAGTTGTTTAAAAAGCTGTGTATAAGCAATGATTTGTTCTGACTGGAAAAAAAACTCCTTGATTCTATTTCAAACTGCTTTGAAAAATTAAAACCATCTCTCCTGATATATGTAGAGACAAGAAGGATGATGAAGTGCCTGTGTCCAAGAGGTTCTTAGTTCTTGCTCCAATGGCATAACTAAAATCTGCTCTGATTAGTTGTGGACAGCAAAACTAACACAGGGACCTAAAATGGCTGTCTCAGAAAAAGCAAAATAGGAAATCTCAGTGCTTACTAATAAGGAATTGCTGGAGACCTGTTATGTTGCACATAACTTTAAATTACTTCAGTGTTTTAGGAATTATCTGAGGTTAGCTTTTTATCAAAAACAGTAGCTGTATAATAACAGGAGGATATTTGCATTTCCCTTTGCTTTTGGCAGAGGTAATACTCTGACCATTAATAAATATCATTTTACAGCATGCACAAAGCCCTACATTTTTGTCAGTAAACCTGGCTTTTAGGAGTACCTTCTTGTGGGATTACTTTCTATCTAGCCAGCCAAACCTGAAGGTATGTGGACATTTCTTGAATGGTTGCTCTTAAGTGTGGCTTGGCATTATCAGTAATTAATTCCCAGTGACTAAACTTTCAAGATCATTGGAAGCCAATCAGTGCACTAAGGATAATACACTGAAAATCTGTGTACTCAAAAGTATTTGAACATTTAAAACACCTGAGTAATTCAAACTAACTAATAACAGCAATTATTTACTATTCCCATTTTCCTAATGAAATAAGAGAGAAACACTATAAGAAGGAGCATCGTGTGTGAAACTGAGATGTGGGAACATGGGAGTGCATTAGTGATGCTCAGCCACACACCACATCAGAACACAGCTTATCCTGGTCTTAGCAATGTTTTAGGCACTGGCAAGGAGCATATAGCACATGCTACTACATACACATAAGGAGAAGGATAATCTCAAGGTATTTAAAGAAGAAAAGCCCAAATATGTAATCCCTGGAAAGTTCTTACTTCTGTAACATTGTGATGGGTTGAGCTGTTAGCAAAAATATCCACAATTAGTGTGTTAAACATGGGATCACTGGTGGATAATTAATCTGGGAACAATGTGGCAGCAGTTGACTGGAGCTCATCACCTCCAGGCTTCTGTTCTGGCAGTTCTCCTCCCCCTCAAGCTGAAAATAGAGAGAAAAATATGACATCTGAGTGGTGGTGATTCAGACAAGTGTTTACCATTTCATTCAAATGCATATGCAAAGAATTAGTGTGACTTTCCACCTCCACTACAGTTGCTCTTCTTACTATGCAGGTTTGCTCATCAAGACAGAGACATTTCCAAAAGAAATTGTTTGTCAGCTGTTAAACAAGTCACAAAAATTAGGAAAAACAATTTTTATATCTTTCTCTTCTACCCTGTGAGAGTTGGAGAGCTCAGCATCTTTCCTGGGAGACAGAGAAGAAGAGAGCTGGCCCAGAGCAGGTGTTGGTGCCTTGGGAACACAGGCCCACGCTTGGAGAGCAGTGTTAAATTTTGTCTGCTGGTTGCCCTGGAAAGGAGTTACTTGAGCAGGGAGTTTCTGGTTCACATCTGGTCTGTCTGTGGGTGATGGCCACATCTTGCTGTCATCCTGCAGGAGCAAGTAGAGCTGCAGGGCTTGAGACTGCTGGAGGCAGTGGCTTGGCTTCAGGCACCACAGAGAACATGTGTATCCAAACAGGGATATGTTGCTTTTAAGGGAAAGAAGAGCTAAGGAAAACAGAACCTGTGACTTTGGAGAACTGAGAGTGAAAAGAAGCAGGAAGGGGCTGGTGAAAACCTGCAAATGAGCTAACAGCAGCCCAGTTGCAATGCAATGCACAGACAGCTGCCAGCCTGGAGTGACTACCAGACTGAAGTTCTTGCTTACAAAATTTAAGCTTTCATGTTTGTACCAGTTTTGCATCTTATTGTCATGGTGTTTGAAACCTAGTATTAATTGCCAGGATCTAGCCTGTATTTAACAGAGACTACAAGAGTGTTAATTCTTGGGCTCTTAACTACATCTCTGCATTAGTCTCTTTACTGAGACATTGCCTTGATAGTAAAGAAATTGAGATTTTTTTAGGATACCAATATGTGCTTACTTGTCTTAGTCATAGCAATGACTCATGACCAATACAATTTTTTTCTATTCATTCCCTGTTGTACACAGTTTTCTATTTACCTGTCACTGTGACATTGTGAGTGGTTCATAACATTCTCTGTTATATGACTCAGTAGAACAAAAGACAATAAGACAAAAATCTGTTTCTGCCATTTGCATCTGTTTTGTTGGGTTTTGTTTGTTGAGCTGCAGTTAAAATTACTTCTATTCCTTTGATTTAAAGGAAGACCAGCAAAGATAATGTATCCAGTTTGATTTAAAATGCTCTGTAGCAAAAGCATATTCTACATTTAATAAGTTGAAACATACTTAGATTTTACTTGATGTCCTAGCTTTTATCACTTAACAATCACTATGATTAACATATATTGTTAAATGAAAGACTATTGTGATCATTCTTTGGAATTCTGAAACAAATCTCCTTTATCCACACAATTTCCTCCTTTAGAAGCAAACGCTGCTTTGTGTTTCGGTTTTTTTTCAAAGTAGTTGGGTATTATGGTGCACAGATTCTTTTTGGCCTAGGAAAAGCATTTATTATAAAGAAAGATACAAACGATATGTCATAAATGTGTATCGAATTCAAACCACAAATTGGATCTATCAGGATGAAAGCCATCAGCTTAGAGATGGGATTTTTTTTTAAACTTTGTAAATTTTTGATTTTTCATGGGACTGAAGGTTAATTTAGATGGCAAGAGAAGTCAAATTTGTTATCAGATATGAACTCAGCATTGGGATGGAGTAATGAGATAAAATATTAACAGCTTTTTTAATGGTGCGGATATACAAAGTGTTCCATTGCACTTATATGATCCAAATTCAGGTTATTCTCTGCAACTGAAAATCAATTATTTGCTTTCAGAAGAGCTCCCTTCCACTAATAGTTAGTAATAGCATAACACCATAAAATATTAAATGCCGGAGATATATATCTAACATAACAACTGAATGTTTGTAAAAGAACATATTGTGGTTTATGTTCCCCTACTTTTAGGTAAAAGAGTAATTTGGGTGAAGTGGTATATGTCTTTCTGGAACACTAGAGATAACTATTGATCCCACTGAAAATGCACATAGGCCTTACCTTAATATATGGATGCCTCTGGGTATCAAACCCAGAAACACAATTTCTGTGCTTCAGACCTGTTCCTAGCAGGTCATCTGCTTATGGATTTGGGCACTGACTGTGTTCTCACTCCTATTCTGGAGAGTCAGTGGTCTTTCCACACAAAATATGAGTCAGTGCTGTGTTACTCTGCTACTTAAAAAATGTAATATAACAAAATGAGTATGTTAATGTCCTGTTGTAAATTTCAAAAGGGCACTATTTTAAATTTCAAAGGTATTGAAATGACACATTACTTAACATGTAATGCTTGAGTTTTGATGTCCTGCAGAAAAGTCCAATAAGTAATGTGCTAATATTCACAATTAAAACCTTTATTAAACAAGACTTTAGGATGCTTCTTATAGCCTTTACTGTACAGAAAAGCTGAGACTGAAACTGCAGAAAGGCAGACAGAGTTCTGGCTAGTGACATGTAGTAAGACATTTATAGGGAGAAATAAAAGAGTATATTTTACTAGACTAACCAATACAATTCTGAGGAGAAAAAAAACCAAAGAAAACCTCACTAAACCTCTGCCGTGAGCTTTTGGGGCTCTCTTTTTGACATCATTTGTACACTCTAGCAGAGTATGAGACAGCACTGCAAAACCCAGTGTGCATGCTTGACAGCCAAAAACCCACATGCTTTTTCTAGCAAGCTGTAACAACATTTTACTAATCATCATTGTACTCAGTCCCAGAAAAGACTGGACCTGGAAATCATGCCTGTTCTAACTTAGGCAGATTTTTCTTCCTTGGCTGTCACCCAGAAACTTAAATTTGGATAAACCTCTAAACTTGTGCTGGAAGGCTGATGTAGTCAAAGTTGAGCCAAAGGAAGTGGAAATTTTGGGTGTCCAGAGGGTCAATTCAGAAACACAAGAGGACTGTTTATTTTGAAATACCCAAAAACTTTTCTGGGTCTCATTTTCCAAACTTTCTTGGTTGGTCTTATAACAGACATTGTTTCCCCAATTAAATCTAGCAATTCATATGAAGCCACTTGTCCAAATGCCACTTGGTCTGTTTGTAAGACATTAATCTAATTTTCATAGGTAACAGCCTACATTGATTCTAGGACCTGCACAAATGGATGTTGGTATTGAGATTGCATTTCCTTGGAGTATCTGGTTAGCCTCGGGAAGGAGAATGTGAGTGTGTGTGATAATGGTTCAGGTTTGCCTGAGTCTTTCTGAGGAGGTGTTACCTGGTGTTCTGTGGTCTGCTTGGGGCACAGTCCAAAGACCTCAGCCTGGGTCAGTGTTTGTTTTGGAAAGGAAAGAGTTTCTCATCAGATGATGGCAGAAGTAGGTCACTGAGGCTGTGAGGGGCCAGGCTGGATCAGTTGAAAGGTGACGAAAGACCCTGGTTTCTTGCCAGTACAGGTGCTGCTACATTTGTTTGTTCTTGGTGACCCGTGATTTTCGACACATTCATCCTAGAAGGGGTACGTTCTCTGCGCTCCCAAACTGTGCAGTGCCTGGAGAAGTTTGGCTTAGGCTTTTAGAAAGGCTTATGGTTACAAAGCTCAGACGAAATCATTCTATTTACAGCTTTTTTAGCACAGCTCTTGCTGTTATCCTCTGCCTGCTGGAAAGGCGGGGGGTCAGGAGGGGATTCCTGAAGGATTGTTCCACAGGCTTGAACAGGCTGTGGGGGGCAAGCAGATTTTTCGCGAGAAAAGTCTTGACAACATCATTGTTTTGATTTCAGACATGGCTTTTACAGTTTATTTTTTTTCTGTCCTCTGGCATTCTCCCGGCTTGGATGTTATGTCAGGTCAGCTCCCAACACAGCTGGGACTTCCTTCCTCCTCAGAGCACCCTGGAAGGCAGCACTGCCTCATCCTGGCGGGCTCCCCCCTTGGTTTTCCCCAGATTTTTGCAATTTCAGCTTCCCTGAGTACAAGGGGTTAGGCAAGAGTTCCATAGCTTGGGCCTGGTTCTCAGAGGAGTAAAAATAATCTTAAGATGCAGCAGGAGAGGTTTAGGTTGGACATTTGGAAGAATTTCCTCACACAAAGGGTGCTTAGATATTGGAACGGGCTGCCCAGGGACGTGGTAGAGACACCATCCCTGGAGATGTTTAAGAAAAGCCGGGACACTCGGTGCCATGGTCTAGTTAACACCATGGTGGTCGGTTGTAGGTTGTACCCGATGATCGCAGGGGTCTTTCTCAACATAATCAATTCTGTGATTCTGTAAAGAAAGACCTCGACAGTGTAAACCACCGGGAAACATTTTAGAGAGGCGGCATTATCCCGCCGAGGCCCTGGGTAGGGCTGCCGAGGAAGGCAGGGCGGAGCACGGCGCGGCTCCCGCAGCACTCTGAGGGGCGGTGGGGCTGAGGGCGGCGGCCGCGCGCCCCCTCAGGCTGCCCGCGCGGCGCGTGTCTCCAGGCGGAGCGCGGAGCGAGAGCCAATCGGGAGGTGCCACCGCCCCCTGGGTGGGCGGGGTCGAAGCCCCGCGCGCCAATCAGACGATGGAGATAGGAGCGGAGCGGAGCCTGGGGCGGAGCGCGGGGTGGGGCGTAGGTAAACACGGCGGCGGGGGGCGCGCGCCGCGCGGCCATGGCGGCGGCTGCTGCTGCGGAGGTGCTCGGGCTGCCGGGCGAGGAGGTGAGCGAGGCCCCGGGCCGTCCCCCGCACCTCCCGCCGGCCGCTCCGCGGGGGCCGGGCGGTGACTTCTCCGCGGGGCTGAACCCCTTGCGGGGCGGGTGGTCCCTGCGGACCCGCTGCGGTGTGGCGCGGGGCGGGGGAGCGGGATGAGGTGATGAGGGGGGTTCCGGCGGGGCCGGCGCCCCGGTGCCTGCTCCCGTGCGCCCCTGCCCGCCGTAAGGTGGCGGCTGCCGTGCCGTGTACCACCGGCATTCCTATCTTCTCCCATTGGAAGCTGTGGAGCCTCCTCGATGGAGCGATCCGCGTGCGCTCGCAACTTCCTCGTGACGGAGTGGAGCGGGATTTCTTCTCCCCCCGCTCTCTTCCCGGTACCGAAGAATCACGCCTTTGTTCCAGGCTTTGTCGTAGGCACTGTGACAGGAGCGGTGCGTGGATTAGCGCGGTACAAAAGGCAGTGCGGTGCCTGAGCGATGGGGCTCATCCCAGCGCTGCCCTTAGCGGCAGGGTGAAATTCTGTCTGCGCGTCAATGTTTTTTGCAATAAACCCATGGGTGACTGAAAGTGGCTCCTGCAGTGGCCTCTGTCCTGAAGTCGTAGTTCCTGAGCACGCGGATCTTTTGGAAGGTGGCTGAGGCTGATGTACCTGTTACTGGTGTAAGTGGCAAGACAGGTGGGGGTGGCTTTTGCATTGCAGCCAAGGCTTGTGCATGGCGCAGAATATTATGGAACAGTTAACTTCATCAGGAAGAAGGAAAGTCAGGTTATTTGGGTTTTTTTAAATTGCAGATGCAGGAAGACTAAAAGCAGTATCTCTGAAAGCTGTTTGGTGACCTGTGTGAAATGTCACTAATATTGTCTTTGAGCCAACAGGATATTTTACCAAGATTGTCTTTGATCAGCTCTTTTTTGTATTCAGGCAGTGATGATCTCTGTGTCAATGCATACTTGTTGCATCCGTAATAGGAATTCAGTTTGTTAAAGCTCTAAAATACTATTCCTTGTCTTGTTAGCACGACTCTTTCTCAAGTTGTGCTTTATTTCTGGAGAGGTAACTGAAAAGCTCTTAAATTACTTTTTTTCTTCACCGTAGTATTTGAATTACATAGGGTTTCTAATACGAAATTAGCACTGCATACTGCAAGGGTTGCGTAACACTTCCTATTGCAAGATCCTGTTTTCAGTTGCTAGTAATTTTCTGAGGCTGTGTTGTTGTACTAAAAGATTCCATGGCTTAGTCTCTCTATTTTAACTTTGTTAGGCTTTGTTCAGTTTAGCTGCTTTGTAGCTTCCCTTGCTATGGTGAAAATATTTTGAAATCTGCTTAAAATTGAACAATTCCAATCTTCCCTCTCTCTTTTTGAGCATGAATATGTTCCTTTGGAACAGCTGGGGGAAGGGGGAGAAAGTGTGTAAAAAATCTATTAGATCAAACTTTTTCTGTAATTCAAAAGTTTAGCCAAACTTTTTCAAGTGACGTATGTGAAAAGTGCATTTATGCTCAGAGACTATTCAGTGAGTGCATACTGATTTGCACATAAAGAACTTGCTCAGTTATCTTCATAGTTTTCATGTGAGATTCTGCATGCACAAATGATAAAACAAATTATTTTAGGGTTACGAGAAAATGCTCTGCTAGCTGCTTTTGCATAGGATACTAGAATGGAGAATAATGTTCTCCCTTTCTGAATGGACTTTTTCTATCTTCACAGAGTTTAAGTCTGGAAGATTGTATACACAGAAGCACAAGAAAAACATGGTTAGAAACCAAAGTCATATTGAAAGTATCATCAAGGACTTTTGTGTTGTCCCCCTGCATTGTTTTGCAGTCTTGTCATAGTTTGCACACTGCTGCTTCCCCAGGGCTGCTCTGGGGCCTCTTCTGTAAGATGGATTTGTTTGGGGTGTAAATCAGAATTGTCTAATAAAAGAAAACAATGTTATCTGCAAAACGTCTTGTTGCAGCTTTTGGATATGGTAAATATAACAATTATAAATAAATTGTTAGGAAGGCAAGTGACGAGAAGTTGGTGTAATTGTTGAGGCAGTTGAATGTAGTGTTAGAGTGTGGGTTCCATCTCAGCTCAAGTTAGGCGATTATGACAGATTTCTTTGTTAATGGTGTATTAATCACTTGGACTTTATAAAGGATTGCTAATATGATGTTGCTGGCACAAAAGGAAACTGGGATAAAAAAGAACAAGTAATTGAGGTTATAGTGTATACAGTGGGTTTGTTATGTGCTGTATTTAGGTATCTGAGTTGCAGTGCCTGAATCTAGCAGGTGGAGTTATCCTTAATTTCTCTGATTCAATTTTTCTTCTGTAAAAGTATCCTGTCACCCACAGGATTTATGGCTTAGCTGAGTATTGAAATAATGAGCACTAGTGAGATCAGCGTGGAAAAAACAATAGTTTTGTGTTCAGGGCAAGGTCTTAGCAGTAGAAAAGTAGATCTCGAATGGTATGGAAATAAGAAGAACATGTTTTATGGTCCTAGTAACTTTTTTTTAAGGGGAAAGGAATGCAATAAAGTGTACTTCGTTCTTCCTCTCACAGTGCTCTTTGCTGCAGGTTCCTTGGAGCTGTCATCTGGGAGCATTCCCCATGCATCTCCCTTTGAATGCAGGGCCAGGTGTTGGTTCACACCCACTGGAGCAGACTGACACCACTACTGCTTTTCTTTGTCACAGCACGGTTTTGGAAGTGGGGCTTTCTCATACAAAACTTTCAAGTTGTTAAGACTTGGATTTCTGTAGATTAATCACTTTGAATAAGCTTTTTCTGACGAGGTATTCACTTCCACTTACTGTATTTTTGTGGCAATTCACTGCAGTACTAAATACAGTATTTTCTAACAGTAATTGTGGAATGCTCTTTCAAAGACTGAAGGAAGAATTGTTAGTATCTTAGCTAATGCACTGATTTTTCTTTGGTTACAGAAGGAATTACATTTTCTTCAGTGGTTTGCTTTGTTAAAAATATAGCTTCTAGAGAGTTGTCCAGTATCTATTTCTGTTATAATACCTGCTTGCACTGCAGGGCTTTGGAATGGTATTCAATAAAGCAGCAATGATTGTCTATATACAATTCTTTCATAGCCAGTTTAACTTACAGGTGTCTGTATGTCAGAGTTCCTACACTCCCGGCGTGAATTAAAGCCTTCTTATTTTGTTTAGGTCTTTTTATGCTGCCCAGATAACATCCTAAGTTAAATAGATTTTTAGATCTTTTGTATCTATTATGTTTGGTTGCTTTCAGGGATGAAACTAGAAATGGGAGCCTCTCACAGGCAAAAATACACTTCCTGCTTGCGTGCATTTGCCATTTCATCTTTCTCAGTCACTTGCAAACTGTCCTGTGTAAAACAAGTGTTCTTGTTTACTGCAGGTCACCTAAGATTTCTCATAGGCATGTGGTACTTCATTCTGGAAAGCTTTAGGTATATTGTTATATTCCTTCAGGATCTGCTACTGGTGTAGGTTGTTTATGGTTATTTAGCTTATAGCTGGTGAACTGAATGTCTAGGATACATGGTTTGTCTTCTCTACTTCTGCACACCTTACCCCACAACCCTTCTCATACTGCTGTCTTTTGGAGGTGATGCTGATGAGTAGAAGTGTTTCAGACATGACTTCAGAGACTGGCATACGCTAATCTCCTTTTGAATTGCCTCGGAGAAGACCAGTAATGTTGTTTGGGCTCCTTTGTGCCTGAGCTTGAGGCAGCCCAGTGCTTCAGTTCCTATTCAAAGCCTATGGTCTCCCCAGTGCCTCTATGAGATGTCAGCAATATCTGACTGTTGTTATACAGGCACTCAAAGAGAAAAAAATAGACATTCATGTCTCTGTGCTTTAGAAAGGTTCTCAGTTTTTTCTAGGCTGTGAAGGACTTTACCATTGCAAGGCATGTCCTAGAATCCCACGTATCTGGATTAGTTGAGGCTCTTGTAGAAATAGTGAAGTTTGCTGGCTTGAGACTTGAGGGAGTTTGCTTGCACTTTTTGAACAGCAGTGTAATTTGTGTAGATGTTGTGGTTTCCAGAAGTTATTTTATGTCCATCTGTTTATTTATGATGTTTTTTAAAAGCCTTTCCTTTACAATGAACTAATAAACATCGAGTGGGATTGTTATGGACACTGTTGCACATAGTGAAAAATTGTTTGGTGATTGGTTGGGGGATTTTGGATTTTTTTAATTCAGTTGACAAGTTGGTAACTCCCTCAGTGCACTTTTACTGTCTTGAATCTCTTCCTTAATTTGTAGTGAGATGCAGTTGTTAAATACAATGTGTAGTAACAGCCAGCATTTCTTGATGGATGAGACTTTTGTATTTATGAGCACAAAATGCTCACATGGTACAATTAAATTCTTCTAGCTAATTAGTAAGACTGATCTGTAATTGGCAGGAGGAAGTTAATCACTTTCATTATGTTTAAAAGATCAATTAATGTAGTTTTATAATAGGAATCTTTTTGAATCTAAAACTTTGCTTGTTTTGAAATAATTTCTTCCAAGAAAAATGCTTCAGCTCTGTTGGTCACTGTAGAGGGGTCAGTATTCTCTGGGATGTGAAGCAATGGTCAAATGGAAAAGTCTCCTTCCCATTTTGCATCTCCTGGTGAAATGAAGTGATGATGCTAAAAAAGACTTGCTGTAATTTAGATGTCACCTAACATGTATGGCTGCCTCACTTGAGAGGTGTGATTATTGCAGGAAATACTATTCTCTACCTAAGGCTCCCCATTCAGTGGGAAATGCTTTCTTTCAAATGAGAACTGTATGCAAATATGATATGAATCTTAAGAAAGCCTTAATATATAGTTCCTGGTACTGCCAGAATCTTTAAAGCTGCTGCTGCTGTACTGTTTTATTGTTGTAATAAACTTTGGTGCTCTTATCTTGGCTTTAGCGGTAGTTCATTCTTGACCTGTCTAACAGGAACAAAAGAATAACAGGATGTTATTGCCTGGAGGAATTATTTACTACCAAGTGTTCTGTTAGACTGCTCAGTCATTCTTATATTGGCTTCCTCAAAAAAAAGCTATCTAGTAGTCCAGCAGATACTAACATTTTCTGTTTTGCATTAAATTAACCATCCTGGCTTTGGCTGTAGTCATCAACATGTCACCATTTCTTGATATGTGCTCCTTTTCTCACCCTTTCTTCCTGCGTATATTTTTCTTCTGTCTTCTGCTCCCTCTTGGCCTTCTACCTCTAAGACAGGACTTACTCTTCTAGTCGTCTTTAGTGTTTTTTTCCTGCCATGTGAATTTGGAAAGGATGGGAGTTTAAGACCTGTCCTTTGTAATTACTGACTGCAAAAGACTATAAGCCAGGCAAGACCATTCCTTTCTCAAAGTTGTAAACAAGTTTTGAATTCCTTATAAGGTTGAAATTTCTTTCTTATCCAAAATGAACAGTTCAAGAGCATTTCATCCTAATGTATATTAATTGAACATAGGTAGTGACTTTTGTGGAAACAAAACTGTCTTCTTCTGCAAGTGCCACTTTATTAATTTGACACGTTTTACTGCTCTGAGAACACATTTTACAAGTATTTTAAGGCATACATAGAAAGGATTTCTGTTTTTTTTTTAAAGAATCGCAAGCTGGAAAGTATTGCCTTTAAAGCTTTAAGTTACTGATTGCTACATACTGGCTCAGAAACCTTCGATTTCATCCCTTGTTACACAGTATCTGTTAGTAAATGGATTAATTATTTGATGGTGACAATGACACGGTTTAGTAGTCCCAGCTATTTTGACTAGCATGTTGAACACGTACTTTAGAATATACTAATATGGTTAACAATAGAGAAATGATAAAACCTGGAAGTTGATAATAAGATAACTATCTTGCTGACTCAGCTCTGGAAAGGATGTTTTGTCTCACTTAATCAGACTAAGATGTTTTGGATAGTTTAGTCTCTGTAACATGTCCTAGACTTATTCCCATACCCCACAGCTTTAAAATACTATCTAACCCCTAAAAACAATTAAAGCTTGAATTTGTTGGGGGCAGCCTAACTGGTACAAACGCTGTGTGCAGCCACTCCCTGACAGATTCAGTAGTTTTAACAATATTTCTTCTATTTCCATTCACTGTTTTTACCTGATTCGTATTGGTTTGCTTACTTACATTCTCAGAGGGAGCAGCTAACAGTTCCATTTTAACATTATTATATTCCATTTTTTGTTTGTTTTTTTGCCTTCAGCCCCTGGAATGGCTGGCAGTCAGAAGCTGTCAAAAGAAGCTGAACGTCCTTGTTCCATCTGTACAAACAATCCCTGTGCAAGTCTGTGCCCAGAGCTGCTGCCTTTGATGGGCTGTTGTGTGTTGATGGGCTGTGATGTCTGTTACAGAGCAGCTGGGTACAAAGGCATCAAACCTGTAAAACTTCCTGTCCATGCACAGCAGCAGAGAATGATCAGTTTCTTCAGCTGTACAGACAGAATAAATTCAGATTGACCCGTTCCAAGTTTGTCAGGACTGCAAAAGCCAGGGTAGACATTTATATCCAGAAGGTGACTCTTGAGGAAATAAATTGGGCTGAGAGAGCAGTCTCTTAGATAAACTGCATTGCTGCTAGGCATAGCTGGTGTGTTCCTTTTCACTGGCTAGCTGCCTGTCCCCTCCTCTGCCAACAGAACCACTGGAAGCACGTCAGTGGTGTGAAAGAGATGCAAGGCGAGCTTGAGAGTGTCTGTAGTCAATATGGAAGAGTAAAAGTCCATATATTTTTTGGACCACAAAATCACTCATGTTGCAGCTGCCTGTGGATCTACAGGAGTTACTGATCCACAATTTCTTGGATGTGGCTATGAAGGAGGTTAAGGATCTTCTGAGCAAAGGTGAATGGGGAGGATGAGGTTCAAAATTGCCTTTGAAACCATGAAATTTTGATTCTGAATCTATTCCCCTTGGTGCCAGAATCAAGTATCTGATGCTTTGTCTCCATGCAGAGTTTGCATGGCCTAATTTTTGTCTGCATGAATTGAGCTTCAAAAGGTCCTGGAGCTCTTTGGCTGTTGACTGCTTTTTGGGATCAGTGTGTTTGTGGCTGCTTTTTTGAGTTGTGGCAGCAGTTCCTCAGTAATTCTGCCATCAGTGAGGGAGGAGGAGAGGTCGGATGGTCCCAGCACTGCCCAGTATCCTGTTGGCAGGCTCTGCCTCTCCAGGATGTGTGGGGTCATGGCATAATGGCTCTTCCCAGTGTCAAGCCCTTCTGACTGTGTTTGCATCCAGCTGTCTGAATTTCCCCTGGTGTTCACTGCACACTGGTGTGACCAGAGAATAGGGAACCTCACGAGCTGCCATTATGTATTGCTCTTGCATGTTAGCATGGGTTTTTTCCTGAAGCTTCTAATCTCCATAGCTTGGGAAAGGAAGAAGTGGACCCTTCATGCCACCTATCAGTTTAAAAAACCCAGAAAGGGTGTGGTGGCTTTTGGCAGTGAGAGTGGCTAGTCACAAAAGTGAAAGTGAAAAAGGAGATCTGTTGGGAAGATTGCAGTGTACAGTTCAGGAATTTTTTAACAGTTTCTGTTAATGTAGAAAGATATTTCTAGAGGCATACATTTCCATGCCTTCATGGTGGTTTGGTTGGTTGTTCTACTCAGCTAACTAAAAGGCTGTCCTAGTTTGGTACTGACCCTAAATAAATAAAAACCTTTCTTTCAGCAAGGCATGTTTAAATCCACCTTCAGCATGCCAGCATTGGGTTTATGGCTTCTAGCTTCCTGAGGCAATGTGCAAAACAATTTGTCTTTCTGTAAAATAGCTTTCATATCTCTATTATGATGCAAGTAAACAAACCATGTGATTAAGCTAACTTTAAAATCTCAGGAGCATGGATCCTATTTTGGGATTTCCCCTGTGTGGACTACACTGATGCACTATTAAGCCTGTCTCTGGGATGCCTGTGCCCAAAAGCATCTAATTGTCTTTGCTTTTCTCATGCTTGAATAGTGGAGCAGATCTTGTGGTCTAAGCAACTGAATGCAGATACAAGAAAACCTATTTGTCTTTTAGGGCTGTGTGTCCTACATCAGCATTGGCTCTCGGTCTTTTTCTGAGAAGGAAAAGCTGAGGTTGTTTGTGAAGCTGATTTCTGTCAGTTGGATCCCATGGGCTCTGACTGAGACCCAACCTCCTGTTGGAAGGGGTCAGGGTGCTCTGGGTGCAGTGTAGAGTTGCTCAGGGAGAGGGGAAACACACACGGGGCTGTTCTTGAGTCATCACGAGAACTCCCTAGTGTTGAATGTCACTGAAGCCAAGTAATTGGTAGATGATAAATTGGACATTGTTTTAGAATGTAAGAGGGGTGGATATGTTAGGATAGTGATACATAAAAATGTTAACAAATAGCTCTTAATTTGATGCAAACATAGTTTTCTTGTTTTCTTAAAACCAGTTGGTTGTGTTGTTGTCATAAAACACATGATAATGTTATGTACCTTAAAAGCCTGATCATGACTAGGAATTTTGAAATCTTGGACCACTTTCTAGTAGTCAGTGCTGTGAGGGGTTGTTTGTTGGTCTGCCTTTTCTGAACTCTTAGTTTCTAGTAGGAGACAATTTCCTTTGAGGTGAAGGCTGAAGATAGACTTGTGACTTGGCTGGAATTGACTTGGACAATTGATTGTTTTTGTCAATGGTTGGACATTGTAGATATCCATCTCAGTTCCCAGCCAATCACTTCTAACTGTAGAGGTGGGAGAGACTCACTTACTTTTTTATTACTTAATATTTTTTAAGCGGTCTGTTCTCGGTTTTACATTTTTAGCCAGTAGTTCCTGCCTAAGGATTAGGATGCAGTTATCTCCATTAGCTTTAAGAACCATTCCAGAAACAATGCTCATTTGTCTTTCTCCTCTGATACGGTCACAACTGTCCTCTGATATGGTCACAGCTGTTGGGATTTTTTTTTCCCCTCTTGAAGCCACACAGAACTGTGCAGCTGTATTAATTAACAGGAGAAGTGCAATTACTTATATCACTCTTGTAAAGATAATTTGTGTAATGTGCAACTAAAATATTTTTTGGTTTCTTAAAAAACGCATACCTTACTGATATATCAGAAATTCTGATATTTTAAGTGTGACCTCTCTGAGCTGTTAACTGAAAATAGATGCAAGAATTTTTTATTCTTGCATTTCTTTCCTGAGTTTAATACTGCTTTAATCTATTTTGATTAATTTGATAGCCTTTTCATTCTGCCCAGGAAATAAATACTGTCAGAGTCTATTTCTCTCCCTCTGATGAATGCCAAGATACCATTAGGTGAAAACTTCTGTGGTCCATGCAGATTTGTTTGATTATTAGTAATAGAGCTATTTCTGTCAGACAAAGTAACTGCATCATTTAGTTTATCGTTTTCAGTGTGAATTCAAAATTATGCTCATAATTTCTTTCAGCTTTATTAATTGAAAATAGACCTGAAAAATAAATTTGAATGCATCTTGAATATGTTTCTTTGTTTTTAAGGAGAACACGAGAATTGTCAGAGTGAAGGTTATAGCTGGAATTGGCCTGGCCAAGAAGGATATCTTAGGAGCCAGGTAAGCATATGTTACTAATGTATTAAGGGACAGCTGCTTCTGTATTTTCTTTCTACAGCTCTTTAGTTCTCAGTAAGTTCTTCTGTGTCTTTTGAAAAAAAACCAAACTCTTTCAACTGGTAACTTTATAAAATTATTAGAGACTATATAAATATGAAGATATCTGCTTTCTTTTCCAAGAGTGACTTGGACAGACCTTACGTATTGGCAAAACAAAGTAGAGGAATATTTTATTCTCTGCATGGTAAAATAGCTCTGATCTGGAGGATAGATCCATGTCTGTATTTCACTTCAGGTAGGGTGCAGTTAAAATAACTTGTAGAGTTCTCATCTGTGCTTGAAAGATTTGGAATGAGCACAGCACTAAACTCTGGTAGCTGTAAGATTGTTTCAGCTCAAATTATGTGCAGAAGAACAGCGGCTTAACATTTAGCAAACGAATGATCAGACTTGTGAGTTGATAATTGAAATGCTTTTAGGATCTTGTAGAGTTGGCAAGTGGCAGAATGCATTTTGTGCTAAAGCCACTTTTGCTTCTGGCCTTTGTACAGAAGGTCTAGAAAAGTATTGGTGGGTTTAGTACAAGTTCTGCTGTCAGCTGCTTTGGCATATGTGCAGGAATATTGTTATTTTATCACAAACAAAATTGCTCTGTGTGCATCAGCTTAGCAATAGAAACATTTCTCCTGTGAAATCGGTATTTTCCCTAAAGCCAGACAGTCTCCCTTAAATTTTTCGTTCATGTACTTTTATTTCTTTACCTCAAACAAAAACAGATCAGCTTTTCTCATCATAACTTAAATATGTGAAAACCGTATGCTCTTTTGTTATATGGCAGACAGTCTTGGTCAACTTTTGTTACTACTCTGAGCAATTGATTGCAATTGAAAAGTAGATATTCATGATATGTTGGGTTTTAGTACCACAGGAAGGGAAAAGGACATTTGAAGCAGCAATATTAGGACATCTGCATTAACAGAAAAAATTCAAGTTAAGCTCAAACTCTGTCAAGATGATAGAACATTTTGAAAAATTGCTGCGTGTTTGAGGAAGTACCTCAAATCCCACGTGTTCTGCAGTGTTAAGATATGTAATACTTCAAGATTTTTCAGTCACAGCTGATTTTTTCATGCATGTCTTGTTGAAATATGAGAGGATTTATTACATCTATTTTCCTGAAATAACTGTGAAAGAGGACAGAGAGTCACGTTGTACTGATACACAGAATGGCATAGCTAATATGATCATTATCACTACTAGTGTTTGTTACTTTTATCTCTAAAACTGTGTAGGAAATGATTGTAATTACAAATGTCTGTGGTATTTGTAAAGTAATTGTAACCCTGATTACATAACTGCCATTAATTTAAGCTTTTTAAAACTTGACTGCTGATAATGGTGACCAAAAAGGGCATAGAGCAGCATACTACTTGTTTGGTTTTCTTCCCTACCAGTGACCCATATGTGAAAGTGACATTGTATGATCCAGCGAATGGAGTCCTTACCAGTATTCAGACAAAAACTATTAGAAAGGTTAGTCACCTTATCTGTGTGGGTGTGGTGGGGTTTGTTTGGGGTTTGTGGTGTTGTGCTGAGGGTTTTTTGAATCAGACTCCAGAGGCAAAGTTAAAACTATAGGAGATGGGAGAATTCATGTCTTTTGAGTGAATGGAAAGACGTGTTCCATGGTCTGCTCAGCTTCTCTGTTTATGGCATTACTGTGCTATTTTCTCTTAAAAAATTTTATTGAAAGGTAGAGGAAAAACTGAGGAATATAAGTGAGTACTAATTCAAAACTATGTCATTAATGGAAGTACTGAATTGTTCTGATTTTTTTGAGGTCTTTAATGATATGAGAACCTTTCTTGCTGTGCAACTTGTTACATGGAATGAAACATATAATACATGAAAAATTATGTACACTCGTACAGAATTATCAGTATAACCAATGCTCTTTTTTTTTTTCTTCCTCCATACATAGTCCTTAAACCCAAAATGGAATGAAGAACTCTTATTTAGAGTAAGTTATTTTGTTTATAGCCTTATTATCTGTTGGATATTATGCTGACACATTGGGAAAAACTACACACTACTCTCCCTATTTCAGAACTCTTCCCTAATTCAGAAATAAAGCTACAATTAATGTTCTTAAATGTTCTAATTTCTAATGTCTGCTTTCCTTAGATGTTACATTTTCAGTCTTGATGTTGCCTTCTTTATTCTGTGAATGTTTAAAAGCATGTACCTGGATTTAGAAGCAGTTTGGGATACTACCAGTTTTGGCTTATTGTTTTTAATAAGTATTGCACAGTATAATGGCAGCAAGGTATAAATTTGCTGTTTATTGAAGACTTTTGATATTTCTTTCCTCCTGCATGAACACTGAGATTTTGCTGAAGACAAATGCTGAAATTCAGTATGTATGTTAATTATCACTACACTTCTTTTCCATAGGTTAATCCTCAGAAGCACAGACTCCTTTTTGAAGTATTTGATGAAAACCGTTTGGTAGGTCTTTTTGTGTTAATTTTGCAGTGTATTAAAGACTTGAATGAAAGCAAGTCCACCAGGATTCAATGTGGATAAAAAACCCACTCCAAACAACTTTAATTTCTATAATGAAACCTAAAGCTGATTATTTATCTGACATTACCACACTCCTGAAGCAGTTACATTATTACTGTAAACTTCTAATGTGCTTTAACTCATGAAAGCATGATTCTTTTATAGTGCTGTTCATGTGATAGGACCAAGCTCTTTGGTGATACTGAAAACTCTGCACTGGTTGTTTATTTTTCCCTACAAACAAAGCACTGTTGATATGTAGTGTGAGAAGCTTCTTCAGTGTGTGAGGAATAGCATGAAGGAAAGCATACATGGATTTTCTTTGGAAAGCTCAAGAAGTGAACAGTGGATTGCAGTCTTGTAGATAGGTGTCACTGAATGGCAGGTCACTGGTGAGATAAAGCTAGCTTGTGCTTTTATCTCATTGAAATCAAAATTCCTCCTCTGACCCAAGCTCTCATTTCATGTCCAGATGTCTAATTACCTATGTTTGTTTGTATTTCATTGTAAGCTTTTAGCAGTACAGTCATGACACCTGCATCTGGTTCACTGAAGTTCCTTGTCACTGGAATAAATACCTTTCCTTCTGCAGGAGTTTGGAACTAATAGGAGGGATTGAGTGCTCTTGCACGCCAAGCAGAGTTTCATTCCAAATAAAGGATCTCTTTGTGCTTTGTGCTTGTGCAGTGTGTTGGCCATGAAAAACATTATTTTTTCCTAAAGCTTTCTGCATGTGTTCAGTAAACCGTTATATCTTTTATCAAGGTGCTACTTTTCTGAGGTTGGGAAGAGTGAAAATGTGTGTAAATAAAAGTACAAATGGCTTAGAATAATGAGATTTAAGGAGGCTTGTTTCTGGTTGTAGTCATTACACAGTCCCCAAACCGTTTACTACTTAACTGGTGATATTACTTGTCCCAAGTATTTCAAATATGGTGTCTCTGATTTATTTAAAAGCAATGTTAAAGGGGATCACGGGCACTTGTGGCCTACATGGGAGGTTAAATGTATTTTCTTTGGGATGCTCAGATTTTCATCTGGGCATAATATTATGGGCTACAGCATATCCCTCACGAGGTCAAAGTACTCTGTTCATTGCATGTCTCATTAGAGCATTGCTGCCACCGCATGGAAGCCACAAGGCATGATCAGAAAGTAGGATTCTTAATTTTTTGGGGGGAGAAGGCCAGTGTTTTCTTTGTATTTTCTACCAGGAGAACTCCTTCACATTTTTTCTCTAATTGGGAATATATGTTGTTTGATTATGGAGAGGAGCCAATTAAACATTTTGTTGGTATCAACTAGGAAATGGTGCTTTGTTTCCCATGCATCATTATATTTAGAGATCAAAGTATCATGACCTCATCAGTTACTCTGTAGTTCTGTAATAAAATCACTGTATTTTTCATTGTTTCCATCTCATTTGGTGAATGGAACAGGCTATCTTCCTATTTCTCTTTAGCTTGCTCTCAGAAACAGTGTTTTTATCCCAGGTGTCTTGGGTGGTTTTAAGTAAGACAAATTGGTGCCTTAGCTATGATTGTTATTTAGCATTGACAAACTCCCTCACTTCTATTAATTCATCCTCACATGTCAAAAATCATAGGTGCTTTGCTAAGCAGGTATGATCAAAAGGTGTTTCATCTTCTATTATTTTAGTATTTTATTCTGATATTTTCAGTGTTCTTTCATCTACCTATTGGATGACTGTTTAAATGTGAGCAGTCTGATAAAACTGAAATATTACTGTATTTGTGTCCTCCCAATGGTTGATTTCCTCTTTACAGAATTTTATCCCAAGTGCTTTTATTCCATTTAACTTTTAGGAATAAATGGAAACCAGAAATACCTGTTTGTTTTCAAGAAATGTTGTGTTCTTAAATACCAGCCTCAAAAGTTTAGCTAAAATTTCAGATCTTGCTGCTTTGGTTATATTGCCAATAGTCAGAGTTTTGAAATCTTCCTGTCATAGCTTAAAAATTCATTTATCTTGGTAAAGGAGTGCTAAATCTAGTTTGTTCTTCTGACTTGCAAACCCTTAATACAATAAAGGGTTTGTAGAGTCTTTAATGATGATTGTCTTTAAAAACACACAAGAATGTCAAGAACATTGAGATCACTTAGGAGATGTATCAATGAAAGGACCACACCTCTTGCTATCTGTCTTACAATACCTTGCTGCAATTTAAGTGTATTGCAAACTAAATGCCTAAATCTATTATTGATACTGACGAAATCAATGATACTAAGCTTAGAATGGAACTGTTGGTATTTTTTAAAAAGACTAACTTTTAGTTTATTTTTATGCCAACTCTAATTCAGCAACATCACATTTAACACTTTAAAAGCCGTTTTATATCACCTGACAAAGCTGCAGTTGCTGGCAATACCTATACAGCTATAGCTAAGGAAGAGAGACACATTTTATTGAAATTTTATTGAAATCTTGAGTTACCAAATTATGTCAGTCTGTTTTCTTAGGATTTCTTTAGTAAAATTGAACAAAATATTTCAGATCATCCACTGGGGGAGAAAGTATTGCTTTTACTAAAAGAAACCAGCACCTCCAATGATTGCACTTTGTGTCACACCAACGTGTTACAGACTGTGCCACTAATACATTTGTTCTTGGGGAGAGAAGAAACCTTAAGCAATACATTTTTTACTTTTTGCTCACATATCTTAGGGTCACTTGCTGATGTTTCTAATTTGTGTTTGGTTTGTTTGGTTTTATGGGTATTTTTTACTGTATTGCTTGAAGTTCAAATGTAACTTTCTGAAACTGACCAAAAGAATCTTTTATGGTATTTTCCTTTCCTCTTCTGTCCCCATCCCAGTCCCCCACCAACATATAACTTTAGAAGAAGTCCTGTTGGTTTTAATGAAATAAATGAAGTGTTGTATTTGTTGGCTTTTTATGAATAAGCTAGTATTCATTTATTGCTGCATTCTAATAATGGAATTCAGGTAATGGAGGTTAAGTAAGCCCTGGAGTATAATTAGAAAACAAATTTGTTGCTTGCAAACAAGGTACTGTGAATTTGATTCTTGGCTCTTTTTTGGGAAGGAGGTATAAATGTTAATTTTACTGCCTTCTAGCTTAAAATACAGTAAAGGTTAAATAAATATGAAGCAGAAAAAATTCCTAGTAGTATGACCTATAAAAGTATAAATGGACTAGTGTTCTCTTCGGTTTGTACTCTTTCAGCAGCACTAAGTAATTTCATGTTAGTGCAGTAGCATTCAGTACTGCATCCTATATGGCTTATGTATTCAAAAGTACATTCATAGTCAAATGTGGGTGTTTTTCAAAGCAAAACCCACAACAGAAATCCCACTTAACAGCAAGATTCAAGATTGTCTTTTATCAAAAGTCCCACTAGGTGCCAGCAAAGGACCTCTACAGATTATATGAGCCACTGAAACATTTTGTAGGAATTCTCAATCCCTTTACTCTTGGAAGAATTGACAATATATTTATTTTTTTGACATGCTGATAATTTTATTTCAAAATTGAAAGTTTTAAAAATTTGTTATGAATGTATGAGGCAGTTTGTATATAATTATACAGAAGAGCTTTCATCTGTAATATTGTTTGGTAATGCTTTTTATCTCTGCACTGTACTTAGTTCAGTGTTCTAAAGTTTGTGTAGCTGGTCGCATATCTGCAAATCACATTGAACTGTAATGAATGTGTCCTTACTCTGTGCTGCTAACAAACAAGATGAGGTAGTTTAATAGAATAATTTTGTTTCTTTCTACCTTTAACAGCTGCACTTAGAAAAGGTCAAACTAGAAATAAAAACAAATGCCAAATTATTAACCAGAAAAACTTTTTTTGAATCCTATTCAGTTGCACCTCATTTAAAATTATGAATTAATAAACAAAGAGGGTTCTGCTATGTGCAAAACTTGAGAAAGTGTGATTACTTAGCAGCATGTGGATTGCAAGATAATGCCAGATTTCTTTCAAGTTTTATTTAAATAGTGCAGAAAAACATTTTCTTAAGGGAGAGGAGACTTATTTCACTAGTTTGTGCATAATTCAGACCTCAGCAGTTTGCTAGCATGGTTACTATTTGGAAATTCAATCCTGGACTTGATACTCAATTATATGGGACTTCATTCCTACCAACTTCCTGTAATTCTAAACCTATGGGTAAAAATATTAGTAGTCATACGCTGCTGAGGAAAGTACGGACACATTGACTCAGCTCGTGCAGCCGCAGCAGGCGTTGCTGTTTGGAACTTGGAAGTTCTGGAAGCCTATTATAGTGTTCATTTATGCAAATTCCAGAAGGTGTAATTGAAACAAGGTCAGTAGTGTTTGTCGCAGCTGAGGTCCTTGGAACAGAAGTGCTTTCTAAATGAAGGTTTTCTGACTGCAAGCAATCAACGACGGTCTAGAAACTACAGTCCAAGGAACGGCTGACTTATTTCCAGAGGTACTTTCTTTTAAAATGCTAGTATCTTGTAGAAATTAGGACAAAGACTGCAACTTTTATGGGCTTTTACTGTTGCAATGTACCAGCTCTGGGTTCTGTGCAGCTGCCTGTAGCCTTTCTGCTGAAGGATTTTTGTGGGTTTCATTTGCTAACATGCGTGGAAATGAGAACAAATGGCACGACGGTTAAGATTGCATTTTGCTACCCAAAGAAGCAACACAGATCCATTATCAGAAACCTCTGAAGATTTTTTGGATAGTAATAATTGTATGTACTTCAAAAAATCGCAGAGTTCTGCACCCAGCGTGACGCAAGTGAAACTAACTCCTAGACAAGCTGCTTATGCACCTGTAGTGCAACAAGTAATTAATCAAGAGAAAAGCACAACTGCTTCTTCACTGCAAATAAAAAAGAGCAGTTCACTGCATATTTCCTTGCAGTCTAGGAAGCAGAGTGGATGTTTTCGGTTTGGTGATGCCGTGGCTGCTGCTGAAGACCCTTCATTCATTGGTGTTGGTAGCGAAGGGAGCTGTGGCACTGGAGCTGTGGCTGATCATCGATCTAATGACAGCCTTCTGAGCAGTGCTGCTCTGGGCAGAGGCAGCCTCAGCAGCATTGCAGCAAGTGACAGTGGCTCGTTCAGCAGTGCTGGCAGTGACTATGGGTCATGTGCAAGTACTGCAAGCGATGGAGGTTCATATAGTAACAGTGTCATCAGTGACAGTGGCACGCTCTGGACAAGTGACAGTGCTTTCTGTAGTAGTGTTGCACATGGTGACTCTTCATATAGAAGCACTACAAACAGATGTAGTCCCTCCAGGAGCAATTCATCTCAGGAAGCACTGTATAGAAGTAATACTACTTTTGACCAAGATGCTTTGTCCGTGAGGAAGAAAACTAAAATTCCATTGCGACGTTGTTCATCGCTGGTTATTTTTCCTAGGAGTCCTTCCAGTACTCCTCCAGCTTCTCCAGTAAGCTCTGGTCAACTACCACACAGAGGCACCTATCAAACATCTCATAAATTAATTATTTCTCCTAGTGAGCTGTCACCAAAAGAAGATCAGACCATTTCCAAGGGATTCCTTTCAACTGCAGTCAATGGACTTAGACTGTCTAAAACAATGTGCTCTTCTGGTGAGGTCAGAGACATCCGACCTCTTTATTTGAATGCATCATTACAGGACAAAAGTCAAATTTTGAATGGTCCTCAGCAGACAACTGGTGAAGAAGTACCTGATGGGTTCTCCCGTGTTTCAGTTCATCTTACACAAAGAGTATTTGCATCAAACAGTGAAATGGTTAATGGCTCTTGCAGTCCAGAGTTAAATCTGAACTCTGGTACAAAATACCCTCATTTAAAACTGGAACGTAGCACATCTACATGTCTGCCCTCAAAAACAGATTCAGAATATCAGATTAATATGAATGAACTAGGAAGACCAAATGCACAGATTAGCAAAACTCACCATATTTTGCAAAGAAGTGTTTCCTTGGAAGGATCACATCAAAAAGTTTCTTGCTGCTTATCCAGCCTTAAATACAAGTGTCATAGTGCAAGGACGTCTCAGTTGCACATACAGGTCAAAGCTAGGAATGAAGGAAAAACAACTGGTGTTAGGAAAAGATATGGAACCTCTAAAAGGGAAATGTCTAGCACTTTGTGGAGGCCCCATAAGGTGAGTGTTGTGGTTTGTAGAAAAATGTGATGGGGTTTTACAGTTGAAATTTATCTGAAAAGTAATAAAAGTTTGCAGCCAAGACTTAAGCACAGTGATTTCAGAGTTTCCTAATGGTGTCAAATTGCCACTATTAGGAAGTTAATTTTTTAATTATCTGTACCTTTTGGGTTTTAGATTAGTTTCTTAGACTATGGTACATAAAGTAGCATAGGTGAATAGGTGTTACTGTGAAATACATGTATTTAATAGATTTTAAACAATACTTTGCTGTTTATATTAACTCAGAGGGATTTTCTTGTATAATTATTGAGAGAGGGGAGTCATTTAAACTTCAGATTAAATTCTGTAGTTATAAACACCTAACTTTTCAGTATATTAATAGTAGTTACTGGAGTCGTTTGCATGGGCAGAAATTAGTGATCTTTTAGTTTTATTTTGGATAGGCTTTATTTTACAGAACAGTTTGTTGTATGCAGAATTAAAGATAAGTCATATTTGAGCAGAGAAACTGTAAATACCATTTGTTTCTGTATACACCCTGAACCACAGGAATTTTCAGAGTTTCCTCTTGCTATTTTTTTTCCTCCTTCCAACTACTATTTCAGCCTGAGCAGTACAGAGTAACTTAATACCTTTCCCAACAACATTGCTGTTCAAATTATAGTACTTGGGTCTAGAAGGCTTATATTAAATATATATTTTTTTTGTAGTGAAATTCATGTCCAGTGAAACTGCAGAGGTGTCTACTCTCATTAACTCTTAAGGCAGTTAGTAAAGCATAGGGCACATAAAAGGTGGATTTTAAGCCTTGTTTAAATAACCTTGTGAGGACTTAAATTATCTGAATATTTTTAGTTATGAATGCTGATACAAGTGCAACAATTGAAGGCTGCTAAAATTGTTTTAAGAACTCAACTCTCATTGGTTTGACACTACTGCCATATAACTAACATGCTTGTTTAAGCAAAGGGCTTTTTGCCAAAGACCTTATAATTATGACAATCCCTTTCTAAGCTAGTAAGACAGATACATTGGAGGTGTTAGCCTGGAATTTTGTGTCTTTTGTTGCCTCTAGAACACTGCCTGATGAGTCTGCACTATCTGACTTCCTCAGTGCATTTTGGTTAGAGTTTAAAGAAAAATACTCTTTCCTTCTTGGGAAACTGTGATTTATGCTTAAACTTCTTTATAAAACTCTCTGTGGATCACAGATAAACACTGCATGTATATATAGTTTGGTGATTCTTCTTCCCAAAATCACCTAAAATCCGCAATAAGCACAAACAGATTAGATTCAGACTAATTAAAATGTGTCAGTTATTTTGAAAGTATGTTAGCTAACATTTCCAGAAAACCTCCTAGGACATTGGACCGGTATTAGTTTGTTTCAGTTCCCAGAAGCTGTGTTTACAATGCATTGACATAAACACCAGGTACAGGAACCTTTCAGTCCTCAGATGGCTCTTTTCAGTTTTATGTAAAACCAGTAAATAGGTAAATATTCTATAAAACTTCAAAAAATTTAAAAGCTTCCCCACCAAACTGAGCAAAAAACAGTTGACTTTACAGCAGTTCAGCAATACACTGGAATAAAATGATAAATAGTGTTGTATTTGTTGTTAGTCTTAGTGACCAATATAATAGATTGTATGGCAATCATTTAATTACATGGTCCAGTTAATTATCATGGTGTATTGTAACTCATTTAAAAATAAACAACTCCCAAAATACTTCTCTTGACTCCAGTTAGTCTGGCCTAGTATATTGATATGCTGAGTCTGGGTTCAAATTTAACAAGTTGATACTGGAGTAGCATTTAGTAATGTCAGCTATCTGTACCGGGCAGCCATGAAATCAAATCGGTGCTGTGGTCAGAGACTCCAGAGGCTGAAGCAGCAAAAGGTCTGTGCATTCTTTTCTTCCATGCCTTGCTACCAGCCTTCAGCCACCTCGGATCATGTTTCCTGCTTTCCATAATCAACAGCTTGTTAAAGGCTGGCTTAAAAAAAATCAACACCATTTCTATGACAACCGCCTTGGATTATTTTTAATTAAGTTACAAAATGGGGAATGGTACCGGCCAGTGTACCACTGCTGGTCTTTACTGGAAACTTAATGAATAGGTTCTGTAGTAGATATTGGAATTTCATTTATGTGAAGCAGGAGGAAGAGCTAAGTCCATGGTTACAGCATTGAAGGTTGTCCTTGACTATGTGTTTCTGCTTTAATGTCTTGGGTTTTTTTCATGAATATTTTGGTGTTGGGTTTTTTTTCAGTGCATCTGTCTCTGCTTAGGGTCGAAATAAATCTGCAACTAAAGCATTTTGACATCACAGGTGTGGAGTGGGAAGGTGGGTGTGAGTAAGGGAACAGGTTACTTGTCATCATATATACTTAAACTCCAAGAGGTGCAGAGAAGGGCAGAAACAGTGAATACAGTTCCAGCTCTAGTAGAACATTAACAAACTTATAAAAAACGTAAAAGTTCTGTTAATCTTTTCCATAAGAATAATACCACGTTGACATCCCTGTTGACCTTAGCTATTCCTTCCCCATCAATAGCACTCTCTATTGGATAAAGGCAATATAGTAATTGTACTTGCAAATCTGTTTCAGCAGCTGTATACCTTTAAAATAATTTCTTATACATTTGAGGCAATCAATTGTGTTATAGGCCTTTTGTTTACAAGTAATTTTGCTCAAGTTTTTGTCTCTAGTTATTGAAATGATGTGTTTTGAAGCAAAAAAAGAAAACCCCAAACTTGAGAGATGGTGTAAAATAGCCAAAGTGTTTTTCTACTGTCAGATTCATGTAAGGGAAACCTTTTAGTTGGAGCTCTTGAGCTTTTTTTCACCAAACTCTGGAACCTTGCCTTCATAAAAGATGCTATTTGAATCTTGCTGTACTAAATTTAAATGTAGTAAAACAGTAATTTAAGGGGGCTGTTTGTGAGGATTTCTCTCGAATAACTTTATAGCTGATCTGAACATGCTGAGGGGACCAGAACCTGTGTCTGGAAGATTGTGATTCCTATGATAAATGCTGCACCACGAGTTAGTCTTCTCTCTTGGATTCTCCTCAGGCATAGAGCTTCTGTCATAGCAGAACTCCCTCACAAAATAGTGATCCAGCCAGGGAGAATCACCAAGAGAAGGGAAGGACAGCTGTGGCTTAGCTCCAGCTTTGTACATGGAGTCAAGGGCTGCATGTGTATCAGTGTCCCACATCTGTGCAAAGAAGTGAGGTGGAAAAGGAGCAGCAGAAGCAGAAGATTATGGAGCCAATACAAGGCAAAGCACAAACTGGCATCACTTGATGCTGTTGTGCTATGGTCACCTCATAATCTACCAACTTTCATTCAGTATCGCATGTCTGGAGGGATCCCATTACAGCACCGTGTGGTGCTCTGCTGTGTCATGGTCTGTTCAGTCAGGGAGAGTTGGGCTTGGGAGGAAGGTGGTGTCTTTCTGAGGAATCGTGGGGATGACCGTGCTAGACTTAAATCACATGAGAGTGTATGTGTTGTGTCTCGGACAAATTTTAGAAGCTGAAGTATCAGTACATTGAAGGGAAGACAGTGGAAACTGTTAATCATAATAATGAGCAGTTTATAATTAGTTGTAGGTAATTTCCTGCTTCTATGCTTTAAGTGGCAATGATCTGTAGTACTTTAAAAGTTGGTACTAATTTCTTCTGTTTTTCACGTTGCTTAAGTGCAGAGCTTAATTACACCTTATTTTCTACCTTTCTTCATGCTTTTGCTTTTGATTAGCAGTCCTTCTTTAGGAGAAGAAAAAGATGGCATACAAAGGATGGGATAGATCTTACAACCTGGCTATGGATGGTTGCTATGTGGATGATTAGCAAAGGAAACAATCAGATAATGTTATTTGGTAACAACTCGATCCCTGAAGTTTTTCAGGTTTTGTAGGTTGTATTTGGCAACCATGACCCATACTGTAAGGAAGCAGATACTTGAATATACCAGTGTATCACAGCTCCAGCATTTTGCATTCCTCAGCAAACGTAACATGTACATATTAAAGAGAAGTTTTATTTGATTGTGCTCTGTGGAGATTATGATTAGCCTAATTCTGTTTATAGTCTGCAGCTGAACTGAATTTGGGCAGGTTGCTCATGCCAGAAAAAAATGGGGAAACTAGAACTGCAAAACCATGCAGAGCAGGCCTCCTGAAACAGCTTATGTAAATATGTAATTATCCAGCCTTCAGGGTGATTCATGTCCTTTTAATCTGCCATGAGAGAGTGGGAAGCGTTGATGCTGTGGCTTCTTTAATGTTGCCACAAGCTATAGTTATTCTGTTTTTTAAAATGTGGTATTCCTGCAAGAATGTGTTAAAGTAAAACTTGTTCACAGGGCAAGCTAGAGACATTATTCCTTTACTCCTCTCTAGCTGAAGAACTTGCAAGCTTTCAGATATGAGATCATGATCATTGCTTTAATTTCTTTTGTTTTTATTATTCCAAATAGACAATTTTGAAATCAGTGTTGAAAAATGCCAAGTATTGCACACATGAAAAGCAGCTAATGATGCACATTTGGTGACGATCTCCTGTACTGGTCAGGAAATGGTTTGTGTCATGGGGAAAGACTCACTGAAAATGTCAGCTCAGATCTTGCTGACAGGCAAATAAAACCTTAGGATTTATTAGGGAAGAAGTAAGCAAACAAAGTTAAAACCACCATTGTGGAATTTTACAAATCCACATAGGTGCATGGCCTGTATATTTCTGGTTGTCATTTTTCAGGAAGTGTGGATAACAGAACTGAAAAAAAAAAAAAATGGTTACAAGATTGGGGTGAGTTTTGTGTGAGGAGAAACACTAAGGTGGCCAGGGTGATTTCAGCTTTAGAAAAGAAAAAGGTGGTATAGAGGGAGTTTATAAAACTATACTTTAGGGGAGGAATTTTTCCATCCCAGTTTTAAAAAACGGTGTTCTTTAATGGGTTGCTGAGCAAATTGTGTCAAGATCTGCATATCAAAAGTAGAAATGGATTTTAAGAAGTTAAGTTGAAGAAAGGTCCATCACAGGGTATTACATTTTCAATATGTATTTTAATGTCAGGATCAAGAGGTCCATGACCACTTACTCATTAGAAACTGGAGGTTGTATCAAAGGAAGTACTGTTCTTAATTGCCACAATTATTATTCCTTAAGCATATGCTTTTGGCCATTACATGGAAAGGATACAAGGGTAGGCAAAGTGTTAATCTGACCCCCAGGCTCTCTGGTGCCTGCTCAGCCTTTGCAGCCACAGAGGATCAAGTAGAAATGCTCTCCCCTCACCCTTGGCAGAGTGCTCTTCTGTGTTCTAACACGTGTTTTCTCATCTTCCAGAAGTGGATGAATTTCACAGATTAAGCAAGTAAGAAAAACTGAGTGGCCTTTTCAGTCAAGTCATTTGCTTATGACTGACTTTCACCCTTGTCTGAAGGGTACTGCCCTGCATTTCTGTTAAGTGTCTCTGTTTCAAGTGTACTTTTTTCCTTATTCCCTGTGACAAACAGAACATGCTGATTTGGGAATGAAGCCAGCAAAATGTTTGTAGCTCATTGCACTGTTAGTTTATGGGTCTGTAATCATCTCTGTTTCAAGAGACTGCATCGTTCTTTTTTTTCTGTCATGATAGTTTACAATAAACCAAAAGTCTACAGATAGATGCAATTATTGTTTGAGACCTTGGGCTGCTTTCAGCTGTATCAACTGTAACATAAGCAAACAGAATTTAAGAAGGACATCAGCAAGTTCCTGGCTGAAATTGCATACAAACTTGAATTGGAGTCATTGAAGTTAGGGCATATTAAAATGCAAATGAGGCACTCCAGCTACTCAGTAACAGGAATGTGGTAAGAAACACAGAACTGGATTCTTTCAGACCTAGATGATTTCTCTGGCAATCAGTGATTTTCCTGGCATAAGGGAGATGGCCTGCTCACTAACATGAAAGTACAAGGGCTTGTTGAAGGAAAAGGGATTCCAGTATTTATTATGAACATTACTTATTTTTCGATAGTTTCTACATTAACCAGTTATTCTACTAATAATTGTTTTTGTTAAGTTTGCCTTTGGGCAAATATTTAGCTTATTAATGAGAAATCTAAAGGGGTTAACATCTGGCAAATTATAGGCTAATAAAACCATGTCTGAGGTGGAAGGTGTTATATAGCTTTGGTAGTGTTCTTGATCTTGTCTGAAATAAATTGTAATAGTGTTTTGTTGGAAAAGTAATTGTGGTTGGATTATTTGTGTTGTGGGCACCTTTTGTCATTAGAGGTTGAGGCATCCAAGGTCAGTCCATGCAAACTGGTTTGGGACAGGTGGGATTTGTAGCTTGAGCATAGCAAGACCTTAAGACAAACCCAAGCAGTGAGTTCTGCTTTAGCCAGGTCCTGTGTCTGCCTTTGTACCTGGCAGCAGGAGGTTTGGGCTTGGGGCTGGGAGAGGTGGGGCTTGAGACTCCTGTTCAGCAGTGGCTGAGGGCTGAAGCTGAGTGTGGAGGAGCACAGGAAGTTGCACTGTGGCTGGCAGTGGCCCCTGGCTGTGATGTGCAAAGGCACTGGGCAGTCCTGAGTTAGTGTTGATGCTGCATTTGCACCAATGGACTTAATGATGTTGAAAACTGCTGGGCTGACTTTGGAGCAGGGTGAGGCCATGCAGCCCTGCTTTAGGCTCCTTCTCCAAGAAGTGACCAGGTCCCTGTACAGCCCTGGCCAACTGATTTAATTTAGGGCTGAAAAGCAACTTCCAGGTTCAACCTGACTTCATGCCTCTGTGTGATCCTAAATTGGATCAAGTGAACTTCATGGGAAGTTTTGCACTGAAAAGCAAAAACTTGATTGACTGTATCAAGTCCTCCAGCTGAATGTGTTAATTAGCCACTGTAGTAAACATCTGCAATATCTTGCTTATGTGTTGTTACTTCTGGGAGCAAATGACACATGCAGTTTTAATGTTTGGTAAAGTTTTACGCTTTTGTGTTTTAAACTTTATAGTGTTAAATGGAGAAGGTAAAAGCGTGCCTGGAATTGTTACTATGAGAGTTCGTTTTTCAAACGTTCTTTGAAGTCTTAAGATTTGGCAAAAAAGCTTTCACAAATAGG
Source organism: Sialia sialis (assembly GCA_009812075.1). Taxonomy (NCBI): domain Eukaryota; kingdom Metazoa; phylum Chordata; class Aves; order Passeriformes; family Turdidae; genus Sialia; species Sialia sialis. The sequence goes on along the minus strand of VRYO01000100.1, from coordinate 13,141,516 downwards.
TGCGAGAGTTTTATGTTTTTATACTATTATGAAGATAACTGACTTGATGTCAAGAATGATTTGTTGAAATAGTATCTAATTAAATATTTGGTACTGTTTTTGAAATCTTTTGTGGTGCATATTGCCAGATTTAACACAGGAGGACAAGTCTGGATTGGCTTTTGACTTTTCATAAAGTGTAATATATCTGCTTTTTATATGGTAGCTTGTTTGGCACATGCATACATCAAACCAAAGAAACTTGAAGTCTTGATGAATAAAATCAATGCATTAATAACTTTTGACATGTTCTTTGTTTATGTTGTTCTGAAGTATGCTTTGGTTATATTAGAAAGCTGGCCTCCCTGTGAACTGTGAAAAAAAAAAAAGCTATCTTAAATTGCATTGTTAATGAACTTTTAAGGACAAGTTCTTAAAGCTGCACACATTAAGTGGACTAATTTATGAATGTTGTAAAAGTACCGTAAACTAAATATGAACTCTTAAGGAAGTGGTAAGATTTTGGTGCCATATAAAATGTGTAAGCTATAAATGGAGAAACAGAAGATGCTTTTTCTCTGGTCTTTAGATAATCAGTGGTCTGAAAATATCTTTGGAAGTGAGAGAGAATTAGTGAAAACAACCTCAGTGTCATTTCTAAATGCTGTCTGTTAAGCAGATGGTAAAACTGCTGAGGCATGTTGTGCTGACACCTTGCTGTTGAAACAGCCAGCAGGGCTGAAGGTCCTGCAGAAACACATGTTGTGTAATAACCCTTGATCTAACAGTATGTATTCTTCCTATTTTGAAAATGGTGATAGGGTTTTATATGTCATAGATGCCAGCTCTGAAGAAATGCCTACATGGCCTACATGTCATTTAAAAAAAAAAATCTCAGAATCCACAGGTCTCCCTTAAAAATACAGGAGACTGGGACTCTAATGAAATTCCATACAACCAAGTATTTATTGCATTGCAAGATAGCGAAAACATTACTTGTGCAATCCGTGAATTTGGTACAATCTTAATGCCATAATTGAATCTTGTTTTTTTGAAACTGTTACTTTTCCATGATGAATAGCATATGCTGGCAGTATTTTATGGAAGAAAAAAGAGCTCACTTTTTTCAATTTAGACTTTAAGTGAACAAAATAATACACTCAGCGCAGCATGAAAAGAAAAATACTTGAATTTGCTAGTGTAGCTCAGGAAAGTTTTTTTCATTCTCATCAAGCTTGTAACTAATGTTGATGTTTGGGTGTTTAAGCAAGAAGAATGTTGGTTTTATAAGGCATCTATTGAGCTCATGTTTTCTTAAGCAGCGATAGTCCAGATCACTGTTTGTTTTTTCAATTTGAATTGATACTTATGTTCCCTCCAATAAAAGCTGTATGCTTTCTTGTTTTGCCATACAGCTGTGGATTTCTGTGCAAAGACCAACCTGTGCACAGCTGGCTGCCAGTTTATTCAGAAAAAAATGGAATTTGCTTGTGTTCTAATTAATGCACTAATACCAGCAAATATTTGTCACAAAAACTGGTAGAGAAAATACTTGTTATTTCAACACCCTGGTCTTATACAAGAATTGTTTCAAAAGGCTGTGTGATGAATCCAGGAATTAAGAAAGACATTAAATTCAGTGACCCATTTTCAAACCTGATAACTTTTGGGTTATGTTGTCAGTACTGCTCTTAAAAGTGTGACTGAGGTGTGTCTGTTTAAAATCTGCTGCAATGGCAGTAGATGGGAGTTGCAGAAAAAAAGTCCAAAATCTAAAACTTAGTAAGCATATATTAATAAAATAAATGAAAACAAGTTTTGAACAGAATTACTGTCTTTTGGTGCTTTTCTTTGAATGCTTTGGCATTGCACTGCAGTTCCTCAAATGAATTGTGTACAGCAGCTGTCTGTCCTCACCTGTTTTTAATAACTTTCTATAGACTAAACCAGTGAATCAGTAAAACACAAGGGTTCTCTTTTAGTGCAGTATATATCATTAATTGAGGTTGATGCCAAGCAGAAAGTTTGAGTTCTCTGGCTGTTAAGAAATTAGAAGTTGACAAGAACAAGTGACCCACTTGTGTGTGCTGCCTGCTCCGATGAAACAGAGATCCAAACAGTTTCAGCTCCACTGGCATTTAGCTGTTCATGTGTGTGATGTCTGTTGCGAAGCTGCTTTGGCACCTCTTGGCAGGCAGTTAGTCAGCTTGTCATAGTGGGGCACATCGCTGCAGATCATTCCTGCTATCAGATTTATGTGTTAGTTGTTTGGAGGTCAACAGAAATCTCCACTCAGGGTTTTGCTTTCTAGCTGGAGGAGAAAGTTGAAGAGTTGGTTATCGACGCTAACTCTGCTAAAAATAGCAGGAGAGACAGTGGAATAATAAAGTGAATAACAGAAGCCCATACTCAAATTATGCTGGTAACAAACACAATGTTCTGAGGGTTTCTAAAATAGAGCAAACTTTTGTCCCACATTCCAATAATTTATTTGGAAGGCATGTTCCACTTCAGGATTGCCAAGAACTTTACAAATACTAACCCTTTTAACATGTCTGAGGTATGTGCTGTGCCATTTTAAAAAGAACCTCATAGGCAAAAATGATAACCTATTTTTTTCCAGAATCCTGTGGTCTATAATAGCATGGAAAGTTTTCCTTCAGTTGTTCAGGGAAGCTTCCTCAGGTATGAAACCTATTGTAGTTTTCTATCTCAAATGAGTCTGTGGACTAAAAAGGTGGATGTTTTGTGTATATTTTCATTTTTCTCCCCTTCAGACCTAACCATGACATCCACAGTGCAAACTGAATTTGAACTGACATATCTCTAAATTTCTAGCATTTTATCATCTGTGACAATATAGTTGTGCTTTTTGAAGGTGTGAAAATTACAGACCCATGTAAGACACTGGTTCTCCAAATACATGTATGACTTAAAGGTTAAATGGATGAGCTTAGGACAACAGAGCTAAGGAAAAAAGGTACCAGAATTACTCATGCAAAAAGAACTACTTTCCAGAAATACCTATACTTTAATGTCAGAGAGACCAAAAAATTAATAGAATTGGACTGGAGTTTTAATGCTGTAAAACATTTGAATTGAAAATTAGAATAAATTTTCCAGAAGAAAATTGAAACACATGGTTTTGCCTTGAGGTGAAAGAAATAGATGTCAGCAAGCTGCAGAGCCTTGTGGTGAAAAGTTTTATGGACAAACATTAACGTTCTGGGGTGATTACTTTGAATATATGCAACAACAGATTTAAGAAAGAATAGGCACCAAATATTTTATTAGCTGCAGAAATCAGGAAGCCTAGAATTTCAGAGGTTGCATGAGCCAGAGTTGAAGACTTTTACAGCTTCTTACTCAGTCTGTGCAAAAAAGTGTAGTCTTACTGTAGTGTAGGTTTTGGTTTTATCTTTAAGCCATAAGCTTATACATACCCTCAAAAAATTCTGTGCTGACCTGAGTTTATTCCACAGGCACTCATTTATCTTCATGTTAAATGACCCTTAAAATACATTTTCCTGCTTTTGTGGAGGTTCACAAAGGTTTTCAAATCATGAATTAATTTGAAGCAACTTAGCACATGCTCCAGTAATCCAGCAGGAAGTGAAGTAAAGTACTACTGATGGTGATTAATGGTGAATACTGAAATGACTTACGTAGATTACTGAAATTTTAATTTGTTTGGCAAGCAAAAATCCATGATGAAAAGTCAAGTGTGCAGTGTTACTGTGTATTGTCAATCCCTGCCCTGGTCTGACAGCTGCTGTGTTCACAGTCTGGTCCCAGTTGGACAGTTTACACATCCAAGTCAGGGTAAATCTTTTGGATGGTCATTGTTAAAACTGACCTCTGCAATGTGTGTAGAAGGTATTTTTTCATAGTTCAGATTTTTGTGCCAAGCTTGGGACCACTGGAATTGCTGGAACTTCCAAAGCACTTACCACAGATAACACTTTTGCTTCTTGTAATTTTTGACAGCAGCTGTATGATTTGGAAAATAAAAAATGTTTATACATGCCTGTTTGAAACCTCTGTATAGGTTTATGGAAATTGTTGGGTGCTCCTAGGAGTAGGATCCTTTAGGACAATGTTTCTACGGGGGATGCTGACAATCTCAGTCCTGATGCTGAACAACTCTCCTGTTTGGTTAATGTTAGTCTGTATAATTTAGTAAACAGTCTAAATCTCCACCCAACTCTCTCAAATTTTATTTTGAGGAAAGCAGAACTGTCCAAGGCTCTGAGTGTTGGGTCGATCAGAACTTGCTCTCTGTACAGAACAAGTTGTTGCCTATAATTCAAAAGTGCGTTCAGGTTCTAAGAAAGCATTGCTACACTATCAGGGTGTGGGGGTAATGTTTTTAAAATGCTTTGCAGCTTTCAACTTTCTGTGTTTTTGTTTTCTGTAGACTCGAGATGATTTTCTTGGACAAGTGGATATTCCTCTTTATCAGTTACCGGTTTGTACTTTTTGTTTGTTTTTAAGACTATGAAAGGGAAAAATATTGCTTTATGCACTCTATTAGTCATCTGACGAAATTAACAATACTGATAACAAAGTGATTCAACTCTCCTGCTCTGTGGGTTCTTTGTTTTATTTTGTAGATTTCAGAGCTGATATTTATAAAACAATGTAGGTTTCCTTGTTTTTCAGTACTGGAGTGCTTTTAGCTTTTCCATAGTTTTACAGTCTTAAAGATAAGAAGATATAGTAATTATTATCATGTCTTGAAATATTTGTTTGAAGTCTGTAAATTTATTTTTACTTTATTCACATAGATACAAAAAAGTGAGTAAAAAAAGTGAGTAAGTGGGAAATAGAGCTAGTGTTGCTTTGGTCTGGTTTTTTCTGTTTCTTGTATTCCTTTTGCAAAGCAGGTAATTAGTTTTAAATATCACCAGGAACACTGAAAAAATAAGCTTTTTCATTTTCTTCTGAAGTCTCGAAACATTAGCAGATACTAACAAGTTTATCAGAAACTGTCTCAAAAACAGGGTAGCAACCATGGCAAATCTTTTCCAAGAGCAAGTGTTTCATTCTGTAATGTGCATGGACACTGAGAGGTGATTTTTATTTTCTTGAACCAGACTGTTGGTCTTATTGCTAAGATTAAAGGTGGTATTGCTATTACTGTACCTGTACCTGTAATTTAAGTTTTAAAATGTTATAAGGCCTTTAAAGAAATCAGTTGTGAATTTCTGATAGCTTTTTTTGATTTCAAGTTCTTGATAAAAAATTTTCTTGAACAAATTCTTATTCCAGACAGAAAATCCAAGTATGGAGAGACCATATACATTTAAGGATTTTGTTCTTCATCCAAGAAGGTTAGTAAATACCACACATGGAAATTTTTTATATCTGCACAATGGTCTTATGTAATTAGTTGTAAATGCATATGCATTTTCTAAGCTTTTCTGTTTCATCAAAGAAATTTGAGCAGCCATTTTTAAGATATTGATGTTCTACTAAAAAGTCAGCATTATTTTAAATACTTACTGTATCCAGAAGTCTGAAGCCTCAATGCCATTATAGAACTTAATTAATTTAGATTGTAAAAGTCAAGTTTGTGTTGGAACAGTTAAGAATAATCCTCTAGCTGTGCTTTTTCGGCTATTTTGTTTTACAAGTGCACAATAAGATAATTTTGTTTTCTCTTCTGCAGCCATAAATCAAGAGTTAAAGGCCACCTTAGATTAAAAATGACTTATTTACCTAAAAACAATGGGTCTGAAGAAGAAGCCACAGAACAGGCTGAAGAATTAGAGGTGGGAAAAAATTTATTGCTGAAAAATGAATGTTGGGAATCACTAAGCTATAGTGTTTTAGAAACAAACCAGTTAAAAGTGATTACTTGTATACAATTTAAAGTGTTTTAAGTTTCTCTTGTAAGTAGTGTATAATGTTGTTTGACGCCTGACAGACGCATCTCTCTGGTTTTATAATTTCAGCTCTCTCCAATCCATAGGGATATTTTGATCTCACATACCATATATATGTAATAATTTTAAGCACATCCAGTGTAGATGAATGGATTTCTTTTCCAGAGTTAACTCTATTCCAGCATTACCACCTTTGCTGTAATTAAACTTTGTTACAGAAGGGTGTGTTCATCTGCCTGATATATTTGCAGCAAATGTATGAAATGACAATATTTAAGCTTTTAAGGTGTTCTGTGAATGCTGTTTATTTTTCTGGAGTTAACAACTTCTGGTAGTAATATATTTAAGGATTTTGGGTTAAAAATAAGATTTCTACATACATGTGTCCTGTCATTTTTAGAAATAAACACACTAAAGGTAGAGTCAAATTTACTGATGTAAGATGTAACTCCCCTTAAAAAGGGGAGTGGCTTGATAAATTACGATATGTTTTTCACCTTCTGTAGTATTAAAGGTAGTTATATTATATCTTTCAGCCTGGGTGGATTATATTGGACCAACCAGAGGCTGCTAGCCAGCCACAGCAACAGCAGCAGGAATCTCCTCCTCTGCCTTCAGGCTGGGAAGAAAGACAAGACATCCTCGGCAGGACCTACTATGTCAATCATGAATTCAGAAGAACACAGTGGAAAAGACCAACTGCACAGTATGTCTTTTAGCCTGAAAATTCAGGTCTCATATTAGCTAGTGTAATTCACCCTAGTTACATTGAAAGCAAGGAGAAATAGAAAGTGAGCAGCTTGAAAATTAGTAGAAAGCTTTCCCTCACTTTATTTAGAAGCCCTCATGCAGTGGTCACTGGCTAGCAATCATTTTGACTGCACTCTGCTCTGAAAGTATATGTTCAAATAGAAACTGGTTGAAGTTGGAGAGATAACAACTGTAGGAATGGAAAGTAAATAATTTTTCATTTTTCAGCCTGGTTTTTTCTTCCCGTCAGGGCCTTTGTTAAATTGTTTTACTTATTTTTTTCATAGTTTTCTTTTTTTATCCCCCTGGAATGCTACCTGATTCTTCAGCTTACACTTCGCATTGATATGAATGCTTATTCATTTTAAACAGTTTACATTAATTTATATAGTCCAGACTGTTTCTTTTTCTTCTGCCAAAATGACTGTGATGTATGCTTTTGCTGTTAGCCTGGCTTACTGTTGAAAGATAAACTCTGGCTGCTGTTTGCTGACTTCTCCCACCCTGCCCCACCAGGGACAGTGTGGCTGTTGCAGATCTTGGCAGTGTGCAGCTGGAGGCCCAGCACGTGTTCACTCACCGGCGACAGATATCAGAGGATACAGAGAACACAGACAACAGAGATTCCCCTGAGGTAAAACAATAAATCTCCAAATGTTGCTGAAATGCAAGTGGTTTTTTTAATCTAGCCTACTCAAAAAGCTTTTCTTAACTAATTGTAACTTGGAACTATTTTTAAAGCATGTTTTCCCTTTATTTTCCTTTTAAAGAGCTGGGAAATTATAACTGAAGATGAGGCAACCATGTACAGCAGTCAGAATGTTCAAATACCTCTCTCGCAGAGCAGCTGTGATATACAGAGTCATCTTGCAGAAGAATTGAGTAACAGACTAACTACCTCTGGAAGTCCAGCTGCTGGCCAGTCAACAGCCTACACTGTAAATTGCTTTTCTTATTGTTCTGACAGAATTAGATTCATATGTACTTTATTTAGGAATTATATTTTTTAATTCCATCTCAAATGCAAAGACTTTAAGAATAGTCTTTTTACTGTAGAATCCCATCTAAGCAAGCATTTTCTTCCTCACTTCTTTGCTTTAAATCTACCTCTTAGTCTAGTGTCTGAAGTGCTGAAAACTATGAATGAAAAAATCTTCTGTATCCTGAAATCTTACTTTTCCCATTAGAACAAATACTAAGATTGACCATTTTTCATTGTGGATATTGAGATAAGGTTTTATGATTGGGTTGAGTGCATCTGCTGCTTCCTTAGCAGCAAAAAAGGGAGCTTGCTCATACAGTTCCACAGCTCTTGTGCCAGCTGTGAAACTTGCCTGACCTGTGTGTGAGTCTGTTCTGCTTGCTAACCCAGCAGAAAACGACTCTCTTTTCCCCAATTCTGCTTTTGTGCAGTTTGAGCAACTGAAACAGCAAGCTAAGTTGTCTGACAATTGCTACAGTAGCAGAGGGAAAACAGCAGGAGTATGTAGCCAGGGTGAAACTCCACTTTTGGTGGTAGCAAGCAATTAAATAAGCTCAGCTGTCCTGTGAAACCCGAGCTCCACAAACAGCTTTGTAACCTGACACATGATGTGAGAAATCCACTGTCCATTGAGGAAGGCCTGTAGAGGTGACCCAGGCCATCTAGTCTGTTAGATTTTGGTATTGAAATAATCATTAGTTTTTCTGATGTTAAGAGTGCCCTTCCAAATGTAAATTTGGAATTGACAGTGTTTATCTGAGTTGGTACAAATGTATCACTGGTGTTGCTGGAAACAGTCAAGTGAGAGTAACAAGACTTTACTCCATCTCTGCTATTCAGCATCCCATGGATAGCAAGGAAACTGTTATTTCAGCTTGCTTGGGTGGCCTGAGCAAAGAAAGAGGCAGGTGTTCCAATTATTTGCTAGAGTCAGCTAGAATGGCGGTCTTGCCTTCCTTCACCTGTGTTATACCCCACGCCCCTCCACTAAAAAAAAAAATTAGAAGTTAATCCTGCTCTTTCTTTGAAGTACTCCAACTATGTGGATAGGGAAAAGTCCTTCAAACAGTTGTGGAAATTCTGAAGCAAAATTAAATACAGGTGCCTAATTGTAGCAAGTGAGATCTAAAGGTGGCTTCAGGTAGGAAGATGGACACTTATGCAAAGTCCAGGGATTGAATTTCTCTTCTAGAGCTGGTTCTCTCACACTCTCATATCTTTTCGTTATTGACCTAACCTACTCTCTGGAAAATTGTGTTAGCTCTGCTCTATCACAGATTTTACTGACAACACAAAAAGTTCTATACTGTAAACTCAATTGTACCATAACTATTTGTAATTAATGTTTTACATGCCAAAACATCTATTGCTAAAGCTTTCTGAACATTTCATGAGCCTGTATCATCCTAAGATTATCATAGACTCTAAACTTGATGTTTCTAGCTGTTAAACAAGAGTTTGAAAAATATATTTAAATCATGTTTCAAAACAAATGCACACTTTGTTCAGGATGGAAACTAATAGCTTGAGTTGTGATAACCATTGTTTGCTGTTTGCTGCCATCCTTAAAGCTGCAGTAACAGCTAATGTGTCATTTCTCTCCACTCCCTCAAGAACCATTCCAGCAGAAGAGGTAGTCTGCAAACATACAGACCTGAAGAACAGCCTGCACATCCAGTGGTAGGTCATTTTTCAAAAAACACAGGCTTTTAGCTGTGTTAGCTGCTGACATTTTAAATGAGATTTGGCTGTCCTTGCTCAGCAGCTGTCCTGACAAAATGGCAATTATGGGTCTAGTTCAGCTGTAAAGCTTTCACGTTTCAGCTTTGTTTAGCATTAGCTTGATGCATAGCCTGCAGAAGGAAGTAGTCTTGCCCTGATGATAGGAGTTTCATTTTTCAAATGGTTTGCCTTATAATTGTTTACTTCTAATTAAAAGCTGTACCACATTCCATTATGTTTTTATGGTGACACTGCAAACTGTGTTCTAATAGCCAGAACTGCTAGGCTGGATCAGCCTAAACCAGGTATATAAATGCATCCTTTACATAAGGAGTTTGAATTTTGTTTGAAACAAACAAAAATCTGTTACTTCCTATTATTCGGGAAGGATTTAAATACTTCTTATCTATTTCATCCAGTTCATAAAGTCATGAACCTTCTGGAATGTAGTTTTGTTGTTTTAATTTGACAGAAGAAAACCTTTTCGCAGTAAGTTTCATAGTTTCCTTAATGTTTTTTCATCTGTTATTACTAATATTTAGTTACTGCCTACTTCATCTGGATTACCCCCAGGCTGGGAAGAGCGACAAGATGAAAAAGGAAGGTCGTATTATATAGATCACAATTCTAGAACCACTACTTGGATAAAGCCAGTTGTACAGGTACTGCCTGTGTTCAATTTTCTGATGTTTGTATTCATTGAACGTTTTAAACATCTTGTGTAATAAAAGTGGAGAAATGGCTTTGAAACAGAACATGCAAAAGGCATAAAGTACCTCATAAAATACCTGAGAGACTGCAGGGAGAGTTGGGAACAGTGATGTTTATGGCAAGTCACTCTCCCTTCTGGAGAGTGATAGCTGACTGAAGAGGTTGGGAGGCTTCTGTAAACCTTCAGCGCAATCAGTGATTGTTAGTCAATGTGGTTGTTATTATAAAATCTGTCAGGGACTTGCTTTATGAAACTGCTTTCATGAATACAGTTAATAGAAAAAAGATATTGCTTTACAGGGCTTTGATTTGATAGGATGTTTTTTGGTCATTTACCATAGATTGCTGTGGAAACAAGTCAGGTGTCAGCTGCACAAGGTATTTCTATAGGAAGACAGCCACATGCAACATCAAGTGATTCATCACAACAGTCTTCTCAGCAGCAGCCTGAAATGGAGCAAGGATTTCTCCCTAAAGGCTGGGAAGTCCGACATGCACCCAATGGAAGACCATTCTTTATTGACCACAATACCAAAACGACAACATGGGTAATGGAAAACTGTTACCATGAACTGTAATTCTAGCTCCTCTTGAATCAACGTTGCTACTTTCAGCAAGCTTCCATATGTTTCTTTAGTGCCAAGGTAGCTGTGTCTGTCTGTTCAGGAGCATGGGCAGAGCGAGCATGGTGCTAATAAAGCCAAGGTGGGGTGTTCAATCCCTGTACACGCCATGCAGATGGACTCCAAGATCCTTGTGGGCCCCTTCTAACCTTAAATATTCTGTGTGAGTCTGAGTGATATGTAATAAAAATGCCAAGTTATAATACCTGTCATGAGTAGAAGATTATCAATTTTACTAATTGCATTGGTACTTAAAAGTTTAGCTTGGAAGGAGGAAAACAGGAAGCTGCTTTGCAGATGTAAACCCCTCCTAAATGACATTGCAGAACTGTGGTAGCTCAGAGAAATGAGTTCTGTAAACATACCTTCCACAGGAAATCCATTACCTTGAATTTATCACAGGGCACAACACAAATTTCTGTGAATGCTTAGAAAAGCAGACCAGGTGCAAGTACCATATGGATGAGGGAGCTGTACAGCTGCAGTTCCACAGAGGGGCACTGCACACCACTTGGCGCTGCTATTAGTTGGGCTTAAGCATCTCAAGACTAAGTCAGTGTTACTGTCAGGTGAAAGGGAAAGAGAAATGCATTAAATTGATTCAAAATGAGTATTCTTTTCTCCAGGTAGATGAAAAGAACTCATTTAACACAATCACCATCATCCTAGCTCCCACAAAACACCCCAGCCTATCAACCAAGCAACAAAAAACCTCACCAAACCAAAAAAGTATAAGATGTGTCATGTGAAAAGAGTAATTCAACTCAATTATACAAAAATTAAGTTGAATGAGGGATTTATGTTTATATGTGTGCAAATAAAATATAGTGAAATGTTACTAGAAGATGATTGTAAATTACTGGAGGACTGAGAAGCCACAAGGATCCCTCTGGCTGCAGAATGCAACCATTACCTAATTGGTACTCGGCATATTCTTTACAAAATCATTAATAAAGGCAAAAAAAAATAAAAGCAAAACAAAATAGCAGAAGAATTTTAATGTGCTGCTTGTTTTCTTTTCAAAGGAAGATCCAAGACTGAAAATTTCTGCTCATCCAAGGAGAAAGACTTCCCTAGATCCAATTGACCTGGGCCCATTACCAGTAAGTACATTCTGTACTTGTTTTGCAGATGAAACAATTTACCAATCTAAGTTAGCATTATTTAAATTTAGACATGAGAAAATGCAGCCTGCTTTTTTCCTACAAAAAATACTGTTCTGAATTTCGGTGCTGACAGTAGATGGGGGAGGAATGCCCACTACTGCAGATCATGTTGAATCCTATGCACACTATATGATCAGAAGTTTATAATAAAAATTTAATTAAAATGTGTAATAAACATGTTGCCTTTTTACAGCCAGGGTGGGAAGAGAGAACTCACACAGATGGAAGAATATTCTTCATAAACCACAGTATGTACAATGTAGTATTCTTCCCTGCTCCTCATTTCATTTGTGAACATTATTTAAATTAATGGAACTAATTAAAAAATGTTTTGCAGATACGAAGCGAACACAATGGGAGGATCCTCGATTGCAGAATGTGGCAATAACTGGACCAGTAAGATTTTCTAATGTAGATTTTCATATTTTTCAGAAATACTGTTAATAGAATCCAAAAAAACTCTTGTCATTTATCCATCAGTCAATCTAAAAAGTATTTTTATTTCTTTTGAAAGACTGTTTAGAAAGCTTTCTGGGGAAATGGTCTTTAAATGCCAGCAAGAAAGTTCCCATGGGAGTAAGAGAGTTTCCTTATAGACTGGGGGGAGGGCTTTGAAGTGGGTAAGAAAGTCTATTTATTTTTTGTCCACACCAGCTCAATTCATGAAGTACATTTGAGGGGAAAAAAAAAGAAAAAGAAATAAAAAAGAGCTTATAGATGAATTAAATTAATTTTTGACTGAAAAATAATTATCCAGGCTCAATACTTAATCTGAAGTGCAAAATCACCAGAACTAATTGCAAAGATGGTTTGCATTATAATTATAGATGGGTTTTAGTGTTCAGCTGATATCTGTGTTTATTAATAGCCTGCGTGTGTAAACAACCTTCCCTGTCCATGGAAAATAGAGGTGTTTGTAGCCAGGTCTCTGATGATACAGCAGGGAAATGGACGCGTTATGGACGTCACCAAAGGCATTTTGGTCACTTTGATCTGGGCCACTTGGGGATCTCAGGCAGTTACATCAGCTCATGGGGAAATACTGCTTGAATCCTGTGGATGTGATCTGAACAGAGAAATGCTTTTCATTCCTGGTGTTTATAAATTGGAAGTCTCCCCTAGCACTCAGTATAACATGCATTTCTGTTATCTCAGAGTTTAAATGGGTTGTCTGTGTTTCACAAGACACATGAATTTTTATTTTTTTTTCCCCCCGCCAAAGGCTGTGCCTTACTCCAGAGACTATAAGCGGAAGTATGAATTCTTCAGAAAAAAATTGAAGAAACAGGTTGGTAATCAGTAGGAATCCAGCAGAAGGTTTTGAAACTTAGGCCCCTAAACAAGGGAAAGCTTAGGTTACAGGAAAGGTAAATTTACTGTCTGATCACAAATGCATTTGAGAAGCACCAGCTTGGTAACAATTAGCATTTACTCCTAACAACAGGGTTTGTGACTTTATGCACCAGTGAGAGTACAAGCAATCTAATTAAAAAAGTAGAAATTCTCAAAGGTTAAAATGTGAATCTGAAAGTGAGACTGGCAACAGAAAAGTCTGGAAATTACTGATCAAGCATAGAATAGTTCTTGACAGTCAGAATATGGGAAGTTCTCAGAATAAATCTTAGTCCGTCTGTATAAAAATCTCTACTCATAATGATCAGGCAGGATGACTGCAATAAGTTGTACAGACTTAAAGTCTGAAGTTTATCAATCTTGTTTCCAAACTCTAGTTTGAAGTGGCAGTGCCAGGTGTATTTATAACATGTAGCATAAAAGACTGTAAATAGCATCTGGACAGCCAGATAACAATGAGTCTGCACAAGTTCAATCAAATTTTACATCCTTGGGAGATATTTTACATAAAAATAGCCTTTGAGTTTAGATGCATGCTTCACTTTCTACATGCCAAGTCTGCCTATGCATTTTGAGCTGACATGTAAATTACACACAATTATATATGCACTTCGTTTTTTGTGTTCCTAGTCAAACGAGATTGACATTCATTCAAATGTCAGTATCTTAATCTGAGAAGTGATAGAGAGCTCAGCCGCACAATACAATTGTGGTAGTTTAAGAATTAAATGCAACTGTACATTTTGTCTTTAATAAGAGAATGGGACACCTATCTAGGCTCAGAGAATATTAAACTAGAAGGTGAAATAAGGTAAAGTGGTTCCAGATAATTTTATGTGTCAACTGTGAGCTGTTTTTAATCAAGTGTGTAATATGATAAATGTTCAGTGTCAGAAGAGACTTTATGCCATGCTGTATGTAGAACAACTGCCCATATGCTGTTACTAGTAACAACTTACTTTGACTGTATTTTCTTAGCATGAAGTAGAAGTTAGTATCTGAAATTCTCTTTGCTAGTTGAATTGTAGGTAAATAGAGCCTGTTTTCAGTCATATTGTGTTATGTTTTCAAATTATGTAAGGAAAGGTTTTCTGTGCTCTTGGTCTGTTTTCAAAATTTCATAATCTACAAAACTGTAGGATGTTTGGTTTTGTTTTATTATTCTTTGTTTTTTTCATATTCTGTCTTTTAGAGTGATATTCCAAATAGGTTTGAAATGAAAATTCATCGCACAACAATCCTTGAAGATTCTTACAGAAGAATTATAGCTGTAAAGAGAGCAGATTTCCTTAAAGCAAGACTTTGGATTGAATTTGATGGTGAAAAAGGTTTAGACTACGGAGGAGTGGCCAGGGAATGGTTCTTCCTTCTCTCTAAAGAAATGTTTAATCCTTATTATGGATTGTTTGAATATTCAGCTACGTAAGTAGTACTGCACTGTGAAAACTTAGGAAAAGAAATTGCATTTCTCATACCTTCTTTAAAAATGGGGTTCCTGCCCTTGCAAATATATGGGAGAGTTTAGTTGATGACTGCCATAATCTGCACACAATTGCTTGACAGAAGAGTAATGTGGAGACAGTCCTTGTGAGGATTTTTACAGCAGTCTAACATAAGCTATGGCATTTTTGCATGGACAAGCACGTGCTTGCAACCATCTCCTGCATACAGAAGAGGCAGTATGTAACCAGTAATGCAGGGAATGTTATTCTGCTTCAAAGTGAATGGAAGTCCCTTCTCTTTGGTTTATCTCGAACTTACTAAGGTAGTTCGTGGTGGTTGTTCCTGATATAATAATATAATAGTACTAATAGTGTTCTGTTGTGTATTGTTTAATATTAGATGTCATCATGAAAAGCAAAAACTGGTTTAATAAGTGATGTCATTCAGATCTACAAATGTGAGACCTTTCCAATAGTACAATGTTTTGTTTTTCTTTTCCCTGCTCTCTCCTTCAACTTCAGAGATAACTACACTCTGCAGATCAATCCGAACTCTGGACTCTGCAATGAGGATCATCTCTCTTATTTCAAGTTTATAGGTCGTGTGGCTGGAATGGCTGTTTACCATGGCAAACTTTTGGATGGTTAGTATTTATTTTATGTAATGTGATACTCAGATTAATACTGCATGTGTTTTGAGTCCTAAGTTGCATCTGTTAAATTTCTTTCTTCTTCTTTAAAGCCTTTTTTATTCGTCCTTTTTACAAGATGATGCTCCAAAAGCCAATAACACTACATGATATGGAATCTGTGGTATGTAATTTGCTTTATCATGTAGATAAATTTCACATTAACTTATAATTTTTATGTATACATATATCTTTAATGACATTTTGAAGGTTGAAAATGCATGATTTAAAGATATCCTACGCTATGTGTTTTATAAGTCTGTAAGAATTAAAACTTCCAATGAAAATCCAAGAGCTAGACTTGGGTTCAAGTCAGTTAAGCTGTACTGGAAACTTGAACCTAAACTTCCTATGATGTTTTCTTAAAATGTTTTGGACACTAAGGTTGTTAAAATTGAATGTAAATACTTTTAGGATTCCTATCTTAACCTGTTTTTTAAATTATTTTTTTTCTTAGATTATAAAAAATAATAATTTCAGGAGCTGAAAATATTTGAGTGATACAATGTAACATTTTTAGAGGAACAACCTGTCCCTTAGACTTTTCTTGTTTGGTTCTTCCCCTGATAACAGCTCTTATTTAGAATGCTCATGGACGAAGTGATTTTTAGTTTATCTTTTTAATCTGTTACTTGTTTTGCTGTTACTTGTTTGCAGCATATAGTTGCTATCTGTTTCTGAGTAATAGATTTATAGATGTCTCCTGGGGTTTTTTTGGTTTTGATTTGGTTTTTGTTCAGTACTCTAGAATGATGGAGTGGTTTGGGTTGCAAGGCAGGGACACCTTCCACTAGACTGGGTTGCTCCAAGCCCTGTCCGACCTGGCCTTGAATGCTTCCAGGAATGGGGCAGCCACAGCTTCTCTGGGCAACCTGTGCCAGTGATTCACCAAACTCACAGAGAAGAATTTCTTAATATCTAAGCTAAATCTGCCCTTCTGACCCTATCACTACACTGCCTGATACAAGGTCCCTCATCATCTGTGCTGTAGCTCCTGTATTGATACTGGAAGGCGCTCTAAGGTCTCCAGAGCCTTCCCTTCTCCAAGCTGAGCAGTCCCAGCTCTCCCAGCCTTACTCCAGAGCAGAGGTGCTCCAGTCCTTGTAGCATCTTGGTGGCCTCCTCTGGACTTGCTGCAGCAGCTCCTTATGCTGGGGCCCCAGAGCTGAGCCCAACTGAGCAGGGGGACAGAATCATCTCCTTCGACCTTCTGTTCACTGCTTTGGATGGAGGCAGGATGTGGTTTGCTTTAGGTTAATTTTCATTTCCAATGGTTCTTTGTAGTAATGACTGACAAAAAAAAAAAGAAGACAAATAGAGGATGATAGAAGACAAGAGTCCAAAATATATTACTTCAGACGGTGCTATACCATCTTACCTCTGTTTTGCTATGTGAGACATTTACATAGCTTGCTGAGCAATCGGGTTTCAAAGGTCTTCAGAGCTTTGTACAACTGCAGTGTCTCTGTATCCAGTATAGGATTACCCTAGAAGCGTTCACTTGAGTGTCATGGAACCTCCTCCAGTTTATAAGGTGGTTACTTTATTTAGAGTTTACTATTCTGTAATTCTCTCTCAGGATAGTGAATATTACAATTCCCTGAGATGGATTCTTGAAAACGATCCAACAGAACTGGACCTCAGATTCATAGTTGATGAAGAGCTTTTTGGTCAGGTAAGTATGTTCATGTAATGCAGAATAGCCAAAACATGAAAGGAAATAGTTATCTTGTGAAATTAAGGGATTTTATCTGTATGATGTTAAGAAAACCCCATAGCTCACTTAGCTCTTTCTACTCAAGCAGAGCTTTCAACCTGGTGTGATAAAGGACTTGGAAATAAGCAGAGCTTTAAAAAATTGCTTGTGCTCTTTTGTTGAATACTACTTGCATTGAAATGTAGCTGTTGCTGTGAAGACAACCAAGGCTAAGATATCCATAGTTGATTATTTGTTCTGGAGTAGAGGTTGGGTTTATGTGATTGGCTGGAAAGGATGAGCTCCTTTGGAAACTGCTGGAATCACTGGGAGATAACATGTCCTTTCTCTTAAGATGTACTAGAAACCTACAGAGTAAACAAGTTTGTTACTGCATACAAAGCTATTTAAGATAAGCCATGGGTCTTGAAGGAAACTTGCAAATTACAGTTGCCAGCTAGATGTGAGGATAATAACCTTTGTGGTCTTGTGTAACTACAGTGAGCCTAAGAAGAAGCAATGAAAATGTACATCCATGATAACTGAAAATGAGATACTTGTCTTCTGAGGTTCTAGTAGTATAAGTCACTTTGTAAGAGAGATGTATATTGATTCATTTCCTGGGGTCATTGCTGAAGTGGTTTCTGGAATTGTTTTTCCATGGGATTTGGAATGAGGGCTGGATCATGGAATATGCAGTGCCTTACTCTGAACCTGTGTGTAGTCTTGGGTGGTGTGTAGTAGCAGGTCAGAAAAAATGGAGGTTTCCCACTGCATCCGTCAATAATACATCTTTTTTTAAAAATGTACCACATTCTGTTTATTGGGTGACCTGTGTGACTGGATCTATTTCTCATAGTTCTCATATTCTGCAGTCATCAAGAGTTGCATGAATTACCTAATATTTACACAGGAATTCTGTTATATATTCACCTTGTTTAAGACCTGTTCTGTGCATTGCATTTAGACCCATCAACATGAACTGAAAAGTGGTGGATCAGAAATAGTTGTCACCAACAAGAACAAGAGAGACTACATTCAGTGAGTAGTGGCTGCTGTGTGCAAACGTCCCTCACTGGATTACCCTCTAGTACAGGGGCTCTGTGTTAGCTTTATTTACAAAAGGAAGTTGTTGCTTTGTATATAAATCACTTCTGTTTTAAATGTGATTTGTGTTTGGATTTTTTGGTTTTTTGCAGTCTTGTAATTCAGTGGAGATTTGTGAGCCGAGTACAGAAACAAATGACAGCCTTTAAAGAGGTATAGTTTTAATTACATAATAAATTCTTTTAAGAGTTTGTTGTATCTGATATTAAGGTTTTTTGGACACCCTGAAGATCCACTAACAATTTTGTTAAATAGTATTAAAAAAAAGGCAGCGATACTGTTTGTAGTGTCAGATTTTAATTATTTCAGAGTTTGAAATATTTTGGTATGTTTTTACAGAGGTATTTAATTAATCTTGAAAATTTCGCTTATTTTTCAATCCTGACAGCTTTAGCTGTAGAGCAAGCTATTTAATGACCTCTGCAGAAATTAAACTTAATTTAATTATATTAGTTTAATTTAAACTAGGCAATTTACCCTTTTCTGTACAAATTGTATTACATAGATAATATTCAGACTTCCATACCCACCACTCGGTGTGGCACAGTAAAGATGTGATAAATCAATTAAAAGGACTAGAACAAAACTGGGGACTACTGGTGTCCAAACATCTGTATTTGATATATTGCTTTGGCTGTGTTTACCAAAGTCTCTAAATATCCTTCTCTATGGCTAAAAATACTAAAATAATGTTGCCTTGATTTTTTACAAACTTCCCTCATCTTTTTTTAGGGCTTTTTTGAACTAATACCACAAGATCTGATCAAAATTTTTGATGAAAATGAGCTAGAGGTAGGTGTATCATGGGAAAGAAAATAAATGATGTTGAAACTTTAGTTTGCTCATTTAAACTTTGGTGTTGTTTGGTTTTTTTATCTTTTTAGTTATTAATGTGTGGATTGGGAGACGTGGATGTGGCTGATTGGAAACTACACACGAAATACAAAAATGGCTACAACATAAACCATCAAGTAATACAGTGGTTCTGGAAGGTATCGTGAAGTTCTAGTATTTTCTTATTGAAACCATGTTCAAAACCTGCTGCCTTTCTGCTAGTTTATAATTTGATTCATTAAAAGGTTAGGTCAATATTGTTTGACCATTAAAATTCCTGAGAAAATAAGAAAACTAAAGATGAGATGCATGGTAAGAATGTAAATGTAATACTGATGCTTGCTTTTTCAAAAAAATCCCTGACTGGGGTTAAAAATATTTATGTAGGTTTTCCTGGCATAGTTACACTAAAGAGGTGTTAAACTCGTCTGTTTAATAAATTACAAGAATTTGGTTTCTAGTTCATAACATCAAGAAACTTCAAAGAAAGTAGGGGGCCAAATCTTCAAGGGAAGCATTTTAACAGCTTGCTAAGCCAGTAACCATACTCTCGTTACAGTGCCATTAAAAAATTGACTTCATAGCTTTAAGCAATAGGCAGAGAAGTAGACTCTGTGTCACTAAAAAAAATGCATATGTGTATCATAGATAATGATTTGGAGGCAGATACTATGTTGCATAAATCTACTAGCTTAAAACCTTAATTTAAAAATAAATCTTCAATTGTAATCATTATCATACATAGGCAGTTTTAATGATGGACTCTGAAAAGAGAATAAGATTACTTCAGTTTGTCACTGGAACATCACGTGTTCCCATGAATGGGTTTGCTGAGCTGTATGGTGAGTACTTAAGATTATCTTCACAATTAAGTTACAAAGAACCTGATGACAACATTGTCCTGATGTTTGACTTCAGACATTGGCAAATTATTTTTCAAATATTATTTTAAAATTTACTATGTTCTGGCAGTTATAAGAAACAAAGTTAGAGAAGAGTCACTTATATCACGTTTCCCATGTTCTACGTGGGAACCTATTGTTTTAATTCTGGTTTTGGAAGTTTTTAAATGTATAGAAGTTCTCAAATGAATGTGGATTTTTAAAGTCCTCAGGAGCTGCAAAAATCCCTGTTTAACACATGATTGAGCTTGAAGAAAATTCTCAGTTATCCAAGATCTGATTACAAAGACATGCTGGCATCAGCAGTTAACTTCAGTTGCGCAACTGCTTTTATCTGCTCGCAAGGCACGGTTGTACAGATGCAATTGTTTGTAAGGATATACTCCAAAGGGGACCACTGAAATGTCATGAGTTAAACATAAAGTCAGAAGAAAAGTACTGAACTTACAACACAGAGACTGAAACCAGCAGAGGACAGCAGGGAGCCAATTTCAGTACCAAAGTCAGAAAAGCCACTGTGGGCAAGCAGATAGAGCAGCCCACAAAGGGTGGGGATGCTTGGCTGTTCTCAGCTGCCATCAGCTATTATGTTTTCTGCTGGACTACTTTATTAAGGCTAAAAGTGCTTGAGATGCTGTGCAAATTACTGAATAGCCTAACTTGCCTCTTTAATTAAACATTTCCTTTTTTATAAACAAGACATTAATTCGTTCATGAAACAAAAGGATTGTGAGCAAAACCACCCATTTCTCCATGTCTTCATTTTCATCGTAAATACGTGGTTTGGTTTTTTCTCTTCCATCAGTAAATGAGTTGTGAGAGTTCCAGTGGGGAGAACAGTATGCACAGGAGGCTTAGCCGTGTGTCTGCTGCTGCTCCTGAGCCTTGGCATTGTTGTGTTACAGGACATGCTCATCACAGGGGGACCCACTCAAAATTCTGCTGCCTCGGGAGCTCTGCTTCTTTGTCTAAGAACGCTACTAGAGATAGAGCTAAGAATTGATACAGGGAAAGAAACTGCTGAAGTTTTTGGCTTCCTTCTGCCCAGGGACTAGGATATCCTTGGGCAGTCTTCTGTGGCAGTATTCACTCACTTGTTAATGAAAAATTCAGCTAGCAGTTGTCCTGCACAGTGCTTTGTTTGTTCCTTGTGCAGTTATTTCTGCTTTACTATGGCCAGCACGCCGTCCTTGCTAACCCCGGTAACAATTCTATTTCCTGTACCTGGTGTTGAAAGAGCTGTAGTGGTTTTCAGCGTTCTCTGCTGGTCCGTGGCACTTTGCTGTTCCCTTCCCACGCCTGCTCTCCAGCCCTGGAGCCGCTTCCTAGCGGAGATCTCCCTCTCGTGGCACAGCCAGGAGTTTCTGATCCTCCAGCTCCAGTGCTCCGAGGCCAGGAGCAAACCCACCCCTGCTTCAGCGCTGGCACACTGAACAGATATTCTCTGACACAACAGTGAATTTTTTCTTTCTTTTTTTTTTAACTGCACGGTCTTCTCCCAGCTTAAGGAAATGGTTATAAAATGCTCTTTTGCATCTACTTGATGAGAATTGAGAAGTCCTATTGGAACCCTGGTCACTGAGAATTTTAGACTTTTTTTACTGACAGGCACTGACCCTCAGAAGAACACTGTATTTGACCTGAGACTGTGGAGAAGGCTTCCAAAATTGAGTGATGGAAATGGGATTATGGGTGTGTAGTTTGAATAGAAGTATGTAATATCACATGGTGGAAAACTTAGAGTTTAAGGTTTTAGAGAACAGTAATATATATAAAGCAAGAGGGAGGTTTTAGGGCCAAGGCTTGTCCTTTTTCACTTTCTGCTTCATAGGTTTGGGTGATATTGTATGATTGGATAAAAAAGTCCACCCACATTGCAGCCCAAAGGTGGTTGGTTATTGAGTTAAAGGTAAAAATAAATTCTCATTTCTTAATTGGACAGTTTATCCTTAAAAAGCCTTGTAAAAAAAGAGATACAACTTCATTTTTAATTTGTTAGCTTGAAGTACTGTAGAAGTCACGGTTTGTGAGACTGTAATAGAAATAAGAACTAATAAACATCTGAGTCTGAACAAGAAATACTGTCTCACTCAATTAATCCTGACCCTAGCAAAAAGAAGATAAAAATAAATGAAGTCCAAGAAACTTTGAGAGATGAGATGCTTTAAGACAGTTGTTAAAGGCTAGAGGGAGCTGAGGCTGCCCTTGCTAGCCAAAAATGTTCTCTCAGGTGCAGAAGAACATCCTGGGAGTACACATATAGATTGCCATGTTTCCAAAAGTTCTCAGTTACTCTGCTTTGTTGTTGCGTAGGTAAAGGTGGACATTTACTGTATATACAATATACTACTTTACAATATGCTACTTTTCCCTTTACTAAATATACAATAACTACTTTCTACTGGGTGATGAAACTTTGCACATGGTGACAAACGTGTATACGTTTTTACACGTAAAATTTGTAACAGAAAACTTTAATACCAGCTACTATGCATGTGCATTTAGGTCTTAGGCTTCTGAGCTTAAGATGTAAAAGTCTCTTGAAACTGAGGTATTGCAAGAAATAATTACAATACAAGTGAATAGGATTATTGACAATTACTGCCTATATATTTTATTCATATAGATAGCTCATAATGTCAGAACTGGATTACAAAACCCACAAATATGTCATAATTTGAATATCTGATTATAAAAGGATTTTATAAAAGGGTAGAATTGATATGTTCTTTTCCTCAGGTTCAAATGGACCACAGTTGTTCACAGTTGAGCAGTGGGGTACCCCTGAAAAACTGCCAAGAGCTCATACCTGGTGAGTATTTAATTCAGATAAATTATGACCTCTAGTAAAAGTGATAAAATGCTTAAGAGTTTTCATCTGTTTTTCAGCTTTAATCGCTTGGATTTGCCTCCATATGACTCGTTTGAAGATTTATGGGATAAACTTCTTCTAGCGATTGAAAACACTCAGGGTTTTGATGGGGTTGATTAAGACACAGACATAAATTATATTGGTCCAGTGCTGCAATTTCATTTTAAGGGTTTACAAATTTGAATTTTCCAGGGACTACCATTGTATTTAGTCACATGGCTATTGAATCTTAATAGTATCACGTGTAAAATAACGAAGTATTAAAAAATCATTAACTTTTGAAAATGTATTTTGTCATTTCCATAGTTTTGTGTATTTGCTGATACATGCAATATACACATTGGATCAGCCAGTGCCAAGTAAGTCAAAAACTAAAATGTTTTTAGCAGTTGCCTCTTGTACAATATTTGAGACTGTCCTGCAGTAAACTACTGAAGTAGAAGAAGTATTTGCAGAGGATTTAAATTTGATTTGCTGCTTTAAGAGGAGCAACTGAAATTGTTAAACTATTTTTAAAAAAACCCAGCTAAACAAAAAAACCCAACAAACTTCATGTATTACAATATCATAATCTGTGCTGCTTCAGGCTCTTTGCAACAGAATCTGCTTAAAGCACCTTATAATTCAGCATATTAGATAAAACATTGGAAAACATTTGTTTGCAGAACACTGACTTGCTGACACAGTTGTTAGACTTCTATTTCTAACTTGCTTTTGCTAAAACAGTGTAACAAACCCAAGATTTTTATACAAAACAGATAAGCAGCATAATTCTGAGTTTTAATGAGAAATTATATCCATTTTTTGTTTGAATTTGTATACTGATGTTGATTTATTGAGTGTTCATCACTTTTTTTGATAAATTTGTAGTTGAACGATATTTTCAATTCAGCCTTTTGCAACAAATCAATCTTAAAGTGAAATTTGTATGGATATCACTCAGTATTTACTGATAGTTAGAGGCCTTTATTATCCATTCTTGCAGTATTGCACTACATAACAATAAAGAACATGTTTACAGGGTTTTCTGGGTCAAATTCAGCAGCCTGTTATGTGCAAACTCCTCTGAACTCATGGAGTTTATGCTCATGTGATCAGGTGCAGAATTTGGTTCTGTGATATGTTTACAGGTTGCTAGTTTCTACAGCTGCATTTTTGTATTTTTTCCTCCAGTGTTAGTCTAGAAACCAAATTTGTTAATACAGTATAACCAAAGTCATAACCAACAATGTGCAATTTATTGTAGATCAACTTGTCATATATAAATATTAGTTTGATTTCTTTTGTAAATGTGGGTATTTTTTGTATTGATGTTAACACTTTTTTGAGCAAGTGCTAGTTAAAATGATTAGCAAAGTTGGCTTCTGAAAGAAAAAAATGGGTTTATATACCTGGCTTGCTCAAATTTTAACATTTTATTACCAATATGATCTGAGGAAATGACAATACCTAGCTTTGGCCAGCAAATTTCTGTTTAGTCACAGTCTTTATAAATATGCAAGAAGGAAGTGTAGCACATCTATCTCTGAAGATATGTAAATTATGTAACAAATGTTAATGGGTCTTAAGGGATGTTTAAAATCCCACTTTGTTTTATCCTTTGACTAGGTCATTAGGACTGAGAATATTACATGTAAATAAAGGTAACTTATACGAATTTCCCAAATCTATATGCAGTTTTGTAAAACGTGAATGATATATCAGTAAATCTGTATAGATTTGAATGTAGCAGGTTTTGTTGCATACTTTAAAGTATAAAATAAGGATCCTGAGAGCAGTAAATAAAAGTTTATTCTAATAAGTTGTGATTGAGTTCTTTGAAGTGCGAATCAGTAATCTTGAAGTAGCAAGAACTGAGTAATTTTTATACTCCTTGGTAGGCCACAGCAGTAGTTCATCCACAACATGCTGCTACTTCTGCAGAGCTGTGAAGATGCAGCAGTGCTGTTCCCTGGTGTTCTCCTGAGACATGCAGCCTTGGAAAAATGCCCATTGTGTTTTTGTAGAAGCTCTAGCTCACTGTCAGCCTTCAGTGCATGGCCAGCATTGAGAGGCTGTGGGAAGGCACCTCAGCCAGGCCACTGAGCAGGTGAGGCAGGGCCAGGCTCCTCCCTGCTCTGGGAACCTTTCCCAGATGCACAGCCAGAACATCTGGGTGGGAGTGGGAAAGGGGCCTGAAACCCTGCACCAGCAGCAGGGAGTGCCCAGCAGCACATCCTCTCTGTGGGCTTTAAACCAGGTTTGAGGTGGAGTGGTGATAGCAGCTTGTGCTGAAGTAGGGAGGCTGGTGGTGCTGAGTGTCATAGAATAGCCTAGGTGGGAAGAGGACTTTGAAGATCATCCAGTTCCAACCCCCTGCCATTGGCAGGGACACTTTCCACTAGACCAGGCTGCTCAAAGCCCCATCCAGCCTGGCTGTGAGCACCTTCAGGGATGGGGCAGCCACATCTCTGGGCAACCTGTGCCAGTGCTTCACCATCCTCACAGTGAAGTATTTCCCGATATATATATAATCCAAACCTACTCTCTTTCTATTTGAACCCAATCCCTTTTGTTCTGTCACTACATGCCTTGCCCCATCTATCCTGTAAGTTCCCTTTAGATATTGAAAGGCCACAATTAGGTCACCTTGTCCCAATTCTCTCAGCCTTTCTTTAGAGGAGAGGTGCTCCAACCCTCTGGTCAGCTGGGGCAGGGTGATGGGAGTGAGGCAGCCTTTGTGGAGGATGCCACAGGCTGAAGGGGGCCTGCCTTGTGTGCCTGACCACAGAGCAGCCAGGGAAAAGCCAGGGAGGAGTAAAAGACATGGCTCATATTGCTGGATGGAGGGGGGACTGCAGAAGGGGCAACAGGCTGGTGCAGACCCTTGTGGGAACATCCTGGTCAGGACATGCCCTGGGCTGCTCTTTGTCATGAGGAAGGGAGCAGGGTGGTTTTTGTAGCTTCTCAAGGAATTCTAGAATTGCAAACCCTGGCTCTTAGAGGAGACTAAATTCCCTCACATCTGTGGGCAGGGAAGTGCAAGGGGAAGCAACCTGGGAGGACTCTGTGGGGTCATGAACAGCCAAACAAGGGTGCAGTCTTGGGCAACCAGGGAGATGCTCTTTGGGACCTGCTGCGTGTCTGTTTGTACTTGTATTTTCTGCGCATCGTCCTCTGTATTCCTTGAAGCACGTACACAGAGAGAGAGGGGGAAGCTCCAGAGATGCTCCTGTGAACACCAGTTTTTTTCACCAGAACCAAAGTTCTTCATGGCAGCTGCAGACTTCTTACTGTGGCATTGCAGAGGAGAGGTTAACAACTGCTTCCTTGTGAGCCAACAACCACCTCTGTCCATTGATTTCATTGCTCGTAACACCCAGCAGTGCCAGGTAAGGGGTAACGAAGAAAAGTTTCTTAGGTAGGAGCTAATCTGCTGGGGGAAGAAATGGATATCGGGGTTGATGTTTGATAAGAGATTTTTGTACAGATCTGGTTAAGAAACACTGATCTGTGAAGAGACTGAGAGGTGAGAAAAGATCTTGAGAAAAATTCTAGGGCAGGGGATGGGTCACAACAGGAGGGGGAGGATGACTGCAATAGGAAGTTTTGTTTTCCTCAACTTTAAAAACACCGCACTGAAAATTCAGAGGAGTTTGTGGTTGCAGTTTTCTGGGCTGCTCCAAGCTGAGAGCTATAAGTAAAACAGTTTCCTGCTGTTGGTTGTGGATTCTGCAGCTCAGTACTGACTCCAGCCACCTTGTGTAGAACATCCAGACATCTTGTGGAGGCTCCAGTGGAGGCTCTGCCGGGATTTGGCGCTGGAGATGGCTGGGCCAGGCCCTTGGGGTCAGTGGGTGATGGGGCACAGCAGGGATGTGAGCTGCTGGCACAGCAGTTGGATGTGATAGGATGGTGTGAAACTTTGCAGGGGCTGAACTTCTCTAGGAAGTTAAACTATTTCTGTTGTGTGTTTAATAAGGCTGCTGGTGGTATTTACTTGTGTGTTAATTATTACAGTTGTATAATAAAGGGTGTTTCTGAATAAACAGATGTGATGCTTTTGAAGAAGGGAATTTATTTAGCCTAAAAAAGGTAAGTTTGTAGATTAACCTTAACAAAGACTTGCAGTGGAAACTTTAAAATTGCCCCTATACACTGAAGGTTATGTCTGTGTAACAGCTCTGCAGTCTGTTGGTAGGGAAATGAGACTTTAGGCATGAACAAGACACATTCAACACTCATTTGGAGGTTTGGGGCAGTGGATGCTATGGGGTTTTCCCTTCAAAATTAATTTCTCTCAACAGACAGGTTTTTAGGCTGAGTGTTACTTGTATCAAGTCGCTCACTTCTCATAGTGGTGCAGATGATTCTGGCTGCATCATGAGGTAGAGCTGTGGGTTAAGAGGAAGCTAAAAACAATAATTTCTATAGAAAGTGCCATTGAGTCTTCCCTTACAGAGTTTGAAGGACACATTACTTAAATTCTTTTTAATTACTATTAAAAAGTCACAAGTATTAAATCTGCAGCATATCAAACAAGTGGGGTTTTTTTTTATTAGAGACTAGGACTAATGCATCAAACTTGTGCAAAATACATGAGTGTAAACAACTAGTTTTTCTTCTTTATCCTGTTTCTCTCCCTCTAGCCCCACTATTTCATGCATGCACTTATTTTGTAAGCTATCTAGTACTTTGACATTGGATTTGTTTTGTAGATCCATAGTACAGTGTGGTGCTATTTCATTAATTGATGACTTGTTTACAAAAATCTGCACACGTGTCCTTGAAATTCAGAGCTGCCTCTGGCATACTGTCAATGTGGAATGTGTGTCCTGGATCAGCACAGATTTCCTTTTTTTTTTCCTTGTGTACTTTTTTCAGTGCAATTTCAGCATTATTTACCACATACATGATACTCATCAATTCCCAATGTGGGAATGGTAACATGCTAAAACATATGAAATACTTAAAACTGAGTATGTGTATTTTTAAATACAGTCTTAAAAAAATACAGTCAAAAATAATGTCAGCCTTTAGGAGACCAGACTCTTCTGTCTGTCATTTTTCCTGCTGTCTGTTTTTTTGTTTTTTCCTTTCTGTTTCTCATTAATTAGATTGTTGTGGTGCTTGAGTTCTTTACATAGGGTTTATGATATTTTTCTATGAGATTCTGCTTTTTATCAGGTAGTTTATTTTAATATCTCCTCTTTTTAATGAGCTATTAAAAGACTCACTGTGCAGTTCTTATGATGTGAACTGAGAGGAGCTCATCTGCAGTCTGACCACCACCAAGGATCCATACCTCTGGTGGCACAGAAGCATGTTTTTGTAATGTCTATACATTTAAAAGACAACCCACACCTACCATCTTGCATGGTTATAAATGGGAATTAAGCATTTAACAGCTGCCATTTTGCTCTGCAGCATCACAGAATCAGTTGGAGATGCAAGCGCAAGCTTTGGTGCTCTTACACTAAATCATTTTTCTTTGAAGTGGAGACTTAATTGCTTTTTCTCTGTGGAACATATATCATTAGCACGCTAATCAGAATACAAACAACTCCCTCATTATCCCCTTTGTGAGAACTTCCATGTAATACTTGGTTTATGTCCACGTGATTCTGTAGAAAAATGTTTTGTTTTGCTGAGCTGTCCTTAATTTGAGGTTTCTTGTTTAATGAGACTTCAAATAAATTTTGCATTGTAGGTTTCAGGTTCTCATCCCAGAGAGAGGCTTAGGATTTTGGGGAGGGGGAGGCCAAGCAGCTTGGAAAACCTAAACAGACATTAAGTAAGTGAGCCTGCCTCTTGAGGAAAGACAGATAAGGCAGCCTTCCCAAATGGCACAGAATGTAAAACTTTCCCTTGAAATACACCGCAATCTAAAAATGTACATTACAATTTGTTTTTCTTAACCCATTTTGAGTTCAACTTAATGGCAAATGTTTTCATTAGTGTTTGTTAGCTTTTCTGGTATTTTCTACAAGCTGAAATATTTCTGATTGGGGTTTTGTTTTGAGGGCTGGGAAGTATGACCTTTTAGGGGCTGTGAATGCACCACCTCCTATGCACTGCTGCTTTGGAGTATGCAAAATGCTAAAGGTTTAAATCAAATTGCCCCGAGGACTCCTTACTGACCTTTTGAATGCAAAGCTGTCAAAACCTTCAACTAGACATCAGCTAGAGAAGAACACTTAAGGCAGATCAATGCAAATAGAAAACAATGTGGGTTTGACTTTTGGTAATTCCTAGTTAGTGAAAAACAGTTCCTGTGCTGCAAGAGCTGCTGGAAGCAAACCCACACTGTGAAGGAGTTGCTGTGAGCAACATGTAATAGCTGTTTTTCAGGGAAAACCTTTTATAATCTACTTAAGAAATTAGAAGTTTTCATTAATTGCCAAATCTTGATATAGTTATCTGAGCAGGATGCTTCATTGACTTCAAAGGGATTTTTGTCTACTTAAGGAATGCAGGGTCAGGCCCTTAACTAGTGATAACTTTCTTCAGTGGGTTGTCAGATATGACAAACTATGCCACTTTAATAGAAGTTACCCTGGCCAGACCATGTCATGCCATCCCTTTGTCTGGAAAAATCTGCTTTCTTCCTTTTCCCAGTTAAAGGAGTTTCTCTATGGAAGTTATTGGAAGTTACTTTCTAGCTGAAGCTGTGGTTAATGTGAACATATTTTATTTACCATGAATGGCTAAAAGTTATTATGATAACTACATAATAAATTCAGTTTCGGAAAGTGTTTGATGTAGTTATGACACCCCCTCCCCCCCAATTCTATGTATTGTTGTCCATCCTTAATATATTTTTTCCTAATTAGTTGTTCATGTGTTATTACTTGCTGTAATGCAGAGTTTTAAATAAATACCTGCTTTTCTATATAGACCTACAGAAATGGGCCCAAAACCAGGGGTCTGAGAAGCTGTTCATTCCTTTTTGGGTCTCAGTCCAGCAGTTATAGGCATCCTGTGCTGAAGACTCACAGAATAATTATTTTGCAAGTTAATAAAAAGTAATTTTCTGTGCTTTATCAGATTGTTAGAAGTGCTTTTCTTAGTATAATTAAAGGTTAGCTGTCAAAATGTGAGGTGCTGCTTCATCCAATATAATTGAGCTCTATTAACAAAAATTATTTTGCAAATTAATTCATTTTGCTATTCTCACACTGAGAATTTGGAGTCTGACTGTAAGCCTTTCTAAGACTAGATTTTCACTTATATAAACGTCTACAATTGTGTAAAGATAGGAGGTGAAGTTGAAATTTTGCATGCTTACATAGACCTGAATTTGAAAAACAAGCAACAGTTTGGTCACGCAAATGCTTTTCTATACTGGAAAAAGTCCAGCTGTTTAATTGACTCTGAAGGTGCAAACAGGATCAGTTGATCTCTCACTGGAGAAAGAAATTAATCTTGATCATGCTGTATCTAGGTGAAACAGCTCAATGAGTTGGCGTGGGGCTGCAGCTGCTGCAGGGCTGGCCACGATGGGCAGTGAGGTCCAGCATGACTGGGGGTGTCCTGCACTGGAGGTGTTAATGGAGCAGGCTCCTCCTGAAGCCAGCAGGAATTTGAAAACCCAGCAGGATTTGGAGGGCTGCTGTCTGTTGAAGGTTTGCTCTGGTTAGGCATCATGCTTTGGGTGCTGCAGCTTGCTGAGGCTGGGAGGGGTGGCTCCTGTTGCTCTTTTGCTCCAGATGGGACTTCCACCCTGTGACTTGTAGTGGCCTGCTCCTCAGCTGAGCACATCAGGCCAATTTAACTCCCTAACTTGTCATAACCCCCCCGCCCCCAGCACACATACTTCTTTCCCCTAGTTACTTGGATTATTTGGGTATGTATTCCACATGTGTACTATTTAAACAATACAAGTTCCATCATGTGCCAGCATCTGGCCACTGTGGTCTGACAGAGGTATCTGAACACAAATGACAGCAAAATGTTATGTAGCATTTAGCAAACATTGTCCTGGACTAATGATTAGCAGCACAGATGGCTGGATAGCAGCACAGTTGTAGTATGAGCAGCTTTAACTACTGATTGCTCTCCTGATGCATTATGCAGCCATACCTGTGTATGCCACATGCTAAATTGAACCAGGGAATTAATTCCAGGAAAACAAACAAAAAAGTTGTAATTTGCACCCCAAGTTATTTCCATCAGGATTAGTTCTCTTGATTCTCAGTCGGCCACACAACCTCTTTGCAGCTGGCAGTGCCTGTGCTGAATTGCATTAAACCAAGGGCACCTGTGGACGTGCTTCCAGCAGAGCTGCTGATCTCCTCCTGCCCTGCTGTGCCTGGGCAGAGACCAGGTGGAGACCTAAGCCAGGTTAGTAACAGTACAGGGGGAGGAGGAATTGGTGAGGGCTGCTTTGTTTCCCCCCAGTCCCTTGGGCCATGCAGGGCACTGTGTTCCAGCTGTGTCTCCAGCCTTCACCTCCTGTCCAGCGCTGGGCAAACACTTTTTCCAGAGCTTTAAGTTGGGGACATCCCCCCACGCCCCTACATGACTCCTGCAGCCCAGCTGAGATAAAATCCCAGCCACTGCAGCTGATGGAGGCAGCAATTTGGGCATCAAAAGAAATCGGCTCTGCAATGCCCAGCTTTTGGCTGGGTTCTCCCCCCTCAGCTCGCTCCTTGCACCAGGGTGTTGCCTTTAGCGGGTCGGCCCAAAGTTTTGGTAAAGCCATTTTGGTGCAAGTCACAGCTCCGTGTGGCCCTTCAAAAACATCTCAGCCTCCATCCCTAAAGCCCCCTTGTGCACAGGGGCATTTGCAGGCCAGGCCTCTGTGTGCATGTGAGGGGGAGGAGGTGCTGGGAACATGCCTTGAAGGCTTCGAATCTGTTTATCTTCACACTCCTGAGAGGCGATCGCTCTCCCGTGACAGGGCAGCGCAGCGCTGGCAGCACCAAGATAAACCGATGGGGCACAGCCTGCTTTGGCCAAGTGGCCTCTCTCTGACCAGCAATTCCTTATGTCTCTGTGAGATGAAATGGGACAAGAGCAGCGGGAAGCCTCCTCCAATCCTTCTTTTTAATAGTTCCTTGGGATAAATTGTAGATAAGAGGAGAGACCACATTGTTAGCATGCTGAGAATGCAAAGACAAAGGAAGGGCAATCTTTTACAGCAAAAATAAATAGGTATCTGTAGCACAGTATATTCAGCAGTACGTCCAAATGGCTCAGCTATCCTCTGACTTGCCTTGTTTTTAATTTTTTTTTATTTCTAGTATTTTTTTTATCATTGCAAACATATAAAGGAAAAGAGGAAGAAATAATTTGCCTGTTTCCTGTTGTAAGAGCAGAATGAAGGTAACTTATATAGGGATGAAAGGAGACCATATTTCATGCCTGTTGCAAAACAAATAGCTGCAGAACAGTGGGTTATCATGATAAGCATGACAGACTAACAAAAAGCTGCGTCTGAGAGATTCCTTTGTAGATTCAAACATAGAAAATGGTAACCTAGGAGATACTTTCTTTCTGTTTAGTTATTCTTGGTCTGATACTTAGTGTATCGACCCAGTGCCTAAACACTTTGATTTATGGAAGATAACATCAGAGTACAGTATTGCAGCATTTCCAGGATTTTGTTTGTTTCCATATTGGGGAAAGAGTCGAGAGAGGGGACTGTACTGAGCCAATTAAAAATATATATGCATTGCAAAAGCATTTTATGGGACAGCTATCATAAAATGAGAGTCTCCACTTGCTGGCTGTGGGTTTCTGTGCCTCCTGATTTCTACACATGCATAAGCCCATTATGAAAATATTCTGTGTGTTTCAGTGTGCAAATTCTAGCTGCTGCAGCCAGTCTGCTGTCACTTTGGTCCCATGGCAGCCAAGTGGTGAGGACTTTCCTCCCAGGAGTGCTGAGTTCAGAGGAAGTAAACAGTGCTTAGTTCCTTTGGGAGCCCAAGGTGGCATGGCAGAAGTGTTCAAGCTCGCTGGCCTGGGACATGTTCACGGTGGTTTGGCTGATCTGAGCTGCTATCCCATGCTATTGCCATACCTTCTGCTCCATGTTGCAACCCTTGGTGTTTCTACATCTAAGAGCCAGGCTAGGGAGATTAATCAGCAGAAAACAAGCTCTACTGAAAACCAGGAAGGATTTTCTGGCAGGTTATCTGTTCAGAGAAATTCACTGAAGCAGAGGAGCATCAACTGTGGCATGAAGGCCAGAAGAGAGGGCTTGGAGATGCAAAAAATCCAAGCTCCACACCACGAAGTCTTTACACTGTATGTGAGAGCAAGAGCATCTGGAATCAGGTATGCCCCTTTCTCTGTAGCTGTGTGGTTTGTTAAAAGTACCGACAAGATCTAGTGGTTTGCATCTAGGAAACAGCAGGCTGACTGAGCAAAAGTATTTAGATATTTTTCAGACCTTCCAGCAGCAGAAAATGGTTATGGGAGAGCAAGGGAATGCACTTAGCCAGATCCCTATGAGGTTGCTCTTCCAAACTGCCCGTGGTTACCTCGGGCAGCAGGGGAGAGGATGTTGGGGTGTCATCCATCTCCTGCTGAAATTCATGGCAGGATTCCTGTTCATTCAGATGTGACAAGCCCTCAAGGGTGGGGGTAAACAGCTGGAGGCTGCCTCTGGGGCACTATGAAACAACCTGTCAAAGGTACACCACTGATTTAGGCCAGTGAAACACTGGAAGGTGGCTGGAAGGGGGAAAAATGCTAATTTAGCAAATAATTTTATTGCTTTTGCTTTGAAGTTGTTGTTTAATGATGAGATCTGTTTTAAAATCCCTTTGACAAGGTGTGCTTTTACTGTACAGGAAGACTCCCTGGAGAGAAAGTTCATTAGCATCCCAAGGGCTGAGCCCAAAGTGTGCCTGCCCATCTGCTCATGGAAGGAGTGAATCTGCTCTTAGAAGGCAATGGAGATGGTAACTGTACACAGGTTTAGAATGAAACAAGAATCTACTAAGTGACCAAATGTGCCAAAAGTAACAAAAGTAAACATTTTTGTGGTAGGTCTTAACAGAGCTAGTGTAACATACTTAAAATCTGGTTCAGGAGTTTGGCATGAGAAACAAGAAAGTGTCTAAACATGCTTACAGTGACACCAGATAAAAAACACTCGGAACAAGAACTATAAGGACAAAAGGGGCTACCCTGAGGAGTTAATGACACCCTGCCAGGAGTGCAGCATGGCAGCCCCTTAGCTGGGCTTTGGGGATTCCATCTGAGGGCAGAGCTGGTTGGTGCAAATTGCCGTAATTCCCCTGCAGTTAATGGATTTCTGGCAATTACCACTGCTCCCAGCCTGCCCTGGGCAGCTCCTGCACCGCCACAGCCACACTCAGCTGCCCATGCTGCTGGTGCCCTGTGGTGCCTGCAGCTCCAGCTTCCTCTACACCAGCAGTGACACCCAGCAGCTCCTGCCAGCTGGAGGATGAGCTGGGACCTGGCACTGGTAGCTGGGAAGGGCTGAGCCCGTGAGGGACCAGGATAATGATTATATGTCTATTTGAAAATGGATTTGGGCTTTGGGACCCCACTACCACATCTTATGAGCTACAGCTAATTGAGGATAGTGATTACACATATTCCAAAGGGGACACTTTAAACTGCTGTAAATAACTCTCTCCCAGCTCTCCAGTTTCCCACACAGAGGTGCTCATTCCTTTTTGAGAAAAGATTATATGGGCAAAAACACTTCCCCATTTCTGAGTTTGTTCAATCAGATGGCATACAGCAGCATGTGGGAACCCAGCTCAGCCCATTTGTGGCCATGCCAAACACAATCCATGCTGTTGTGACAGCTTTTTCCAGACCACAGGGATGAAAGAGCTAACATGATGCTATTCATTTTCTCAGATAGGGGTGAAATGCTTAGTGCAAAACTGACCAAACAGACCAAACAGGACTGCTTCTGGTTTAAGCCAAAGGAGATGTTAACGTTCTAACACTAGAAAAATCTGATTCTAATGCGAAAGAAACTGCATTCTCTCATCCTGGGTTTGGGGCACTGATCTCATAAATACAGAGCTCACCTTGGGAAGACCCAGTTAGTGAATTTTCAGCTTCTTTCCTTTTCCTGAGGCTGCTGCATTTCATCCCAGGGAAGACTCCTGGCTATCAGTTCGCTTTCTAGAGATGCTGGTAACACTTTAGACAAAGAATATAAGCACCACGATCATGAGATTTCATTCATGTTTGGAAAATCCTTCTCTTTGGTTCATAATAGTACCAAAATTCTGGATTTTATAGCCCTAACTCAGGTTAGCAGTCCTGGATGTATTGCCAGTTGCCCATGGAGCAAAACGTTGATCTGTTCAAGTCAACCTGATTTTTAAAATCTTTCTTTCTAGGAAGCATATAGATTGGTCTGTCCAGGGCTGAGGCTGAAATGTATCATAAGGTAAATCAGGTTATTTACAGACAGCAACCTCGACAGCATGCTATTGTTCCAGCTGTTGATAGCACTTCAAAGAGAGCTCTTACACAGAAAAGGGTTTCTATGGGTGAAAAGAACCACAAAAAACAGGGGAAGTTTGGATAACCAAAAATACAGCTCAGGTCAAGCAAAAAAAGTCCGTGTTGGTGACAGAAGACAAATTGCTGCCTTGCAGCAAAGTAGGCATGGCTTTGCTTATGTTGGCTGGCAAGATCTTGTGCTCCTGGACTGCCTTTCTGTCTTTCTCAAGATAATGCTTCTGAAAGGGTTGGCCAAGTAGATAATTGTGTTCATTGGCTGCATATTTACAAATACAATGTATCTGAGAAAGTTACTACTGGCAGTGCCTTTAAATTGTGGTTCAGTGAGTTTATCAGTTATGTATGAATTTAGATAGTACAGACTTGTGATAACATATCTCTTACCCAATTAATTACTGGGAAATGTGTTAAAATCATGAATCCTGACAAAGAGGGAGAGTTTATACTCATCTAGCTATTGAACTACTTAGTTCTAATAGAAATTGTATTACTTATTTTGTTAAACAGAAATGTGAAAATTAAAATATTGGTGTTTGTAGCTACCCAGACACAGGCACATTCCAGAGGGAAGCACTTTCTTTGTGAAGCTATTTAAGACAAGTATTGCATTTGATCTCATGAGTCAAAATCTCCTGCTGGCACAGAGTAGTTCAGGGAGATGGTAAAGCAGTTTCCTCATCACAGCAGAATACAGCAATGAGCACAGATGACACAACAAAGGCAAACCAGCCCACAAGTAGGACAGGACTAAAACTTGCTCTCTCTCTGTTGCCTTTTTTTTTTTTTTGTCCCCTGGTCAACTCAGACCAACTCCTCCTTCAAAAAAAGCTGGTGAACTGGGCAAGGAGGTGTTCCCCTGGGACAGATGGCATAGTGTCCAGTGCTGGGCAGTACAGCTCAGCCACCTACTCATGTCTGCAGGGCAGTGACCCTACATCTCCCAGAGACAGCTCCAGCCACTCCACCAACTGACCAAGGCATCTGGATATTGCATTCTCAATTGTGTTTTTCTTTCTAGATTTGCTGAGCTCCTCTAGTAAATTTCAAATGCAGGTCACACTGATGAACCAGGGTTTACCAGGAGACAATGCCAGCGTGAGGGGCAGATGAAAGCTGTGAGTTTACCACATAAAGAATGTTTAGCCATGACTACTCAAAAATAATATAAACAAAACTGCTTGTGATCTTTTTTTCACTTTTCTGATTAGATAAATTAAAAGACTGAGGAAAATTAAAAAATACTGGGTCAAGTGGATCCTGTTGCTGTATTTGGTCCTATTTGGACACCAAATCAGTGCATGTGTCATTCTGCTCTGCAAAGTGACTGTGAAACTGTC
This sequence comes from Sialia sialis, assembly GCA_009812075.1. Lineage (NCBI taxonomy): Eukaryota > Metazoa > Chordata > Aves > Passeriformes > Turdidae > Sialia > Sialia sialis. The sequence continues at coordinate 13,105,016 of VRYO01000100.1, read as the reverse complement.
TGGATGCTTTTTGGGTAAGTGATTTGCTTATAAAGCAAATACTTCCTCATTACTTTTCCTGAAAAGTCTGCTTGTATATTTTTGACAAGCGAGGAAGGTGATGTAGGTCAGCCTTACATCACATTTTGGTAGTTCTGATTTTCTCTCGAAGACTTCCAGAGGAGTCACTGACTCAGGCTGTAGCCAGTCCCGGTGATGATGCAGCAGAAAGGACTGGTTTGGCTGCCAGCTCTCAGCTCTGTGAGCTTTGCAGTGCTGGCAGGAACAAAAAGCAGTAAAAACTTGCCTGTCACTGAAGTCAGCAGCTCGCACAATGAATGCAAACATTGGGCAAATCTGCTGAGTAAGAAGATGCCTTCCGACGCGGTAACTTTAGAAATCTGAACAGACAAAAAAAAGAGACTAGAAATTGCTGGCTGCAAGCATGGAGTAAATTCAGGGGTGGAACTGAAAGCTTAAATGATAGCTGCAGCATTTGATGGTATCTCCCATATGCATTATCCAGAGGGTGCTGATAGCATAAATTCTCAAGCCACGTTTGCTGTTGAGGTTGCATTTTTGCAAGCTAGAGGCAAATGTAGAGTTAAAGCTGTTTTCTGAGGATGTAAGTAAAGGGCAGCTCATTCTCCACAGCACAGCGCTGTCCCATGTGGCCAGCTGGAAGTGGTTTTATTGGTGCTGTAGGATGGGCTCAGTGAGAACCACTAACAAAATTGGCTTTTTATTTTTATCAATGCCCATCCTCAAATCAAATGTTTGTCTGCATGTGTGGGAAGGCTAGTTCTATTTGGGTGTGAGGATGCTCTGCACATCTGGACACTGCTGCACCTGCACCGGGCGGTGCGGGGTCCAGGGCTCAGCGCCTGCCCCGGTTCGGTGCTCTGGGCAGGGAGCTCTGGTTTGGCACAGCCCTTCGGTAACGCCGCGCCGGGTCCAGCGCACGTGCTGCCAGTGCTCGCCACGCCGGTGAGCCGTGCGGTGTCCCGGGGGAAGGCATGGCCGGAAGGTTCAGTCGGCCCGTGGGGTCCCGGCACTGCCTGGAGGGGCCGGCCCGGATGGCGCCGGGGCCCGCGGCCCCTCATGCGCTCGACCCCGCCGCCCCCGCATTGTCCGTCGCGACCCCCGCCCCGGGCCCGCCCCGTCCAGCGCCCGGCCCTCCCTCCCTGCTCCGGCCGGCCCTGCCCCTCGCCCCTCTTCTCCCCAAAGGCCAATGGAGACGAGATGCAGAGAGTAGGGCCGGGACGGGCGCGCCGGGGCCGCGCCGTCCGTGCGCAGTCTCCTCCCCTCGGCCGCTGACCGGTGTGTGGGGCGGCCGGCGGGGCATGCCAGCCGCGTCCCGCTGAATGGCGCCGCTCCGCCGCCGGCCGCTGCTGCGGGCGCTGCCGCTGCTGCTGCTCCCGCTGCTGCCGCTGCCAGGTGAGTCTGGCCGGCCCGAGCCCCATTGTCCGGCCCCGCTGCGGCCGCCGCACGTGGCTTTATTTATCGGCACCGGCGGGACCGGCCGGGCGGGGAGCGGGAACCGGCGCGGGCTCCGCGCTTTGTTCGCCACGGGGCGGTGGAGGCGGGGGCGTGAGGGGCGCGGACGGTGCGCGGCCCCTCCGCGCTCTGCTGAGGGCTTTTCGCTAACGATTCCTTGTAAAATCAGCCTTTTTACGACGCGCCGCGCTCCGGCTGCTTTGGCAGGCTTGTAAAATTAGCGAGCGGGCCGGGCGGAGCGGTCGCACCTGTGTGACCGCCCCGGCGCTGCGGCCCCCGGGGTCACCGCGGCCCCCGCCCGGCCCGTGGGGAACGCGCCGCTCCTCTGGCTCCTTGGCTTTTCCCAGCCCGTGGGCTTCGCCCGCTTGGAGTCTGTACCAAGTTTCGCCGGAGTTGTCCGAGTTGAGAGCGCTCGGAGCGTGTGGTGGCGATGGCTTCACCTCGTGCTGTGCGGGATGACTCGCAGCGCGCTCCCTAACTTGCACGCCTCTGCTTACACGTCTGTCCTTACAAGCACTTTTATTTTTCTCTGTTGTTTTTTTTTTTTTCTCCTTTCTCCCTTAGGAGTGTGGTGCTTTAGTGAACTGTTTTTTGTGAAAGAGCCTCAGGACGTTACTGTGTCAAGGAAGGATCCGGTGGTTTTAGACTGCCAAGCCCGTGGTGAAGCTCCTATAACTATTACATGGCTGAAAAATGGAGGCAAAGTGTCTGAAAATGAGCGGATCTACACCTTATCCAATGGCTCGTTGTATATCAGTGAGGTGGAAGGAAAGAAGGGAGAACTGTCCGACGAAGGATTTTACCAGTGCTTAGCTCTGAACAAATATGGGGCCGTTCTCAGTCAAAAAAGTCACCTCACCCTAGCAAGTAAGTTCCAGCTCTTGTTTATTTCCTGCTCCTGAGTTTGTGACAGCAATACCCTGAATAGCACACAACAGCCTATCGTTTTGATTTTGTACCTGAAAAGTTAAAATGCAGAATTACGGCATGATTCTACAGAACCTTTATTTCTTTTTAAATCTTTAAAGATGATGGGAAAAACTTATGGTGGTCCCTTTTCCAGTCCCTGATGTGGCAGAAGTGGCGCAGGCACCTGTGAGACCTCTTGGACAGTGGTGCCTTGTGTGGGTGGCTCATGTGTGGCAGTAGTCCTTGGAGCAGGTGGTGATGCACACTCATGCTGGCTACCGAAGTCCTAGGTCTTGTTCACAAAGTGCTGTTCTAGCAGCCTTACAAGGGTTATCTACAGGTCTGATTAAAAAAAAAATAGATAAAGAAATTCCTTGTTCAGTAGCTTGATGTTGTATTGTGCCATCTTGGGGCAGGGTGGAATGATTAATGCAGATGTTTATCTCTGTGAGAGGAAAGAGGGGAATGGTAAGGGCAACTGTAAGGTCTTGCTTTTCTGATAAATGCTCATCCAAGCAGAGGTGGGTGCTGTCCCGTTTGGTCCCCCTGGAGCCTCCCATAAGGGCCCATCATGTGGTTCCACTGGGAAGGGAGAGTTGCTTTTCTGGAGTGACTCCCTACTGCTGGGGAATGGTGAAGGAAATAGTTGTGTCTAAGTGCCTTTATGGCTTTAACAGACTGACCCCGGGTGTTTGTTGCCCTCCATTTTCCTATCATCTTTAAACATTGAGCAAGAGATGTGTGTGAGGAACGGAATGCTGTGCCTTTTTCCATGGCAGAGCAGAGCTTTGCCACTAGACTACTTCTACAACATGATCTCCTTTTGCTTCCCAAAAGTACATGGGAATGTACTTTTCAAAGAAAAGTAAATTTTGGCAAAGTAAAGAAAACTTTCCTTTCAAAGAAAGTATAACACAGAGAGTACACAGTTTATGTAGTGTTCTCATGTTCCCTCTATAATAGGACTTAACTGATGAACTTAATCTAATAGGAAAAGACTTCCTTTGACCTCTTCGACCCTGTTCTTAGTAGCAAGTTGAATCAAACTAGTGCTGGTACCTCTGTGAAAACTTCACGTGAGTTCAAAGTTGCAGCTTTTACTAAATTCAATCTGAAACTAGTTAATGAAATTGGTACATTAGTTTACATTAAAAAAAGTGTGAATGTTAACATTTGTTAGTTTTTTTTTTTCTGTGTGCTTCTGATTGTAAGAACTGTCCAGGAGATCCCCTAGGAAGGTGTGAAAAGCCTTGTTCAGTGAGCCAGGTCGCTGGGTGGTTCAAAACCCATCCTGGAAGCAGGTGGCTCCAAGTGAGTGCTGGGTTTTCACATGCTGTAAGAATGTGAAGCTCTGAACTCTCCATTTCAAAAACCTGCCTACATATTACTTTTTATCTTGCTCATATACAGGATTGATAGACTAATTAATTCATGGGTGCTTTTGGTAAAATGGTTAAAAATGAAGTATTACAATTTTTAACATTTTAATTCACCTCACTAAGTTTCAGAGTCTGTGTGATTAAAAATTAGACAAGAAAACCCTCCTCGAGAGGATAGGGTTGTTATTGCTGTTGTTAACACATAAAGTTAAACAGTGGCTGATGGATTCCATGGGTAGCACTGGAAAATTCAGGGCCACTTTAAACTGGGGACATTTGCAAGATGAGCTCTATGTTTAATACCAGAGAACTTCTGGAACAGTACAGAGCACTATAGTAAAATAGCATGGTAATGCAATTGTAGTATTTGGTTTTATTCAGACAATACTGAGCTTTGGTAAATGTTTGTGTCTTGCATACACGTTATTTCATCAGAAAGGTGGTTTACTTTTGCTGATTTTCACCAAGAAAATCTTGTGAACCAATGGATTGCATGCTGTGGAGTGAGAATCTTGTTTTGCAGCCCTTTTTTTCCCCTTCCTCCTCTGTGTGACAAAAGGTTTCTTTTTCTTCTTTGAATACTTGAAAGGCTTTCTATGGCTGTTGGAGAAAACTGGAAGAGATAGCGGATCCATAATGATCACAGTAGGTGTTGTTGACTTAGTGATTAAGTGGTTAACTAGTGGCCAAACATGAAGTTATCCTATGTGGCAGTCTCTTCTCTTTAGTCATGCACCAATCTGACCGGTTTCAGAATGTCATCTTTACTGTAAAGCTGTGAAATTGGGCAGTAATTTGTATTGTGATGATTTGGAGCCCATAAAACACGTGCAAAATTAGTTTCCTCTCTCATTTGCCCGGTGTTTCTGCCTGCTCTCATGAACTGATTGAACTTTGCAGACTTTCTAAGTGAAATAAATTAAAGTCTTGTGGGGGATTTTGTAGTCTTACAATTTTTCTTTTTAGAAGCAGTTGTCGGTTGCTGCAAAGGCAAATTACCTTGTGGTCAGGGTACAGAAGGAACTATACATATTAAACAGGTGGAGAATAGGCATTAAATGGGCATTCTTTCTTTGGAGGAAAAAAAGCAAATGCTCTCTTCAGTTACTGGTAGCAGCAGGGTGTGAGGATGTTCTTTTACTTTGCCTGGTCAGAGGTTTTGCCAATAAGCTTATCTTTTGCTTCAGAATTGTAATGTTTAGTGTTGCATTTGGAAATCAAAAACTTTAATCTGTCCAAGAGTTTAAGATCTGAACACACAAGAAGATCAGGTCTTGGTTTCTAAAGTTAGAAACTGGAAGCTGAAGGTTGCACTCTTGGCAAGAATTCCATTATTCATGTGCAAATTAAGAATTCACAGGGTTAAAAGGTTAGAAACTGGCCAGGATGAGGTTTACCCTTGTGATAAAGAGCAGATGACCCTCATTCATTGGCCAAAGCTTTCATGTAGCTCCTCTGCAAAGTTAGTGATTGCCATGAATTGTTCTTGAGGAATGCAGAAATTCAAATGTGAGCAGGCCTTTCCTTAAGTGTCACTATGGAGCCTTATCTCCGAGCACATCAGAGTAGGTCTGCAGGGACAGGGTTCCTCCCCAGAGGCCCCAAGGCTTTGCTTTCCTGTTGTTCATCCATGCACAAAAGAATTTGACTAATTTAGGGCTTTTTTTTTGGTGAGATCCCCCTACTTTTTTAAAAGGAAACTCTGGGGCTGAGGTAGTGCTTAGGTAAAACTAAATATTAGTTTCAGTACATGCTTATAGTTCCTTACAAAGCTGGCTGATTGATGTGGGGGCAGAGAGGAGGTCCTGTCTGCTTCTTTGTGAGGCAACATGTGGGGGGAAAATGGTACTACTAAAGAGCATGACTTATTCAAAATTCAACTTTTGCCACTGCTACTGAGAGAGATCTCTTTTAACAGAATATAAAGGGAATGTAGACTTCAGAGAAAGTCCTTTCAGTATAATTTTGAATCAGCAAAAAGTAAACAAGCTGAGATTTTTGTTTGCCTGCATTTTAACATTTTGATTATTGAACCCCAGTTAACTAAGAGTCTGTCTTAAAAAAAAGCTAGACTTCCAATAAAATATTTTTCAGGGAAAATGGAGAAGGTGGATCATGTTCTGAAGCTGGTAACATGGGCATTGGGCAGAGACTGGATAGGTTGCTCACTGTTTGTCCTTTTCACAAAAAGTGGAAATAGAAGTCTTGAGATGGTTGGGTGATGTATAAACAGCATTCCTAGATAACCCTTTCTCCACTTGTATCTTGCTTGAATTGATTTTAATGTTTTTGAATTAGAAGAAATGTCAGCCTAATTCTTCTTGTATGGGTTTCTACATTTCACAAGAGTGAAAGGTTATGCAAGCAGAAGGTTTATGGGAACATGCTCCTGGAGGGAAACTGTGTGTGTGCCCACTGCAGTGCAGCTTGTGCAGTGATGGGCCCTTTGCACATAGCAGGCTATACTTGGTGGAACGTTCACAATTTTGCTTACCTGCTGAGGCAGTGATGAGACTTCAGGTCCCACTGTCCTGCCAATAATTGGCCACGTTTATGTTTGTATAGCCTAATAGCATCTTTTGCTCTGCTTTTAAAGATTTGCACTGAAGGGTGCATCCATCTGAGCCTCTTTCTGTACTGTGACAATCATGTTTCCTTAGCAGTTCTAGCTGTTTGTTCCCGTTTTAGCATTATGCTGTTCCTTGTGTGGGCTCAGCTGCATGTGTAGCTAACTCACTGGGTTAAAATAATAGAATTAAACCACAAGAGGTGTTTAACCCAGTTGAGTTCCCTGATATGATTTGTCTTGGAGCTACTCAGTGATTGCACTGAGAGGACTGTGTAGACAAAACTGTTGCTCCTCTGCTACTGATTTTTTGAAAAATAATTTTGTGCCTTGCCCTAAAATAACAGGATTAATAGCTGTGGTCTGTCAATACAGTTTTCACTTTCTATGGAATCTTTCAGGTGTCTTCCAAATGCATAGAACCCGAAGTATTGTTTGATTATTTTAAATAGAAATGGAGAGAGGTACAAATTGTGAGAAAGAAGGGTGGTGTTAGGAGGCAGAAGTGGTTTTGGACTGAGGTGAAAGTGATGCGGCAAATGGCAGCTGTAGGCAATAGTGTTGCATTGAAAGAGAGCAAAGTCTTAGTGCTGTAGAGTGGTGTGGTTACAGACAGCTCCAGGAACCTGGTGGGCTGGGTTTTGACAAGTGCTGCCCTACTGCTGTTGCTTTGATTAGTTGATTTGGATATCCTGAGAGGAAAATTTTTTTCTAAGCTGAGAGTCACATGGCTGATCCTTAGAGCATTTAAATTATTCTGGTATTTTTAGGCAGGATGATGAAGTTCCAATGTCTTAGTCAGCAATGTCAGTTGATAACAATGGACAGTAAGATTTTTGTTCTTTAACTGAGGTATCCTGAAGAAATGAGAAAACTGGGAAATACTATCTTTCTTAATCCTTTTTATTGTAGTATTTTTCTCTACAACTCCCCAGGCATCTTTTCACCTGAAGTCCTGCAGCACTTTGGCAGAAGATAATTGTCAGCATCCTTTTAAGACATAACCATTTAGTTATTATTTTTTGCTTGTTGTTGGTACTGGGGCATTCCTTCCTTTTTCAAGAAAGGCTGGGCTGCACTTGTAAGAGCTCTTCCACACAATAAGGAATGGGCTTTTATATTCTTACATAGATTTAAAATAAAAGTATAAAACTTTTGCTTAGTGCACATGAACAGTGTTTGCTTCTACCTTGTCACTTGAGAGGTGAGGTTTTTATGAGTTTCCTCAACTCCTCAGTTTCAAATTTCTGTCAAGCTTAATGCCAGACTGAGGCCTTCCATGTCCTTGCTTTTCCTCCTAGCTAGTCAGACCAAAGCTGTTAGGGTTTATTTATTAGTTTTTATCAACCTAACTTTACTAGTTTACTAGTTTTTACTAGCTTCTTTTTTAAAAGAATGCACAATCTTTTTGGTGCTACACTCTGTAGCTAATAAAACCTTCACCTCCATGAGAACTGTTGAAGGAAAACACGGTGCTGTGCTAGATGCTGTTCAGAGCTGTGGCCAAAAGTGTTCACTCCTTACCTGGTGTGAGTTCTGCGTGCGCTGTGTGCACAAACCTATGGAGATTCCTCTCCTACTTGCAAAGCAATGTATGGCAGCAAAAGATGCTGTTCTGTTCCTGCAGTGTGGTGCTCCCCCCCCACTGCTCCCTTTCTTCCCCCTCTCTTTTTCTCTGCATTTCTTGGTGTAGAAATTGTTGAAAGGGCATTCATTCAGTAAGGCCCCCTTTTGTCAGCCAGCTCTGATTATCCTAAAGAAAAGGATCTCACTCTGAGCAGTTGTTTGCCTAGAGACTTGTTGTCACGTCTTCACAATTTAACAGCTGTGGCTATTGATGGTGTGCAGAACAATTTAAGACAATCACAAAAGAGAATCTTGGAGGAAGAATTTAAAAGTTACTAAGCGTTTTCCTACAGAAATATGGTCATGCCCATTGTAGAACAAACTTGTGCTTTGTATTTGTTTGCTTTCCTCAGCATTTTGTATTTTTTCCACATTTTATTTCCAAAATTGTGGACATAATCTTTATTTTGTTTTGCAGTTTTTTTTTGTTTCATCAATAGGCCCAGCTGTTAAATTGGGATTGATTGCTTCCAGTCTTTATAACTGGTAATCACCACCTAAGTGAAAAAGTAATCAACAATGTCAAGACTCCACATTTTGTTGAGTAAGTGTGGGTTGTATGGTCAACATTAGTTACTAGGGTCAACCTCTAGGTAGCTTTTAAGCAGCAGCATTTTAAGCAGTGTCTACATTTGAAAGCTGATTGTCTCAGCAATTGAGTTAGAGGTGGGAAAAAAATCGCACTAGATCATTTGTGCTGGGAGTTAGAAATCCATCTGGCAGCCTTCCAAAACCTGCATCTGTAGTGGAAACAATTTTTGTTGTATTGATTAAATTGTTACTTTTTAAAGACATAAACAGCAGATTTAGGGAAGAGATGTTTGTGAAAATACCTGAGTGTGGACCATTTGCTTATATATGGAATTATTATAAACTGCTCCCCTGTTTTTTCTGTGTATAAAAACTTTGGAGGGAGATGGCCTTCCTAAATTATTAGAGGAAAATATAAATAAGCATTACTAGACAGATTTTTTTTCTGCTGCTTTTACTTTGTTTCATAACTCTCAATAATAATAATTCTATTGGTTTTGTTGGGTTTTTTTTAATGAAATCAAATTTAATCTTAGGTGAGTGGAAGTTTGTTTTTAACAACAGAAATGCCCTCAAAGACAAAATAAACTGAGTGGCATCTGGATAATGCAGTTAGCATCTCAAGGCCCTGTTTAAAGTGCTTGTTTCTCAAGTGCCCACTTCTTGTCATTCTGGTAGAGGTTTCTGACACAACAGAGCATCTGCAATGTAGGGAAATGGAATCCAGGTATCCTTTCCCCCAGAGGCAGACAGGTCTGCTTCTGAGGTTCACTTCAAATCTGATTATCAAAACCCAACAATGACAGAATGTGTAATCTTTCTATCTTATGCGGTAAAAATTTCAAGGTTTCTGAATCTTTCTGTGCCAGTGTTACACTAAACAGCTTTTGAAACTCCCACTGTGGCCAGGATATTTTCTCTTTGACTGATGAAAACGCTGTAATTTTTCTGGTAGTTAAACTTGAGCAAGTTTGTTTATAGCCTGAGCATTGTAGCAATATTATTCAGTAAGTAGCTGCTTGTTTACTGCATGTCAGAGCCATAGAATGCAACATGAGACATGAAATACTGAAAACGAACTTCTGAAAGACATGGAAATGCTGACAACAACTTTATATCCTAAGCTTTTATCAGGATTTAATAATTTGAGGCAAAAATTGCAATGTACCAAGACACTACTTCACCATCTCTGGCAGGGTTACTGGGCAGGAAGAAAGTCAGCAAAAAGTGCGGTTGTTAAACCTTCTGTAGTCATGATTCTTGCATTTATTTCTGTTTTAACTGACTACTTCTTCTGATAAAAGTAGTGAAAATACACCCTTAGTCTCATAAATTATTTTAAAGTGTTTTTATGGTATTGTTTCTGTATGTGGACAAAACTCTGAGGAAAGGAATGACTCCTGGAACACAAAACAGACAATGACAGCTCTCTTCCTCTCAAGACCTCATAGCTATATTTTGACTTGTATTCTACCAATTTTTTAAAGATAGAATACTGCTGAGCAATTGACAGCTCCAGCCTGGGAGAAAAACTGTGTTTGAAAGCAGTATCTGCCATCAGAGTCCTGGTACAATTCTCCTGGAGAGTGAGGAGTAAGATGATTGTTGCTTTAGAATGGTGGCAGAAATGTATTGTGAAAAGCATGAAGCCAACTGCAGAGAGGGTCTTTGATGTATTTCCCATCTATGGAATCTTAGGAAGAAAACTTCCTGTGTATTGACTGATAAGAGGGGACTGGTGGTAGGATGGGGTTTATCTCCAAACATTGCGATTCCCTGTATCTGTATTCTGATGTTTTAGATAGATGGTCTGGGCAGCAAATTCCATTACATGCAAGACTTTTGGAAATGCAGCTTTAGGTGGAGCAAACACAATGTTTTAGAAAGGAGAAAAGTCTGTCTTAGCTGCAAGTTATTCTGAGTGGTGTACTGATGACAAAGCAGCAAAACTTATCTTGTCCTAGTCCTCCTAGCCTCAGAACATGCTAAAATTATGATTTAGAATTCAATAATAGCAATATTTTACCATGGCTTAGAAGTACTAGAAACTTGCTCTTTAGCTCTGAGGTAGCAGTAGTTTAATTTTGAAATGGTTTGCTTATGAGAGAAAATTTTGAAAGAAACAATTGCTGATTGACTAGGCATAAGAGGTGCTTTATTACAAGAGGTAATAAGAGGTAAGTTATTATAAGCATTAAACATGTCATCTGGTGTTCTTTTAATACATAGCTGGGGGGAAAGTTAAACAAAGTCCTTACAGCTTTTGGTGTGCATCTTGTTTATAGTGATGAATGGATGCTGGAAACCAGAGAGGATCCTGTGAACAGAAGCAACTTTATATTTCCCAATCTAATTTTTAGTGTCTTCAGAAAATAATCCTGATCACATTGATTGATTACATTGTTCGTTCTCATTCCAGTAGATCAGAATTTATTGTGTAAAACCTTCATGATTTCTGGGGTTTTCTTGGCTCTACTTTGAGCCATTTCAGATTAAAATCCAAACACGTTAAAATAAGAGTAGAAAAAAAGGCTTAATGTCAGCCTTTGCAGCATGAGTTCCTCGTGTGCAGTAGCAAGGCTCCATCTTCTACCTCTGAAGTCATGGAAGTTATCTGTCACCATGTCCATATCAGCATATTTTACAAAGTGAACTTGTTGATTCTTTTAAGCTATATTGAGACACTTTAGTACACCTTTAAATGAAGAGGAAAACATAACAAATAGCAAAACTTTTTATGTATTTGCTGATCTGTTCTGAAGTTGAAAATTTTCTCATTTGTCTTTTCCTATGTTCTCGCTCTTTTCTTTCTCATGTCAGGTGCAAACTGATTTTTCTGCATTTAGTTAGTTTTTGTTTTTTCCTTTTCTCTTATAAATTGTCACGAATGTGCTACATTATTGCTTTGGATCTTCAGAACTGCTTCTGGTGACCCTCCTTCCTTATTCTGTCTCATGCCTGGAAGGAGGTGCTGTTTTCCAGTGGAACTTATTTTCACAGCTGTGGCAGAGGAGGGAAGTGTCATGAGATACTTTGAGGTCAGTTTTTGCCCCAAATTTAGATGAGGTAGAAATGATTCTACAGAAGTATAGCATCTTGTCTCAGGTGGTCTGCCTGTCACTTAAAATCAGACAATAATAATGATTAAGAAAAAGCTGTTTTAATAACCATTGCAATAATGTACAGTAAAACCAGGTCAGTGTTACACAATATTGTTTTTTTCTTTACTACTTGTTTCAACTGGAAGTTTTCAAATAGCCTGTTACTATTTCAAAGAAACCTTAAAATTAAAGTCTTTGAATATGCAGAAGAATTTTAAATACTTACTCGTGCTTATACAATCTTGACCATATTAATAAATTGCTTAGATGACTTATCAGCAAATTAACTAGGGTAAATTATTAAATTACCATTTCAGTGTCCACATCAAGATCTCTAGTAAAGCTCTAATAACTGTAACCTGTGCCTCGGGCAGAGCTGTGCATTATGTATGTTCTTTGTAACAAGAATTCGTTGCTTTATGAAGCCATTGACAGACATTTATCATTTTATTCATTAAACTTGTCCGTGACATCCGGTAAATTGATGTTAGCTAGAAATATTCTCTGGGAGTTCTGGCACGACTCTGTCATTTTGCCTGAGGAGAAGCTTTGTACCTAGCGTGTCCCAAATTACAAGGGTGAAACTTCCTTCCCCCACTCCTCCCCTATAACCTAAGCGAGCATATGACCAGCTCTTTCTTCCCCTCTTGCTTTTAATGCTTATTTATGCAAACAGCCCTGTAGCCCACAGTTTGCAAGCAGATTTATCATTGATCTTCAATAGAGGTTGAAAGTGGATCCTGCTTTTATTAGTTCAGCCAGCCTGTGCCAGGAAGGCAGCTCAGTTTTATCCCACAGCCTACAAGAAATTCACAGAGGAATTCTCGGTGGCATTGATGGGAGTTTTGTGACATTCCCAGCACGTGGCACTTAGGATTTGTTTTCAGTGCTCATAATCTTTACCCAGTGCTGCTTACTGCTGATTCGTACAGCCTTTGGTAGGTGACCAAATGCATCGCTGAAAGCCTTTGTAGTAGTGCTTTGTGTGGTCTTTTGAAATTACTTTGTTTGGAATGATGAACAGTATTTAATTTTTTTCTGGTCTTGAGCACCCACTGTGGAAAAAAAACCCCACACACTTATAACACCTGCCAGTGTTTGCTTCCTGTGGGATAACTATCTCTGGTAGTGGTAGAGGTCGTTAATAGGATATCTGCCTGCCTTCTAGTGTTCCTGTTGTGCTACCTGAATCCTGCTGTATTGGGGATCTTTCAAGCAGAAATTAATGAACTAAAAAATTGTGCCATAACAATAAATATTTATTAAAGATACCGTCAAAAAATTGAATATCCAGTAAGTCCATTACATAAAATTTTTGTCTTTTGAGAGAGAGAGTAGAGCAGTTGGCTCTTGAACATATATTGTGTCTCACTACATAATAGTTCACTGGATTAAATGAATTTATTGATTTCTGCTTCTTTACTGACACACATTTATGAGCAGTTTCTTTGGCACCATGGCCACATGTCAAAGGTCATAACTTTCCTTCACTGTGGAAGAATAAAAGCTTTCAGATGGTGAATCCCTGAAATCTAAACAGGGCTTTATCCTCCCTTCCCCCCTCAATATAATTACTGGTTTTGCATGGATTTATTTAAGAAAAATAAAAAAAACTCTGTACATAGTAAAAGAAGCCCTATATAATCTATCATAAAATAGCTGCAGGAAATTCTATATTTAAAAGGTAACGTATCTATTCTGCTAATAGATATCATTATGGAGCTTGTGGTACCATATCAGACTCCTTTATGGTCAGAGATTTTATTGAAGATGGTGACTTTTTAAACAGAATAAATATTTTTCATGAAGAATTTTATTACTGTGGTTTAGAAACAGTATTTCTTTCCTTTTAGAGTTGTGTATACTTTGTGCACCAAAGGAGATCCTGGAAGTAGATCCTACCGGGAGAATGAAACTTTCAAAATCTGTGCTGTGTGTTTAGATGAATGTTTATAATGTTGACATTTTCTTTAATGACTTTCATTAGTAGTAAGTAGCCTGTGGGGCTTTTGGTTTCTACTAGATATGAAAGTTCACTCCTGATGCAAACATGAAGTTATTAAAAAAAGGAGCTGCAGTGAAACATAAAGAAGTTTAATCACTGAGGTAAGTGGGCAGGAGCAGTGGGGCTTTGGGTTCATCTGGGAAGAGCTTGTCTTCTCTTTTTGGCAGCTGCTGACTGCTAGATGAGCTCTGACCATCTCAAGAAACAGCAATGTGAAGGTAACCTCACCAAGATGTTGATTTAAAAGAACCGAACTATTTGTGCTAGGTAAGGTAAGATAGGTTTGAATTGTTTAGTCCTCTTAGCAAGGATGTTTCTCAAGGAACAGCAGAGCCTGGAGTTCTGTCAATGGGAAAAACATCCCATGATTTTCTAAGAAGGCATAAAAAGTGGCCCCACTGCCTGCCCCAAGAAAGAATTGTCTGCCAGACTTTATTTTTCCATCGTAGAGGTGAAACATATTGATGTTTCTTGTGGGAAAAAAAAAAAAGAGTGGTAGACTTTTCTTCTGCTCTATTATTTTTGTGTGTGCATGTACAGATGATGATGTTATTCTAAGGGGGCTAGTGGCACTCTGATCTTAAATTTACCAAATATTTATATTGTAGAACTGTGGTTGCTAATTTTCTAACACTTTAATATTTTGGATAGACATTTGTCATGTCACTATTCATCTCTGCTTTTTAATTTTTCTAATATAGTGTATTTCATCAGGACTGTTTATCCTGTTACCTAGAGCAAACTAGATGAAACTGTTTTCTCCATATTTTATTTTCACTAGGACAGTATGAAAATGTCTACTTAGGGAACAATACATGGAACTTACTGGTGTCTTTGTGTTCTGGAAGTAGCTTTTGTTGTTTCTGTGAATAGAATTGGTTGTCCTAAAAGTTGTGAGGAAAAATCTCAAACTTTTTTGGCATGTGTTCGCACAGCTTTACTCAGTTTGACTAGCTCAAGACAGGAGGTGATGTTTGTGCTGAGCCTGTTATTTGTGAACACCGAGCTGGGCTTTCACTCTAAGCAGTCCCGGACAGATGTAGACTTGCTCTTTTTTTCTGTTCTGCATTAATGAGAAGCTGAAGTGTGATCTAACACTGCCTGGAGAAACCAGCTGGCATGGAAAGCTGGAAACAAAGCTCTAATTACCTGGAGAGGAAGTTTGGGAGGGGCAGGGGGTGAGGTGGAGGTGTGAGTGTTCTCATGTGTCCAGAGCTCAGGAAGGGTTTTGGTGGGAACAGGGGAGTGCTGAGGAGAATCTTGCGCAGTGAGGGGACCTGGGCTTGGCTCCTTTGCACATTGCCATGGCTACAGGTTCACAGAGGAAGAGGACTGGGAATCTGGCAAAGACTTAGTCAAGGGAGTGTGCCCACCAGAGCAGCTGATCTTTCAGACATGGAAAGTGAATCCTGGAGGCCTGGGCTTCCCTTAGGAACTTCAGAAAGATAAAGAATGGTCTCCTAGTCTGGGGATCTTTAGAGTATTAAAAATACATTTCTGCAATATGTGACATGAGCCCACTTGTCCTGACTTTTCATGGGAAGTCTTTGATTACGCATTTTTTACAGCCTCAGTATTTGATAGGAGGTTCTGAGGTCTGGTTGGTTGGAGCTACAGCAAACTGGGGGAGCTGTCCATGATTGCAGCACATGTAGTGCTGTGAAGGATCATTGTTGTGTCTTGGATGTCTAAATTTAGTGAATATTTCATTCCTCCATTGAAATTCCCCCAGCAGTAAAATTCAAATAATAATAGAACATAATCTCAAGGTGTTGTGAAAGTGGATGCAGTAGCATTTGTGAAGAACTGTGGTGCAGAGCCCTGCAGGGAAGGCCAGAAGGAAGCTGGTAATTGTTCAGGGCAGTGCTTAACACAGTGTAATAAACAAGGAGTGAGGCCACACACTGAACAGAGAGGAGAAAACAAAATATTGAATAGATGCTCATTATGTGAGCACCATTCATTTGGTGCTCTGAATACTGGGGGAAGTGTGATTGTGCACTTGTATTGTTTCCTGAAGCATGTATATAAACAGAACAAATCAGTTACATAAACAGTGTCATTTCTTCAGTTTCCCAACTTCTGAGCATTTGGGAAATTTTCATCATGTGTATGTACATGCATGTAAGAGATATTGAATGTGTGAGTAGGAAAGTTTAGGGATTAGTTTCATTTATCTAATGATGTATGTAATTAAAAAAATAAGAAATAAATATGCTTGAAAGTATTAAAGTTTTATATGGGCAGGATGTCATGAAAAAAAGATTTGTAACAGAGGGTCTTGTGGCAGCTTCTTCAACAAGAAAATTTGTCAGAACTTTCTGAGTCAACCAAAACATGAGCTGGTATCTGAGCATGTATTTAGCAATAAATTTAACTTAGTAATAATAGTCCTCAGGTTATATATAATATATAAAATGCTCATCTATGCACTCTCTATTTTTTGTCAGTACAAAATTTACTCCTTCTGTCATCTGACTGAGATGAAATTGGGTGAATTGCTGCTGCAGAGAAGAGTTTTTTTTAAGGTGCCGGGCAGGACTGTGGGCTCCAGTGCTATGGAGGAGTTGGCACCTGTGGATTTCACCTCCTCTTTCATGTGCTCTGTCTTTTCTCTCAAATATTCACTCCCCCACAAAGCCCGGACTACCACTTGCTTGTTAGGCTACAGGTCTTATATTGTGCCATAGGCAGATTTGTGGAAATAACAGCCTTTCAGTTATGACTAGAGAAGAGCTCCAATATACTTGCTTGGGTTTTTTGTTTCTTTTGGTTTGTTGTTTGTTTTTTCTGTTGCTGTTGCTTTTCCTGATACATTTATGTAAAGAATCTCAAAAGCAGCAGAGTATTGTGCTTTCATTCCAATGTGTCCATCTAGATCCTCTTGAGGATCTGAACCTTTGGGTGTTCTTTCTCTGAGGATATTTTTTATAGGCCTGTTTAGACGCTGGAATTATGGGGAAGTGTAAAGCATTATTTTTATGCATTTTAATTGCTCCTTTCCTCACTATTTAGTTGCTCCCATGTTCACCATTGTCTTCCGTTTATCTAAATAATTGTTGCCTGGCCTTTCACAAACTTGTGATGGGGAAAGATGGTGACCACCTGAAACAATAATATCTGTGGCAGAATAGCCTGAGAACTTTAAATAACCAAAGGGGACCGTTTCCAAGGCAGCTAAGTGACCTTTGGATCCCAGGAGCAGACTATTCATAGAGGCAGAGCCTTTGTCCTGCTTTGACCAGTGGTCAGTGAACTCTGGCAGCCCCTCGGCTCACCATCTTGGCCCTAGACTAGCAGCTGGTGATTGATTCATTTAACTGTCCAGATTCACATTCTTCTGTCAAGGACTTGTCAAGGAAGAAAAAGGTTCTATGGAGGGCTATTCATTTTACTAAAAGGAAGGGGATGCATTATATGATTGAGTGGATTACTTTTGGGTCAGAAGAGTTCCTGCATTGCTCTGTTTTAATTCGGCCTTCAATCAAAGAGAGATTTAGTTTATCAGGGCAGTGTGGTGCTCATGTAGAGGGACAGATAATTTCAATTCCATCAGTGCAGTGGGGTTGTTTTGTTTTGTTTGTTTTTTGTTGTTTCCCCCAATCCTTTCTGTCCACCCCACTATGTTTCTGCCAAAAAATCCATAGATTTTTGTGATTGGTTGATATGATAGGGTTAAGAATATTAATTACTATTAATCTCACTCTTGGATATAATGTGCGTGTTATATGAGTATTAATGTTCCTATTACCTCTCATATATGGTTTTGAGCATCCAGGAAAGCATCAAGTTAGTAAAAGATTAGTGTGTTACCTCTGTTTTGGATGAAGAAAAAAGTGAGAAGGAAATGAATTTGATAGGATCAAACTAATAAATTATTTTCCTCCAGACTACACAGGCAATGGTAAAGCTGAGGGTAGAACCTTATATTTTTTTATCCTAGTACCTGTTTTCACCTGAAACAATAGCTTGTTGTACAAACTCAGCATTTTCTCAGTGCTCAGGAGAACTGCTCCCTTCTGCTGGTTCAGATGCCCTTTTTTGTAAAACTAGGAAGGTGTTTCCATGCATTATGAAACTTGAATCGTGTTTTTGGTTTGATAGCTAATACGTCCAAAAATGCAGCTTTGAGTTGTGCTGGGGAGGGATGTTTCGGTTTCCGTGTGTTGCCAGGCTCCTCTTTCCCTCTGCCCTCCAGCTGGGTTGTGTTTCCTTAGCGTTAGGATTTCCTTGCTGGTCCTCTTCACGAAGTACTGAGCAAAGCAGGTCGTTGCTTAGCTCCTTCCACTGGAAATAACAGGCATTAGAGAGCAGATCCTGCCAGTTAACCTTCTGCCTCCGTTTGAATGAGCACCATGTGCTGCAGCAGATGAAATACGACCTTCAAGTTTCTTTTCCCCACTCTCATAAGCTATGTACTGTTTTGATTTGGCTTATTGAACGTATTATGAGGGATTTCTGATTGGCTCCAGGCCAAGGATTTTACTTCTGCTGATGGAAGTACAAGTGCATAATTTAGAAGAAAATACAGTGAGGCTTGATCTGTTGTATCCTTTTCTCTCCCTCTTTTTTTTTTGGTGGGGGTGGGGGCAAGGGGAGAATTTTGTATCTGTCAAGATAAATGAATGGCTTAACTACTTCAAGAGCACAAGGGAAGATGGAAGTCTGAGATAATTTGACCTTGCTAACACTTATCTGTTATACACCTCTACATATGCGTCAGGAATCTGGGATAAATAAAACACCTGTTGGATAGGCAGGCTTCTTTCACTTTCCTCTCCGGCTAGCAGCTGCATTTCCCAGGGATCTGTCCCCTTGCTTGAGACCTGCTTGTTTCAGGCTGGAATGGGATGTCTGACCTGATAACACTTCCCTCAGTGCCTCCCTGGTGGCTTTGATTCATGGCATTGAGTTGGAGACAAACAATGATCTTTAAAAATCATGGAAAGGAAAAATGGCTTGTCAGTGTGTATTGGAAAACACAACTAATCTAATAACTAGATGTATTACCTACTTAGTAGAACATGGCTGTTTGGTTGTGCTGTGACTGGGCAAACTGGAAATCCAAGAGTCCAGAATTGCCTCCCACCCAAGCACTCAATAGCCATAGCAAGGTGACTTCCTCTGAAGATATCGAAGGAAAAATAATCTTTCTCTGGTAGCTGCACTTCCGATTAGTTTCATTTGAAAATTGCAAGAGTTGTAAACAC
Source organism: Sialia sialis (assembly GCA_009812075.1). Lineage (NCBI taxonomy): Eukaryota > Metazoa > Chordata > Aves > Passeriformes > Turdidae > Sialia > Sialia sialis. The sequence goes on along the minus strand of VRYO01000100.1, from coordinate 13,086,213 downwards.
TTCCCCTTCCTGTACCTCCAGGAATTTTTCAGGTGAACATCTAATTAGAGGATTTAAGTAGCTTCAATAAATAGGTAGTACTGGCAGTGTGTTTAATGGTTTGGTGGTTTGTGGGTTTTTTTTGTTTTTTTGGGGTTTTTTTTTTGGTTTTGTTTGTTTGTTTTTTGTTTTGTTTTTGGTTTTTGTTTTTGGGGGATTTTTTGGTGTGCTATTTGTTTCTGATTTTCTCCCTGCTGCTCTCAAAGTTTAGGAAATTCAGATTTTGACTGTTAGTTACTACCCTCTGCTGAAAGACTGTTCTTGGGTGAGATGTCTGGGCTGTGTAATGCAGTAGTGTGGGGCATTTGGTGACAGGGAAATGAGCTGCAAGCATTTGGCCCTTGAGAGTGGAGGCATTTCTTCTTCCCTTTCCCTGTGGGAATGAGGAAATCTTGACATTTGGAGAGGGGGATGAATTCCCAGCACTCCTGCTCAGTGTTTTGCATTGAAATGGTCTTTCATCCTGGGATGCTGATTCTGAAACACTGTAAGCAAAAAATGTAGAGTGTTCCCATCTCTCAGGAATAGCATTTCTGACAGTCTGGAGATTTAACAGCACCACCATATCAACTTACACTCCTTCATAGGGGATGGTGTCAGTTTGCCACTGTATGAAATGAAACCCCTTCCCCTGGCTTCCCCCAGATGTGAGGAAAGGCGCAGGGTGGGTGGTGCAGCACAGGAATGTGTGGGGCCCTGCTGCTGGCCTGGGATGTGCTCTCTGCTGCTTCCTCTGATTGATGAGCTAGGCGGGCTGGGGTGAACACTGCGTTTTGCATTCTGCTTAGGGTCTAGTTTTATTTTAGCCAGGAATAGCATTTATTACTTTTCAGAGGTACAAGACTGATAAATAGAGGTCTTGCCCTTCTGCTGGCATCTGCAGTGAAATTCATTGGTCAGAATGGGGCAGATTTATGCTTCCAGTGCTGCAGACTTTTATTCAAAGTGCTGAAATTATCTTTTCTGTGTTGCAATGAGCGATTATTAAATTTTTCTTGTTCTTTGAGGAACTTTAGAATCATAGCAGTCAATCTTTCATGTTCTATTTTGTTTTGTGTGGGTTTATTTTGGTTTTTTTTAAATTTTGTTTGGTTTTGTGGGTTTTTTTTGTTTTTTTTTTTTTCTATTTGGATGCCCAGTTAGATTAGTTGTGAAGGAACATGTCCTTTGTTCCAAAATCCTGCTTGTATTCTGATCTTTGTCTTCATGTTGTAAAGTGCAAAACTGTGCTGGATGTTCCCCACGCAACAGTTGGGCTATTAAGCAGAACTAATTCTTCACAGAATGGCAGCAACTCCAAAGAAAGGCATCCGTGGGATTAAGCATAGATACTAGAAGGCAATCACTGGGCAAACCGCTGAAGGAAATCAGTCCTTGCAAGGGAGAAAGTGGTGTGTTCTTTCTGCTGAATGCATGCAGCCACACAAGTAGAACAGCTTTGAAGCTGGTTAATGTGGCTTACTGTGCGCCTTTTCTCTCCTATTTCCTATGCTTCTTGTCTGCTGAAGAGCAGAGGGGAATTCCTTGATAAGTGCATTAGCATTTATTGTGCCTTCTGTGGCCACACACTGTTGCCTGGATGATAGATAGACTGAGAAGGGAAAACCCCAGCTGGGATGCCTTCAGAAGTGAAAAGATCAAATCTCTCATGCTTGTTTACATGGTTCTGTAAGGAATGTCAGTCACACCATCAATAAACTGTTGAATATACAGAGCCACATATTTCAAAGCCTCAAGCTTTTAGGTCCTTTAAAGCAGTGCTAGTGATAACTCCTGAGGTGAGATGTTTGTCTGCTGTTATTGGGGGGGTGATAGTGGTATATTTTTTGCCTCTGATTAAATGATTCAGGTGTAGCAAGGCAATATGTGTACTCATGTAAATAGTTGCATGCAGCTGCAAGAGTGGCATTTTTACAATATCAGTAGCTGCTTCTGGCAAAGTAAAATAGAAAGATCTGGATGCATTACCCTGTTCTTTCTTCCCTCACAGATTGAGAATTCTGATGCATGCCCTTGCATTGCAATATTGGCTGTAAGAGCACCTGATGGGCAGGAGAACAAACTGCAAAATAAGGCATTCATGGGTTGGTAGTGTGTCAGTGAGGATCCTCCTGTTATTTTCTCTGGCACATTGCTGCTGCCCAGGATCCCAAATTGTCCCAATAATATTAATATGCCATGGATAACAAGCTCTGTGTCTGTTCCAGCGGTTTGAAGAAGTGAAGAGGGAACAGTACCTTCTAATAGTCACCTTGACAAATGGTGCCTTTCTGTTCCTGCATGTGTGTTTCTGCAATGGAGAGAACTTTTTCATGAGTGATTATCCATTTCTGAGAAGCCAGTTTTCTTCAACCATTTTTTTTTCCATAACATACGGAGTGGACATGCTAATTATGAACTCTTTCTGTTGCTAAGGTTAACACTTCCCAAAATTTAGAGCTACCTGTTCAGCAAAAGAAAAGAGCATCTTTCTTAAAGTACAAAATATTCTGAGAAGAAATGATTGCTTTTATCCTTGAAAAAATTCATCAGTATCAGAGAGATTCCTGATGTATTGTGATGACGTTGAGGTATTTTTTCTTAACTTTTCAAGGTTTTCCTCTTTTCCTGTGAACTGTCTTCAACATGCATCCACTTGAGTCCTCTTCTCTTGATTTTCTGCACTGAAGTAGATCAGTGTTGTTGCTCTCAAAACTTCCATTCTGTATGTGGATATTGTGGTCTTAAGCTGAAACCAGCGCAGTGGAGATGACAATGTATTTCCCTGCTTTCTGAGGATACTGTAAGAATGAAGGAATAAGGATATAGTGTAGCAAAGAAAGGATAAATGAGTACATAAATGTTGACTTCCAGGATTTCAGGAAGAGAAAATACCATAAATGAAACTTCAGACTGGTCTTAACTTTGAGAAGCTGGTGGTGAAAACTGCCTGTGTGTGGCCATAAGCACTTTTACAGAATCTAGTCCCAGCCCAAACTGATGGAGAGCTGAGTGATCTTCAGTGGACAAATTCAGAGTTGGTTATTCCTGTACAGGGATTTTTAAAATGATCATTTGTCAGCCACTGAATTCGGAGCTTTAAAGAAAGGAACAGGGGAACCTGAAAGTGTTTGAGGAAACAAATGAGATTGCAGCTGACATCTCCAAGGGAACTTTTGTTCGAGGGTGCTCAGGCTGTTGACCTCTTTGCTTCTCCATTTCATTGCCTTTAGATTATAGCATTCTTCAGTACCAGAAAAGCAGTGGGTAGTTTGTGAATGGGCAGTTTTTAAATTTTTGGGTTTTTTAAGCAGAGACACTGGACAGTGTTGTACAAAGATTTTAATGCACAAAGAAAGAGCTTTGCTTTGTAGTTTATAAATACGGGTTTTGTATTATGAGGCTAATGATTTATTTTCTCCCTTCTTATCAGATATTGGAGAGTAATTCTTGGTGATTTGCATCTTAGTTGGAATTAATTGATGCTAAACGTTGCAATTCTAAGATATCTGTGCAAGGAGGCAAGAATATGAGAGAGGAAAGGAAAAATGAGAACATTCCTTTGTTTCTTTCCTTTTCCATTACTTTCTCTATTGCATTTCTCTCTCATTGTTTAGGTCAGTGTGGAAGTAAGGATGTGATGGGCTTGCAGTAATTGTTTTTGCAATGAGGTGACCACAAGTTTTAGCAGAGCAGTTTTCCCAAATTGGCTGGCACTGTGTTGGAGGCAAACTGCAGTAAGCTGTACAAAGGAGCTCAGCCTCTAGCTGAGCAGTCAGGGCCTTGGAGAAGATTTGTCCAGAGCAGAAGTAATGAATTGAGAATAGCAGAAAGGGCAGATGGCCCAAATCCTCACTCATCACCTCATCTGTAATCTTCTTGATATTTATCAGTGAAAGCTTTCTGTAATTACCTCTATGTGCAGAGCATTTTCTGGTCCCTCCAAAACGGAGAATGTGATTTTGAAAGAGTTTAGCCTGCAAGGCTGATGCCTCATAAAAATTTGCTCCTTAGATACAACAGTACTGTTCTGTGAACTGAAACATGAGGAGCACATGGTGTGAAGGATCAGTTTTGTCTAGAGGGAATGTCAATTTTCAGAATGTCAATTTTCATGGCCAAATCTGGCTCATATTATATGATTGTGTCTTTCGTGCTGTAAAAATGGGCTTTCTAATCTTGTTAGCATTTTGCAATATTTGGGCCTTTTAATTTATTATTATTATTATTAGTAGTAGTAGTATTATTTCTGTTTAAATTTGTGTTTTCAGGAACCAAATTGTAGTGCTAAGCTAGCAGCTCACAAAAATGCAGTTCTGGAATTTCCTACTCTGCAGGGTTTTCCAAAGCATCTGAACACTTGCTGTAGAATATCATTGTGTCCTGTACAAACTATAATTCTGATTCACCTTCTCTAAAATGTTAAAATGCCTGCTAGGAGATTCTAAATGGCAAATGGTTAAAACAATTGTGGGATAGAGAGATTATTAGGTTTCCCATATCAATTATTGATAGTGTCAAGTCAATGTGGCAGTTTCAGTCTCATTTAGCCTCTCCATTATTTAATTGTGAGGTAATGATTTGAGTCTGGGCTCCTTTTTCAATGTAATTCTGAACCATCATCCTGAAAACTGTTGCTGTGGCGTTCATACTAAAGGGAAGGATTTTCTTCCTTGGATTTGAAATCAGTAATTCAAGGCTGTTTCTGATTTCATCTCTCTTGTTTTTCTTTCTTCCTTCAAATATTTCTCTTCTGTTACATAATATCTGAATTGGGTGTCATTTCCCCCCCACACCTTTTATGTGCAACTTCTAGATTTCCTAGGAAAGCTATTTTCTTTTTCATACTGAGAAATTACATGTCATAGTCGTGGCAAACTAGTGTATTTCTGCCATGTCATTGTAGGTCTCTCTATCCTGCCTTCTTTCTAAGAGTGAGTTTGTAGTAAGCAGCTGGAAAGAACAAAGGAAAAGCAGGAATTAAGGCTAAAATAGCAAGCTGGGGAACAAAATAGAAAGGTAAAATTAATGCTCTTTAGCAGGATGACCACATTTCCAGGCAGTTTGAGTCATACTGTTTAATGTCATGTCTAACTGTTTAGTGTTAGTACCTCATTAAAATCTGGGGATTAATAACATCAATCTTCTTGTTGCACATTAAAAGGATTTAGATTAATTTGGGATTAGAGGGTACCAGGTGCCATTCTAGCAAAGCTTTTCCCAAGATATCAGTGAGATGAAGTGAGTTAGAAATACCAGTCTTTAAGCTATTACAGTTATGCTATAGACACACACGTATGGATTTTAAAACTGTGGTGAACTGGTTCATTAATCCTTTAAAATGTGTGCTACCTTTGGAAGTGAAATTGTCTGGAAAAGCTTGTTTGAAGTGTAAAGAAAGGCAGTTGGAAAGGCACTGAAGGTGTGGTTGGGCTTGGGTTAACTCAAGGACATTAAAATCTACGGGTCCTGGTGTTGGAGATCCAATCTGTAATCAAAACTTCTGTGCATTAGATAAGGACAAGATATTCAGCTCTCCCCTCCTGCAGCTACACGGGTTGGAACAGGACGGGTCATTATTCTCCTCCCCCTTTTCCCTCCTACAGGTGTTTCTCAGCATGCAAGTGGGAAGAACAGCCCAACCATCCCAAGAGCCTTAAGTTATATCTGAGAAAAGGCCTATAAACACTACAGTCCCCTCTCTGGTTTAAGATTTTTGGGAGAAGGAGAGAACAGTTGTTGTTTTAGTGTGTCCCGGGTTGATGTTGTGTCTACCCCTTCTCCCTGCTTCCCCACCCCGGGACATTCCACCCCTTATCCCACATCGTGAACGTTAACACACGATTGGGA